>VRMN01000013.1:0-406628 GCA_008690995.1 Porphyridium purpureum
CGCTCGCGTGCGGCTCTCAATTCGACGACTTGAATCGTACTCAGCTTTGTCATATCCGTAGGAATGTATGAGTTACACAAATCACCAATCGTGTCTGATGTATTATTCGAATAGTATGCATTGTACCACGCACCGCTCTTTTGCGTGATTGGTTTTGTCAAACCTTCGTCGAGCTTTGATGTGGATGAGCATGCCTTGGATTTGGATCGCTGTCTCATCGAATGTTCTGCATACGCTGGTTCGGATACCTTGCGGTTGTCGTCTTCATTTCTGCTATGCGCATCGAGTGCAGCCAAACATTCTTCGGTGATAGTCAGTGGTACGAGTGGTGCCGCTCCACTTCGAAAAAATGCGAGAAGATCCAAATCACAAATGCTGCCTGGAGTGTATGGTTTAATTCGCGACGTGTTTCGCATCTTCAGTTTAGACTTCTGCTTGAACTGTGAACGGGTATTCGATAACGTGAGCGCGACCGTTGCATCTGAGTTGGTCATTGTTATTGTCGCAGCGCCGTCGAATACCGGAGTAGGACGATGAGTCTCAAAAACTGCGTCATTCGCTTGATCCGGATACGTATTATTCGGATTATCATCGCATAATACGTTTGCCTGTGATGGACTTTCATCCTTGTCCATCGGCGACTGCATTACTTCGGTCTCACTTTCGCGAAGTGGTGGTAGCATCGGATGTTGCGGATCAACAGTCTGAGGAAGACCAGTGCATTCAATCGCAGCATATGGTGGGAAACCAGCATCGAGAAGAGTCAATGACTCATACGGTTCGTCATCTGTACTCGCAGAATTCGTTGGTTTGTGTTTGATCCGAGCAGCCGTTGTCGTCGGTGCCCGTGTTTCCGTGTGAAGCTGTTGAATCCGCGTGGTATTTGTGTTCGTTCTTGTTGCCAGGTTCGCGGATTTCTTTCGACACTTGCGCTTATTCGGATGGTTGAAGGGCGAGTCATTGTCTGTATCGTCAATCCTTTGTGTTGCATTCTTTTCTGTTTCGGCGAATGTATCATATGTGTGGTCAGCGCATGTATTTTTGCCGAACAATTTCAATGCAGCACAGGTCGTATGCATCGTCTTTTGGCATCCATCTGCTAGACATGTGATTGTGTCGTACTGGTCGTCGTCGGATGCGATTGTATTCGACGAATTCAAACGACTGCATTCTCCGGATATGTGAACTGCGAAACACGGTTGCCGATCACTGGCGGTAGTGGGTTGAAGAATCGCATCGGTCGACGCCTTGATGTACCGCTTTCTTTGAGCTGCCTTCCCGGTCTTGCTCGTTATCTTCTCCAAATCCGTGTTCCCTAGCAATGACGGTGCGTCAGCCTTTGACAGACATCCGGATCTTCCGCGCCCTTTACGCCGCCCTGAATCCACAGTTTCTTTGTACATCCTTTTACCGATTCCGCGCATTCTCCAAATCCCTCCGCGTTGTCAATATCCGCGTTGACCTCATGCGCATAGACCTTTGTCTTGTTCACCCGGATCCGCGTGCCACCCCGTCAGCGCTTTGTCCCTTCCGTCCCCTCCGCCTTCTCCGCTCCCTCCATCCCCTTCGCTCCTGTCTTTCTTCAGCCGGAATCTACATAGTCCCTCCCGCCCTCTGGTCTGCAGATTAGTTTCCTCGCTTGGCTTAATTTGCGCGCGCTCAGGCAATAAATCATCAAATGATGTTGTTTTATTATAATTTTGAATATGCATGAAAAGTCATCGAATTGTGATGAGGTATCCGGTTCATACTCAAATAGCTCTTTTTCATCCATAGCCATTCCTGACTTTGATGTGCATGGCTCACTTCGTTCGTGTGACGAAGTCGAGCATGGGCGTGGATCGTATGAAGGTGTCGAGGTTCGGGCTCTCTGTGCTTGTGTGTCAGAGGTGACGTTGCGCATGCGAATTGTCGGGCTACAACACACGGATAGGAACTGATACGCGGATATGCTGCCGTCTTACTCCTAAGCCCAGCAATGTCGGATAGTGAAGAAGTCGATCGACTGCGAACGCAACTCGCTTTGGCGCTTAGTTCGAATATCATTGCTCAGAATACTACCGAATTGAAGGCACGAGAATATGCGCTTTATTCGATGATCACCGAGTCCAAGCTCATGAGCGTTGAAAAGGAAATTCAAGGTCTGCGGCGTGATATCGACGAGATAATCCGAATGCTCCGCGAACGCGAACGAGATCGTATCGCGGATCCGATTGCTGTGCGGGAACCGAGAAGTGGTGAAAACATACAGGGTGCAGGCTTCAATACGGACGTTATCTGGATGCGTACGTCTATGATCAATGCACAGCGCAATTTATCCGAGTTTCTGTCGCGGATCAATTGCCGTTACATGGCGTGCCAGAATTCGCATGTGGTTCCCGAATTGGTCATGGTGGATTGGCCAGTGCAACATTCGGATGGATGGCCTGCCAAGATCGAACGCATTGATGATTTGCAGTATCCAATTCCTGAACATGTTTTGTTAGAGCATCCGGCATTCGGTGTACGACAGAAGAGCAAGATTCAGCGTATAAGTCGAGTATACGTTCATTTCCAAGGTCAAGCGTTGACAAGCGATCTGTTGAAGTTCCATCCTCATCCGGATGCATCTACTGTCTGGTCCAATCTTTTATCGTATATTCTGGTTTGCTGGAATGTCACGGGGAGCCGTCGGTATCCGTGGGAGAACTTTTCGTGGGTGACAAAGGAAAAGATCCGTGGGGGTTTCGAATGCTACGAATCGACATACGGCTCTGCCTGTCTTCGTTTCTGTCATTTGTACGGGTTCGATGAGGTGGACACGGATCCTCCCATAGCGTGCTCTCGCGCATGTACACAAGGTTGCCTTCGTAGGCGTGGAAGAACCTTGCATGATTTCGCGACTGACTGTAAACGCATGCACGATACGTTGATCCGTATGAAATGTAGCCTTTAATAAAACATCTTGGACGAAATCTAGGTCTACTTCACATTAAAATGTATGCTCATATCGGATCATTTCACTCGATCGAATGCGAGTCGTTGTCCAGCATTGCCATATCTTCAGCCAAAGTATCCGCCTCTTTATACGATTCCGCTGCTGCATTCCATTCGTCCCTGCACTGGTCGTGGGCAAGCGTGAACGCTTCAAAGCTTCCGGATGAAGGTACAAGAACACAATCCTGGATTATCTTTTTCAATGCAATGTTCGACCTGCTGTAGCGCGTGCTCGGCGCGAGCTCTGCACGGATGACCTGGAGTATGCGGTGCTTGAATCCGATGAAACTCTTATTATGCTCCTCGGCCAATTCGAAATACTTGCTGGCAAGCTCCGTTCGGAGCTTGCGATTCATCTGACCGATCCTCATCGAGGTCTCTTCCCCCGTATGCCGCATTCTTGACCATGTCGTTGTTCTGCGCGAAATGAGTCCATCCGGTTCGAAGAGAATTCGAAGCTTGATCAGTTCATCCGATATCGTGCGCACTTGTCCGTAGTCAGCGTATTCGGACATAGCGTCAATATCAGGATCTCTCATACGTTGCTGAAAACCATTGTTGCTCAGATCCTTGGGCTCGACGAGGATCTGCCACGAATGCAAGAAATGTGGCGTCGGATTCAACCACATCAATACTTCTGGCACATTTGCATATATCGCAGCCGTACAAGAATCCGTATGCATCGTCCTAGTGATTGAATCAATGTATCCGGGTGAGAGCCATACGCGCGGTGGCATTTCCCATGGTCTTGCCGACGTTCGACGGCGACGCGAACCCACCTTGTATTCGTCTTCGTCATCTTCCACCGGATTCTCAGCACGACGAAATAGATCCCATGTAAATTCGACAATCGCTGGAACTGCACGAACGAAGTATTCGATGATATCATTCATTGCCGGATCATGCTTTTCGTAGTCCTTGAATACATATCGGCTCTGAAACTGGTCCACGATCTGCCGCGTGATACGAATTTGAGCTGCAAAGTAATGCCATGCGATGTGATAGCGTGCGACCCACAGTCGTGCATGAAGTTCGCTGAATCGATTATACTGGTCCATTCGAAAGCTCCTTCCGTGTTTATCCTAATCAGCGTGATGGCGCGTTACATCGAATACAGGCCATTGCCTCCTCCATTCAATCACACTTTCTACTCGCACCTGGAACGACGGCCAGTAGGCACAGATCTCATGGAATGCAGTAATCGTATGCACGCTCGATAGGTACGAACCACTCGGATAACCATTCATTGTATCCATTTCTGGCGAGAAGCTCGTGGAGGTATCCGAATATTTTCTGAGCACCTGGTCATACGCGAAAACATCAATTTCCTTTGTTTCAGCGAGCAACATTCGCCGCGTCACTTGATTCCGACCGAATCCAACCCTGGCATCCATCGACCGTTTGTAATACGCATGTTCATATGCTGCTTCGATGCATCGTTGTTCTTGATCACCCCCCATCGTTTTCTTCCGGCACAACAAGAATCGATGTGCGTATCGGATGCCACGCAGCACATCCTGAAGAGGATGAACCGGAAGGCGCTCCACAGTGCCAATCGGATTCGTATACACATCTTCGTAAGAGAAATCATCGCATGAACATCCGTATCGAGAATCACATTTGTTTCCCATCGAAGCCGTATGCGTGTATCGACATGGTCTGTATGCCATACAGGCAAGCGCGCCTTGGACTGCGCAAGTCACCGCATACCATTCGTTGGCTAGAGATTCAAAGTGACCTAAGGCATCAAATCCACGTCGCATCTCCGCTGGTTGCATTAATTCCGTATTATCCATCGGATGTGCAAATCGGAGCCTTGCGTACGCATTATTCATATTCAAGGCATTGATACGGATTAGATCCCAGAGCATTGCTGTATCTCTCAGCATCCATGAAAACATGCCGCTATCCGCTATCGTGAAGCCGGTTGGGTCTGATGGATGATTCATCACCCGAATAATATAATCCTCGGATGCAAACTTTCGTCCTCGGTAACCCGTCGTCTTCTTCGTCGCCAGGTGGGGTACCTCCTGAATGAGGTACGCACCGATATCCGCGTGCAGGAATTGACAGTCATCCGAAGTAAACGCGAATTCATCCGTAAAGTATTCGTCTACTGTGTAGTTGCTGAACAGCAGCGCATTCGGAAGCTCTGCACCGTTATAGTCTTCGCGTGGAGAGTCTTCGCACGGAGTGACTTCGAAAAATTCGAGCCCGGTCAGACCGTCGGTGAAGTTCTGATGCGGATCTTTGTTCTCGAACGACCATGCCGTAAGCATTCGCATGTAGAAGTCGACGTTCAGAATCACATCCAAAAGATGCAGACCCACCTTGTCATTTTCCTTGGCCTCTATGTGAATGGCCTTATACGTATTCTCACTTGCATCCTTGTACATCGCACTGAATCGATCTATGATGTCGTAATGCGAAAAGCCTCGTCTGATGGACTTAGGTTGCTGCATCGGATGACTGCTTCGACCGAGAGTGCACGTATCTGTCCGTGCACGCTTCGGATCCTGACGTGAAGCAAATATCCCAGGCACATTTCGGATATCACTTCGAATTTCTCCTCGGATATAGCTAGGTCCCGGATCGTCTTCGCGGCTGTATGAAGCCGTGTCATACTTGACATTCCCATATCCGCGGGGAATCTGTCCCGGGCGCGGGAGCGAACTGCTTCCTCGCCTTTCGAATGGCGCACGGTACGTTCCGGATCCAGAACCACTTGGCATATCGATTCTACCATACCCAGGCGGGCCTCGTAGCGTTTTCTGGGTATTCGGATTCAGCGCAGCGGCCCCAAGTCGCAGCGAACTCGCCGAATTACTACGGATGAGTCCACCACGAATGCGACGGCTGCGCTCATCAGCATCCGATGCTTCACTACTTTCGATCGAATCTGACATTCGTCGTTTCCCTTTGTCAACAGTCGAGACCCTTTTCGATCGCCGAGTATTCGGATTTACGTCAGACTCAGCATGCTGTCCTGAAGGTGCGTTCGAATCACGCAAATTCGTTTCAGGCGTTCTCTTGACACGCATATCCGTATCCATTTTCGCAGCGTCCAACGAATCTCCGGATGCATATTTCTCTGCACCAGCACCTGCTGCAGGTAGTCCGGTATCCGCTGGAACGTGTCCGCGCAATGCTCTTGCCGACACACTCTGCGAATCCGACGACACAGAAACCGCGCGAATCGGAGATCGACGGCCAACACTGGACATGGGTGTGGTCGACTTCTTCGCAGTATCCGAAGCCTTTCCCACGATATCGGACGGTTTCGCACCGACGTCCTTCACTGGATCCTCCTTCGGATTTGCACCGACGTCCTTCACTAGATCCTCCTTCGGATTCGTCTCCGCGTCCGCGCATTTCGCACCAATCGGATCACCTACTGCAACCGTCTCAGCTGAAGCCGTAGCTGGCGCGGACTCCGACGGCATTTTTTCCACATCCCTCTCAACTTCATCATTCGGATGACCTCTGACGGCTGCCTTCAGTTTCGACGATGCTCCACGCACTGCCGAACCCTGACCCGCACCGGACGCACGCCCAGGCTCCACCTTTTTCGTCGCCGCCGGATTCGTCGCTTTACCCCCCTTGCCCTGCGCACTTCCGGATACCACTTTCCTTCCTTTCGACGGATTCGGATCCGCCACTTTCTTCCCGGTGTTCTCCATCTCGTCCCGCTCACCACCACTCACGCACCCGCACTGTCCACCGCGCTACCGCCCTCTCCGCCTTGTCCGCCTTCCCAGCGCTTCCCACCTTCGCACAACCCACCTTCTCCGGATCACACCAACTTCCCCACACGATCTGCTCTTCGCCCCACGGCCACTGCGGCCTGCGCGTTTGACTTGTATCGAATTTGATGGACCCAAATGAAAAAAATGGCAGAATTGAATGGCATGTGGGGTTTTGTCGGGAAAATTACGCATTCACAGAGAGAAAGCTTTACATTAACTACCTCTTTGGCTTGCCGTGGTACAAACGCTACGCCTGCGTCCAGGAAAGACACGCGCATCGGATGGACGGAAGGCTTTGGAGGCGGAACGGATACAGCGTGACGTGCGCGAAAACATACGGATAGGAAGACTTCCCCAAACCGCGAATGGACAGACAGCAAGGCCTCGAGAGCAACGCTTGGCATCGACGTAGAAACAAACGTATCCGATGCGATGGGACCCGATGCGACTTCACCGTACCAGAGGATGAGGGATTGACTTACTCCACGCGACTTCACATGATGCAGTCACACAAGCGCAAGTGTAAACTTCGCATGCATCCGAATCGACTCCCGTATACGCAGGCCTACTTATTTGATGCGGACGACGGTAGTTTGCAGAGGGAGGACAGTCCGGATGATACGGGAAGCGCAAATACAGAAACGCGGACTGGACGAGGCAGTGAGCTTCCTGATATCCGGATGGATGACGAGGACCCGGAAATGCAATTTCATTCGGATCGTGACATTGACAGCGGTTGCGAGAGCTTGCATGCAAACCTGACACAGGATGCGGAAATGTATCTAAGACCGATGGAGCCGGTGCGTGGCGGAGAAGAAGGAGAAGAGCAAGTCGAATATATCTTAGGTCCGTATGCCAAGCACTTTAATGCGTTATTAAACCAAAAGACTTTACGAGAGCGCTTGCAAGATCGTGACGACGAGATGTCAAAATTCGTACGGAGTCTGACAGGCGCGGGTGAAATGGAAGATGTTGATCTGGATGAAGCAATCGAGATGATACGATTTAAAAACGACCAGGAAGTATTCATCCAGAAGCATGGGATATCCGTACGTCATGCCACGGACTTAAAGTCGATTGAAGCCAAACTCTTACGAATTGCTATCCGTATGACTCTGCGCCAAGTAAGCCAGCTGACAAAACACTCATTTACCATGTTGAAAAGGTATCCGTTAAACCACGAGGCGTCTCGAATCGACGCTGTATACGCTGCATTACAAAGCAAATTGAACATAGCTTCCTCTCACGTGCTGAAACGAGCAACAAAACTTCTTTTCACATTCAGATCTTCGAAGCGGATGTCTTCGCTTCTTGGCAATCCGAGTATTAAACCTGTTGAGACGTACGTCGAGTATGGTCGCGGAATCCGACTGAGACGAAACACCCTACGCCGGAACGTGAAGCAAACGATCCGATTTCGTGAACCGATGGACATCGTCATGCGTTCAGCTGCAGCTATTATTGATGAATACGGATTGGAGCCATTCGTTATCGACTTATTCAAAACCCGGGATCGCGAAATAGTGATGCATCCGCAGGATGGAAACCTCTGCATCAGCGCAGCCCGTCGGATAGAATTTGAAGTGAATCGAAAACATGGACCGGATCCACCTCAGGTTGTAATTCTTCCAATACAGATATTTGCGGATGAGTCCCATATGACCCAGAATGGACGACACACAGTGACGCCACTGAAGATACGAATAGTACATCGAAGGCTGTTTGATACACACTCTTCCCGTATTCCTCAAGTCGTCGCATACTTACCACCTGTGGATACCCGAAGTATTGCACGAGCATTTGGTGAGGAAACAAGTATCCGCATTGATCCGAAGCTAGCCAAAAGAGAGCTCGAATCGTCCATGTACCATGCAATTATGAAAAAGGCATTCCACCATCTCATGATCGCGAATAAATTCGGAGTGCCAGTCCTGTGGAATCATCGCCGCTTGCTTCTTTTTCCTATTGCATACAAGTTGTCAATGGACATGCCGATGATCTCAAAATGCTCATTTACGAAAGCTTCTTTTGTATCCGGATCCCGTGCTCGAACCATGCCATGCCATCAATGCATGGTGATAGCGCCAGAGGCCACAACTCGAGCAGTCGAAGCAGGACCAAATTCGGATGCATCCAAGGCAGAAGAGTTCTGGATTACGCGTATTCCTCTGCAATATCGCTGTGAGAAGCAGGTTGAACCTTTCATCACGCAGAATTTATCTGCATGGGGCACGCTACAGAGAAAAGAACAATCTCTCCACTTTCTCGGTGACTCAGCGGCTATCGGATGGAATCGATTTGATGATGACGATGACGTTGCATTCAATGCAACGATATCCGCATTCAAACACAAAATACATCTGCGCAACCGCGGGAGATTTCAACTGACAGGCATAGATGGCTTGCACGGATTCCTTGCATTTTGGCTTCGAGGTATCACAATCGCTGGTCTCAAAGCATTGCTGAGCAAACCGAATACTGTACACGAGGTAGGCCTCGTCGCTGAGAGACTCACGGAAGCGCAGCAGCGAGCTACGCGACACTTGAACGAAGTAGAACATTCGGATTTTCCACGCATGTGGGCTTCACTCGATTTCGATGAACAAAGACATGGAAGTGCATCCGAAGATACCAGTGGCGATGATTCAGAGTCGCATGACGAATACTCTTCGGATGATGACATTGTCCGCGCGAATGAAAGAAATTCGTCACAAACGAATACACGTCAAAGACCAAAGGCCAAAGCAAAGACGAACGACTCTCACATCAATCCGAGGAGGGCAGAGTCCGACAGAAAGGGCAGCGTATCTGACCAACTTCGAGGTATCATCGACTCAGCAGCAGGTAAAGCTTGGAACCAAATTGCGACGGAGATAACGGATGAGGCGAGGTTCCGGCGACCAGCGACATACTCTCCGATACGATTATCTTCGTTTTTATCCGACTTAACCAAATTCGCAGAACAATCATATTCGCTGGGCTTTCTACTTCAAATGATTGTTCTTGTACACCAGGAGCATTTACTCTCGGATCGTACACGTGAAAGCTTTACCGAACTTGCAACCAGATGTATCCGACTGTATGGCGTACTATACAAAGAAAAGCTGCGTCGACCATGGCTTGAACTCATCCCAAGGCTCACATCCGACTTGCAATCCCGACTCGATTCATACAAGCGGCAGATCAATCTACGTTGGAATGCTCCGAAAATACATGCACTGTCTCACTTCGGGGACAACTTGACGGATCTGGGACCGATAAAGTTTTGGGATACTACGGATGGAGAGAAATCGTTTCAAATCGACAAGGCGTGGTTCAAATCACTGGTCAGCGCAGATACGAATATCCCACATAATGTCATGCTGCAGCGCGCAGAGGTGTTCGAAATCGGATCTTCTTCTTCGTACTGGTTTGATAAGCTTGCAAGGAACAAGGATTCGAATGCAATTGCATACACACACGAACAAGTATCCGATGAAGCATACACACATACACGAGAATCGGATGCCGCTCGAGCGTGGTACCGGCACCGCTCGTCTTCTGTGAACTGTTCATCGATCCTTTTCGGAATCTGGCAGAACGCGTGCACTACTCTGAGGTACAGCAGCGAATCCGGATTCGAGGCTGCCCCTTCATGGCGACCAACATCGTGGAACCCTTCTATATCATTCGAATCCGCTGATGACGAAGAAACGAACATGCTCTGGTTGCACACGGATACGGCTTTGAAGACGTATGCATCCGAGAAACTCCAAACGGCTGTGAATGATGGTACTGCAACCTTCCAAGCTTTCAGACAAGTTCAACTGAAAAAGCCTCGCGACGAAGCCGAATGCATTGTTGCACATCCGAATCACTATCGTTCTCCGAGATGGGACATTCTCGAATACGCACTACAAACTGGTCACCCTGAACGCCACGGATATGGAAAATGCATCCTAATTGTCCGGATCAAATTACAGGGACCTTACGACGAATCCTTTGACGTGGTGGTGATACAAGATTTAGAGGCGCACGATGGAGAAATCGAAAAGTCAGAGTGCAAATGCAAATGCAAGCGCCTAGATCCGGTGTTTCATCATTACCGACTCAGTAATAATTCGGTAAAAGTATTGGACACAGAAACGATAACCGGGCGAGTGACAGCATTCAAGGATATCCGCATGAAGGACAGCCGATGGTACTACCTTTTAAACCCAAGCACATTCGAAGGCGTACTAGAATACAATTAAAAGACAAAGTCCGATGAAGTCTCATCTTCTCATGATTGAAATTATTCGCTACCACCCATCTCGCAAACTTTAAAGTTGCAGACAGTATCGAGCAGTTTTTCGGGCAGTTTTTCGGGCACTTGATTTTGCAGCCTTTCTTTATTGCCTAGTAAATCGCTGTACGCACGGAAAGTCTACTGTACCTACAGTTTTTCGATCAGTTTTTCGATCAGTTTTTCGACACTTCAGTATGACAGTTTTTCGAACGCTGCGAGAGAGGTACAGCAAATAGCTGTACTTTACATGCTTACATCAATTTCAGTTTTTCGTTTAGTTTTTCGGTCAGTTTTTCGCTCCATTTGTGTCACGGACTGTCCACTTCTAATGTGCAGGCTACATTCGAGGTGGGGAGTATGGAAATCCAATCTGACAACGACAGGTCCGACGTGCCATACACTGATGGTACATCTCAAGGAGCGCGCGTTGCTATGAGCAAAAGCGAGGAAACCTTCATGAGACGCTACAGTGCATTCACCAAGGCATATCAGAGTGTAGATTCAAAGTTCTACGGTACCGACGAGGAAAATTTCGCCGCATGGCGAATGCAACTCGTAAATCATTTAGCTCTACACAATCTGGATGATCAGTACACTGCACAGGTGATCCAAGCCTGTCTCGCAGGCGATGCTCTGACGTTTTATCTTGGGACGTATGTTGACGAAGATTTGACAAAGTTCACCATAGCAGATGTTCTGGTGGGCTTAAGGGACCACTTTTACACCATCGAGAAGCTTGAACGCCTGCAGGAGCAGTGGGAAAAGGCAAACTTCGCGGAATTCCAGGCTAACAATTCCAATATCTCTGAAGTGGAAAATTTTAAGTCTTTGACCCAAAGACTCAAAAGAATCCAGCCAAATTTGAAAAAACCATACAGATCCCATGAAATGCTACGTGACAAGTATAAGCAAATCATGTTCAGACATCCTGTATACGAGCGCCTCGTCATGACCCCGCTGCCAACATCGGCTGACGCACTATGCAGCAAAATTGAAGCCTTGCTTCTGCATATGCAACCCAGTACAGTCTCGCCCAAGCCGCAGCTTGCTTTCACTGCGCAGCAGACGTCAAGGGCACCTATGGCTCAGCCGAATCACTCGGTGACTCTGTATCAAGAGCGATACAGGCGTTCGCGTGCAAAACCGCAGGCTAATCGGGCAAGATCTACTCCTCGACCGATTAGCATCGCATCCGCCAGCAATCCTCGTACGGCAAACGGCACACAGCTTCTTTGCGACATTTGCCAATCCGAAAAACATTTTCGGCGGTTCTGCCCCGACAAGGAAGCCAAAAGGAAATTTTATACTGCAAATTCAAACTACATGGTGGCAGATTTTCTAGGCTCCGACTCTTCTTCGGGTGCAGACGCAAGCGACAGCACCGACGATGTCACTCACACAGACCTCGTTTGGCTTTCGCCAAGTCTTGTTCTTTTTCAACATGACACCGCTTTTGTTATTGTCGACAGCGGCGCTAGCGGTGGAAACTTAGTGGGTGAACGATTCTGTCAAGCCCGACAAACCGTCCAAGTTACAGCCCCGCCAAGACGCGTAAAAATGGGCACAAGTGTCTTCGACACTCGCGGTCAAGCCAAAATTGTCATGCTAGACATAGGTGGAGCAAAGCTCGAATTCTTTGCTGATGTCATACAACTTGACATCCCACCACTTCTTGGATGGCGCGAGCAAAAGGCGCGACACATGACAGTGGACGCGGGCGCCGGCATATTAACGGCCCTTGCCGACAGCGAACAGCTCAAATTTAGGGTCCACACAATTGCTGGTCTCCCTTGCATTTTACTTCCAAATCCAGAAAATCCAGATTCGGTCAAAGAGCAACGTGATGATATAGTCCTGTTCACTGCTACAGAATTGCGCAGATTACACGTGCACTTTGGGCACGCACATCTCGACAAAATCCGCGATCTGTTGCAGCGCAGTGGTCAACGTCTGACTTCTGCCGAAATTCGCTGGTATGCAGATATCGTACAGAAGTGCAAAGCTTGCCAATTCTACGCGGATGTACCACGGCGCCCCATTGTGGCCATGCCAGTCAACCCTTTCTTCAACCGCGATATCGCCATAGACACTGTATACTTCGACGGCCTCGCTGTGCTACACATTGTGTGCAAAGGAACCAAATATGCCAGGAATCCTATTTTACGACGCACGGATGCGGTAACCGTCATCAGTACGTTCTATACTTCTTGGATCACCATCTTCGGCATTCCGGCCACATTATCCATGGACCGCGGTACTGAGTTTCTGAATGCAGCTTTACTCGAATTCTGTGATGGACTCGGCATTGTGATGCGTCCAGCCGCGACTGCAGCAGCCTGGTCGATAGGTATCGTGGAACGACACCATAAGCCCCTGAAAACTGTGTAATTCCGCTTGAAAACAACATTCCCAGACCGCGATTGCGAATTATTGCTCGCACAAGCAGAATTTGCACTGAATGCCACGCTTGGCAACCGTGACACATGTCCATTTTTACTGGTCTTCGGTCAATTACCCGTGTTCACGCTTGGCACAGTCCAGGACCAACACAAAATGACTACAGACCGCCATATGGCTATGGAAGTCGCGCGTAGAACGACCGAAGGTATCATTGCTACCAGGCGCATTCGCGAGGCAACGCACATAAGCGTTTCAAAAAGCGCACCAGCTTTGCTGAGCCGTGGAGACCGGGTGCTGTTCTGGCGCCCAAGTGAGAGAGCTTGGGTCGGACCCGCGACCGTGGTCCATGTACACGGAGATGCGAAAACGGTAAAAGTTGAATACAAAACGCGGAACTACCACCCAGCTCTCCACCAAGTCAAATTGTTCGTCGCGGATCAAGTGCTATGGGCCGACGAGACTGAGACTTTCTCCAAGATTCTGCAAGTATCAGAACATTCACTCAGAAGAAAATGTGACTTTACGATATCGCGCGCCAAAGAAATCGATGGATGGCATGCAAAGGGCGTAGTGGAAGCCGTTCGCACGACAGAGCGCGCGAATCTAGACACGCGGTGGGTGGACTCCATCAAACTTTCAGATGGAAAAGAGTTCCCGAAATCACGTCTCGCCTTGCGAGAGTTTGCAAAATCGCAACCACATGGTTCCATGCTTCGAGACTCACCTACGACATCACGATGGACTGTGCGCGTTCTGCTCTCAGTAGCACTTAATCAATCATGGTCCATATCATCCTCGGACGTCGAACAAGCCTTTCTTCAGAGCCAGCCTCTGAAACGTCGCGTTTTGGTGCAACCTCCAAAAGAAGCTGGTCTACCATCTGGTGTCCTCTGGCTTCTGAAGAAAGCCGCCTACGGTCTGGTGGATGCTGCGTACATCTGGTACGAGTCTCTCCGCGACGTGCTCGTCAACAAAATGCAAATGAAAGAGTCCATGGTAGACCCGTGCTTGTTTGTTGCGAACGAGGGTGCATGCACAACCCAAGTCGACGATATCTTAACCGTGGGCACGCCCCAATTTCTCGAAGCTCAAAAAGAAATTCGCAAGTATCTACAGCTCCATCGAGAAAAACGTGAGAAGTTCATTTTCAACGGAGCCCAGCTCACAGTCAAGGAGAACTGTGTCAGTATTGATTTACGAGCGTATATCGAGAAATCTCGCATTGTGGCAGTGAGAATCACCACTTATAGTGACTTCCAGCGCTTCCGCGGCCAACTGCTATGGCTTGCTGCAAATTCGAGACCAGACTTAGCGTATCCTGCTGCACAACTCTCGCAAATCTCACAAGACATGTTCGACCATAAGGTGTACAAAGAGTTAGTAGACCAAGCGCGGGGTGCAGTCTGCACAATGCCATATTTGCACTTCAACCGCCTTCACGGCACCGTGGCAATTCAAGTATTTGCGGACGCCAGTTTCGCAAACAATGTTGACTTGAGCAGCCAGCTCGGCTTTATCATCTGTCTCGCGGACAGCCAAGGCCATTATAATATTGTGCACTGGCGCTCGGGAAAATCCCGCCGTGTTGTCAAATCGACTCTCGCAGCCGAGACGCTCGCAGTCATCGACGCATTCGACCACGCCGGTGCAGTGAAGCATATGCTCCAGGAACTAGGAATTCCCAGCCCGGAAGTTATTCTTTACACGGACAATCGATCCGTATTTGACGCCATGTCCAAGCGCACGGCCTGCACCGAGAAAGCCGTACAGATATCTGTCGCCATCCTGCGACAAGCATTGCAAGAAGCAGCGCTCACCAAAATCGGACTTCTGTTGTCTGCTGACAATCCAGCCGATGCATTGACCAAAGCGCGCGGCAACTCTGAGCTAGACTCGCTCCTGCGTGCTGAAGTCTATCACCCTAAGGTTGTGGAATGGTTTGAAGTGAAAAAGTAAAGTACACTGCACTTTATGGGTGTTCACTTACACACCAATATAGATTCTGACGGAAATTGAACTGTTCCGTGGGTCTGAAGGAAGGTGAACAGGAAGCAACAGTTTTCGTCGATTACGCTGTCTGTCGTCGTGTCCCACGCGGTGGTTACGTGTTACAAGCCAAATGCGCTTCGCCCACAAGCTTGTGCGGGCATGAAGGGCAACGCGTGAGGGTTTGATGTTTTATTCTTTTTCTTTGTTTGTTTGAGTCTGTTGAATTCAGCAATTTTCGAGTGCGTGTTTTTGTCCTGAGAAGGTTTTTCCGCCGTGCTGATTTGAATTTGTTTCTTCTGTTCTAAGAACTCCATTTCGTTGTCCAAGACTCACGTTGATGTAACAATTCCGTGTCGCCTCGGTTGATGCGCTCATGCCACAAAAGGAAAAGGGTTGTGTGTCGCTACCGAGGTATGTGGGTACAGTTGCCTGCGATATAAGATAGCGGCCGGTCTGGCAAACCTGTGGCGACAGTGGTGGAGAGAGAGAGAGTGGACAGAGAGTAGTAAAGAGGACTTATAGTTCCCGGCCCATGGTAGCGGGTGAGAGCCCCCCAAAGCTGACTACTCGTCCACACGGAAGATAGCAACAACAGTTTACTAGCTTATCTTCTATCATTTTGGCAGAAAATAATTTGAAAGCGAAAATCATTTCTAGGTACTGTGATAGTAAAAATCATCTGTTTTCCTATGAAATTTACTTATCGCGTCGCTTCGTGTAAAGTTGAAAACTATTGTCTGTGGAAATGATAGAAGATAATTTACATATGCCAATCTCCTGTTTTATAAGTAAGACGTTACCATCACTCTTTTGGGTTGCGATTAAGCAAGTCAAGCAAGTGCCAAGCATTGAGAGAAAAAAGAGGCGAGTGGGCGAGCCTGTGTGAGGCGAAGTGCGCCCTTTGTTTTTGTGTTTGAAGCGAATCGCGGTGAGAGTAGACGAAGTGGTGCGAGTTGATTGCCGCAGAAGAGCGAACTGGGCGGCGCCATGGACTTGAACGAAAGCGCGGCATTGATCAACGCGCTCGTTGAGCAAGAAGAAACCGTCGACAACGACTGGAGACAGGATGCTCAAGAGTATGCGAGAGCGAGGATAGGCGAAAGTTCGAGGAAAACTTATAAGACGTACTGGAAGCGCCTCTCTGACTTTTTAGTCCAGCATTATGCGAATACTGGCGCTATCAGCCTTACTGATGAACGAGGCTCTGCTGAGACGCACTTTGGTATCCAAGCCGGCGCATTGACGAAAGAAATGGTTACAAGATTCCTCGTGACTCTCAAGAAGAGCAAGTCAGGTGCTCCTATCGGCCCTGATGGCCTAGCATCCGCAAAGTCGGCTTTGCGAGCACTATTCGCCGATCAAAAAGTCGCAGTGCGTGTCTTCTTCAAGACAGAAATCAGCCAGCTGGCGCGCGGAATGAAGAAAAAGAGGTTGCAGGACAAACATAAGGGAAAAGAAAAGGATGACGACGGTAAAATGTACCTGGCGTACTCTTTGTATGTTTTCCTTTGCTCTTTCTTAATCTCTAACGTCTCCACCCCCGCGCGGGCCGCAGGTCAGAAGGGCAGAGCATCAGGCTCCAGTGATACAACAACTGCTCCGTTTACTCACTTGTTCTCCATTCTCTGTTGGAATCTGATGTGCCGAGGAGATAGTACGTAAGACGTTACATTCAGACACCTTCATTGGGCGGGCGATGCTCTTGGTGTCCATTTTACAACGGCCAAAAATGATACGGACGGAGAAGGCCTCGCACGGGAGACAAAACACGTTTATGCAAACCCGACCGAACCACGGATCTGCGCAATCCTTTCGCTGGCGATATACTGCGTGCGCGGGCTAACCGCAACCGGCGTCGAACTATTTCCTGGAAGTCATCAAGCCGAGCGCGTCCGTAGAGGCATGCAAGATGCATTTTCAAGCCCTTCTTGCTCTATCCTTCTTTCGACATTGGGCACAAAACCGAAGGAGTTTGGACTTCACTCATTGCGAAAAGGTGCAGCAATGTACGCGACATGCGGTTCGGTTGGTGGGTCAAGCTTGATATCGATCCTGCGCAGAGGAGGCTGGTCAGTTGGGGACACGCTCCCGAGGTACTTGGGGGCAGACAGCGCTGGTGACCAATTTGTGGGTCGTTGCCGCGCTGGCCTTCCGATAAACAAGGCTACCTTTGCCCTGCTTCCGCCGCACTTTAAGACTGAGTCTCTGTGTAACCAGTTGATTAGCACGAAGATCAACACTGCCATTCACATGGTTTTTTCGTTTGTCGACCTAGCTGAGTACACGAACATGCGTGAAATTCTGCTCATGCGTCTGGCCTCTTTAATATTTCATCGCGAGTGGCTACAAAGTACGCTACCAGCCAACCATCCTTTAAGGCAAAAGTTTGTCACGACTGCACCGGAGCTTACAGAGCTTGCAGACTACGTAGTCACATCGAGTGAAAGTGGCATGACGGCGACAGGTATCCCGCCTCAGACTGCGATCCTTAAGCAGCTTCAAGAGTTGCGTCCAGAAAACTTGTTGGACGGAGTGAAGCGCATTTTAGAGGAATGTGCCGTAAGCGGAGACCGCGCGTACCTGGAGCAGCGGCTCGTCGCGATGGAGCAAAGAATCTAGAGCTCGCTGGCCCGCCTTCTGAGCGGCCATCGTGTGAATAAAGATGAGCGTCGACATGATCGCCCGGTTAAAGCAGAGTCTCTTCTGCACTTCTGGAAAGGAAAGTACCGCCTTGTGCCCAAGAAATGGCCCGGCTTGCCCACTGTCTCGCCGGCAGCAGATTGGCAACTCTGGTGGGAAGGATATCAACACAAGTTCTCAGAAACAGAGTCCGTACGCATTCCTGCCTTCCGGCTGTTGAAAGCGTCTGACTTCGCGACCAGGTCCCGTCAATGCGCACTGAGTGAGTGGCGCAACCTGATGACGTATTACACGGATACGGTACGCGTCTTGGAGCCTGCGATGGATCACACACATCCAAGCCTAGCCGACATGCAAAATATGTGGAAGGCTCTTGAAAAGTATGGCATCGCGCCAAAGCTTGCTGAAAAGATAACGCAGCGCACAATTCGTGCGTCGAATCGCACAGTCCTAACCACTGCAAAAGTCATTCGAAAGCCGAGGCGTGCTGAAAATGTATCCACACTGCCTTAACAGGCTCGCACAGCGCCTGGTGCGTGAATCAAAGGAAAACATTTAGAATAAAGCTACGTTGCGCATTGATCACTTGACTCGAACTGCTTACGTTCCTCTGTGAGACAATTATGAATCCATCATCCCCCTCCCGCTCCCTCCCTCCTTCCCCCTCCGCCCTCCGCCCTCCGCCCTCCGCCTCCGCTGCCCTCCGCCCTCCCGCCCTCCGCCTCTCCGCCTCCGCCCTCCGCCCTCCGCCCTCCGCCCTCCGCCTCCGCCCCTCCGCCTCCGTCTCTCCGCCTCCGGCCCTCCGCCTCCGCCCTTCCCCTTCCGCCTCCGCTCCCTTCCCCTTCCGCCCTCCTCCTGCCCCCTCCCTCATTCCCTTTCTTCGTACCTTGGACCACACACAAACCCGATATCGTTAAAACATGCCATTTTACTATATCTTTATCGTCTGTCATTTTGATATACAATAGTGATGGATAATTGTGTTGCAAACATCTTGGCCAGGACTGTCCCCTATCCGATTTGGTCGCACCTCAAGAAGGAGAAGAAGAAGAAGAAGTCGAAGGCAATGTTATAAGCTTTGGACATCACGGATGATCATTTTGTTGATATTTTTCTTGGTGAGAGGGAAGGGGGGAATGAAAAAGAGACAGTAGGTTCTGGAAAGGGTTGGGGTTGTGGTGTGGGTGTGGACGACGGAAGATTGAGCGATGTGTCGTGTGTTTGTTGGTAGGGTGGCGGTGATGGCGATGGTATTGATGCTGGTGGTCGTCTTGGCGGCGCTGGTTGGTGCCGTGGCTGAAGGAGCCAGAATCCCTGCCAGCTCGGCCGCAGCGGCGGCGCCGCCGCGGCATGGCGTGGTGCGCTTGAACGCCACCCCCCGTCGCGCACAGACAGATGACAGCATGCTTGATATGTGCGACGGAATCATCGTGCGTAAGTCCAAGAAGACTGGCTCGTCGTCATTCGCTTCAATTTTGAAACGGTACATTACAAGGACGGGCGTCATCGCGTTAGATACCATATGGAAAAATCCCGGTCTTGGGTTGGGCAACCATCGCTGGGTGCTTCTCAATCATAACTCGTTGACACGCCAGCAGATGTGGATGGACGCGGGTAAGACAGTTTGCATCACGGATACGTTTCGCAGCGCGGCAAAGCAGGTCACTTCGCATTGTGTATTTTTTTACAATGTATCTGACTGCGGTGACGCTCTGATTCGCTGCATGAAGGACCCGAAAGTCATCGAAGAGATTCTCAATTATAGGTACCCGCCCGCAGGCAGGCTCGATGCTTCCAACCGGATCGATTTTGTTTTCAACTTTGACTATCCCGAAATGAATCGCCGGGTCATCAAGCGCGTGCTCGGCGAGGAGCTGCACGTTGATGTGCATGGAAGACCCAGTCGATTTTCGTGCACGGAGTCCTTTCGGGTGCGCAGTGTGATCGACAAGTATTACAGTGCGCTTGAGAAAGAGAACGAGGCCCTTGCGCATACGTTTGCTGGGCTCCTTGGTTACTCTTTCAATGATACGGGTGTACATTGGGAACATGTTTTATGGTCCATTGAGAGCCTGCTTGAAGGTGGTCGTTAGATGGAAGCCGTCATGCTGGGCGTCATACGCATGCAAAGAAATGTGTGCGCGTAAAGCTTGGATCTCGCCCTGCTTGTGAAAGCACGTACATACTCATATTTTTTTTGATAATGCTCGGCGATCTTGGCCGTTTCTATGGTGCGCATGTGTGGCAGACACAGCGTCGTGCATCGAGTGGTACATCCCCACTACTCCTATTGCTGAGAAAAGCTCGGCGCTGGGTGATTAGCATTTATGATCAGAATGAATTTGGTTCCTTCAAGAGCTCGAAAGAGGAAAGACGAACTCAGCCTGCTTTTCACGTGTGGATGTGCGGACTCGCGTACCATGAGCATTCGTCATTTGTGACGGATACAAAGTGCTCCTACTGTTTTTGTGCCGACCGCAGGATCGTTTTTGGCTTAGAAGCGCACACACACACACGATCATGCTCGCAAAGTCCGCGAGCTCCAGAAATCCTTTCATTGACAAGACGTGAAGGCGCGAAAGCGTTCATTCTAAAGCCCGAGTGGCGCGAAGAAATGCGAGACGTGAGTCTGGTGGAAGCGTCGGCGCAGTGTGGGATGGGCGAATACGCCGAGCTGTGCGCAGATCTCGCACGGGCATTTGAGCGCGGCCGGAGCGTGGATTTGGGTTGACGGGATGGTCAGCTTGCCGCGTTGCAGAGGATGATGAGCGAGTGCGAGAACGCGTTGGCTGAAGCTCTAGCGGCAGATTTGGGTAGGTCGCACATGGAGGCATGGTTTACTGAAACTAGGTATGTAGCGCAGGACGCCAAATACATGCGCAGGCACTTGCGAAAGTGGGCGGGACCTCGCCATGTGAGTACGCCATTGGTGGGCTTCCCTGGAAGGAGCTGGACGCAAGCCAGGCCACGGGGCGTCGTTCTGATCATAGGTGCATGGAACTATCCCATTCAGACTGTATTATCAGGTGCGGCCGCCGCTATTGCGGCAGGGAATTGCGTTGTGTTCAAGTCATCGGAGAAAGCTCCAGCTTCGTCCGCATTGCACGCACGGATCGTTGCTGAGTACCTGGATGAGCAGTGCATCAGAATTATGGAAGGGGGTGCCGCCGAAGCTGCATGCTTGCTCGAGCTTCCTTGGTATTATATCATGTACACGGGCGGTGGGTGCGTAGTCCTACAAGCCGCTGCCAAGTATTTGACGCCAGTGACCCTTGAGCTTGGGGGGGAAGGGCCCCTGCGTGGTGGTGGCCGACGCAGACCTTGGTGTTGCGGCAAAGCGTATTGCCTGGGGCAAGTTTGTGAACGCCGGGTAGACGTGTATTGTGCCTGACTATGTCATTGCTCTGGGTACAGCGGCACAGCAGTCATTGGTCGCTGCGCTGCGGCTGGCGATCACGCGAATGTTAGGATATCAACCGAAGTTTTGAGACAGCTTTGGTCGGATTGTGAATGCGTTCCGCTTTGGGCGCTTGCAGGCGTTGGTTAGCGACGCGAATGCACACGTAGCCATCGGGGGCCAGACGAATGCCGAGACGCGTTACATCGCACCCACTGTTCTGACAAGTGTGCAGGAGGACAGTGCGGTCATGGAGGAAGAGCTTTTCGGGCCAGTGCTACCCATTCTTTGCTTTGAGAATCTGGATAGCGCTATTCACCTCATTTGTGCACGCGATAAGCCGCTTGCCAGCTACCCTTTCATCAAGGACTCGGCGACCGAGAGGCGTTTTGTTGAGCGCGTGAGCTGTGGGAACATGTGCATCAATGACACCATGTATTTCGCAGCCGTACATAAATTGCCATTTGGTGGTGTAGGTGCCAGTGGCATGGGCTGCTGGAGCGGCGAGCAGGGTTTCAAGACATTCAGCTACGTCAAAGCGGTTATTAAGCGTGGTTGGTGGCCTGACTCTGACGTTCGTTTCGCGCCGTACTCTCAGAAAAAGCTCGCGCTGTTCAAACTGATTTTTGAACTGTCATCTTGACGTGCTTGTCATGAATCGATGATCAAACCACGCCGCGCAGCAGCCACCGTGCTCTGTCTGCCTGACGGATGATTACTCTAGGGTTACTCTGAATCGAGTTTATTTTTAGAATTTAAACAATTCAGTGAATTGGCGACTCAGCCGGATCGGAGCTGAATTTGGATCAGCTCAGGAGCTGAATTGGAGGGCGCCGACCTCGTGAATTGGGGGTGCTCGGTTCGGATGAGCTGAGCGCCCGCGTCACGTGGGGGAGCCAGCGCAGGCCGCTCGCCGTCAGGGCCGAGTGTCCGGCCGGGTACCGCAGGAGGATACCATGTGCGGCGGCGCGGTACACCGCTAGGGACACGGCCCGCGAGAGGACGGTCAGCGCCCAAGCGGGGCGGGACCTGGCGCACGCGGGCAAAGTCACGCGCGAGCCCGGAAAGAAGCGCACGTGCGGGCACATCCACGTTGCTGTACGTGGTGACGATGAAGGCCACCATGTTGGCGGCGTGGCCCGAGGATCCGACTGGCGACGCAGCGCGGGCGGCAGCAAAGGAGCCGCGCTTGCGGGAACGAGCAGCGGCAACCCCGTCGGGCGCGACCACGGCAACGTCGACGACATTGTTGTCGAAGGAAAAGTCGCCGGGTCGTGCGCTCGTTATGCCGGGCACGTCCTCGAGGCGCACCTCGCGGCGGACCGTGTGTCCCGCTGAGGTCGCAAAGCGGACGAGCACGTCAATGACCGCGGCATGGCGGCCGTACCGGGTCGGCCCCAGTGCGCAGTTTTGTGCATGGTGACCGAGCGCGTCCAGGAGTGCATCGCACGTGGCCGTTGTCCCGCGGACAATGGCCGGGCAGCGGAGGCCCGCAGAGCTCGCCACGCCAGCTACAGGCAGGCCCAGGAAGTGGCGCACTGCGGTGAACCAGGTGTCGCGGCCCAGGGCGGGTGACCACGGGATGCCACCGAGCACTGTGCCGGACGGCATGCCCAGCCAAGCCGCTGCATGCGGCGACGACAGGCTCTGGCGGCGGAAGCGTTCAGACGGCGTGGAGCCAGGCGCCGAGACCCAGTCTTTCTTCAGCAGTGAATAAAAGCGACTGAGGCCTCGGGCCTGGGAATCCAGCAGATCTTCGACTTCGGCGTCCGGGACGCCCGGCACCTGTTGCAGCCACGCCTCTTCGAGGTCGTGGAACTGTCGCCACCTCGCCAAATGCGACGGACGAGCGCGCGGCGGCGGCGGGGGCTCCGGCGGTTGCCGCGACTGAGGCGCCACCGGAGGCGCGGCTTCCCGCTGGGCGCGTAGCACCTCACCTTCGTCCAGTGTGCGAGCAGCAGCGCGGCTGCCGGCAACGAAGCCTGGCAGGCTCATGTCGCGCAGGCTGGTCAGGCCCAGGCCGCCACACCGCAGCGGCAGGCGCCATTCTGCGCGCCAGGAGCCATCTGCGTTCTGGCCGTCGGCTGCCGTTACGCCGAGCGTACGCGCCACAATGTGCCGCCACGCGTCATCAAACGCGGCGAACCGGTCCAGCACCGCCTCTGGCGGGAGCGTGCGGGCCAGATGCACGACTCGCGCGGGCCCCACGCTTGCCCGGAGCAGGTGGTATGCCTCCTCGGGCTCGTGGATGCCGGCCACCTTGTCGGCGAGCTCGAGCGTCGCGGCCAGCGTCCTGTCCACGCAGCCAATGTCGCCGCCGGTATCCAGGACGGTGCCGAGCAGTGTGACACGGCTCCACGGCACCACAGGTAAGCCATGCAGGCTCGACAGCGCCGTAATGTCTGTCTCACAGCTACCCGGCGGCAGGACTAGCTCCGACTTGCGCCGATTAATCGACAAGTCGATTTCTCGCGCAGAGTGGTCCAGAGCCTCCAGGAACGCCACCAGGGAGCGGACTGGACCTGCAATGGCGCCGTCATCCAGGTACCAGCATTGCACCAGCGCCTGGCCGGGTGCGTGCGTGATGTCTCTGGTCTGACGGTGCAGCGCCAGTGAGAAGAGGAGTGGGGCCAGCGGGTCGCCCTGCTGCACCCCAGACTCGCTCTTCAGGACGTGTTTGCCTGCTCGCAGCGGCGCAGGACAGGCGTAGCACGTGCGAACCAGCGGCCACAGGTGCGGAAACTGGGCCTGTACCAGTCGCATAAAGGCGGGGCGGCGCACCGTATTAAAGGCGTTCGAAATGTCCACCTTGAGCACGCCCCACCCGGGGTTGTCGAGCACGGCGAGGCGAGTGCGCATCACCATAGCCTCGAGCCCGGCCTTGCGGCCCACGCCATACTGGTCCGGGGCGAGCGTCTCCACTGCGTCATGTGCGAGGCTCGTCACGGCCAGGCGGCCCAGCACGCGGCGGAAGATCTCGCCGATGGCAATGGGCCGCACGCCCCCATCTGGCTTGCGCAGAGGAATGAGCCTGGCGTGCGCCCAAAGCGCGCCAGCCTGCGGCTCCAGGCCTCGATGCACCACGCGGTCGAACAGCCCACACATGGCCGTCAGCACTTCAGCACCTGCGGCTGGCAAGCTGAGCGCCTGGTGCAGGAGGCTCGGAGACCACCGTGAGGGTCCCGCTGCACTGGTGTACGGGATACCCATCACTGCATTTTTCACCACTGCACGTTCGGCCAGCGGTGGCTGCGCATCGCGCGCCTGGGCGCCCGCGCCGGGGGCTGCAAGCGGGCAGCCGCGTCGGTCGCTGGCGGGTGCAATTCCCGGAGCCGAGCGAGGACTGCGTCCGTAGTGTCGTGGACACCGGCAGACTCCACCAGCCGTGCCGCCGCGCCGAGGTGTCGGGCGCGCACGTGCTTGACCACCTTGCTGCTGACCGTATGCCACGGCAGGTCGGTGGGCTGCCCGCCAGTCAGCTCTGGCACGGACGCCAGCAGCGCGGTCAGCTCTCCCTGGCGCCACTGCTTGAGCCGCGCCGTCGTGAGCCGGACGCGCTCACGGGACGGCTGCTGGACCCCGGGCAGACACAGCACGAGTGTCGGAAACACCCACAGGCGTGCAATGGCGCGCACCTGGTCCGCCTCGGTCTCGGCCTCCTGCACGCCGGCCAAAAGACCAGCCAGCTCCAGGGCCACGTGCGTCGCCAGAGCCGGCGCCATGCGCTTCCACAGGTGGACCCGCAGTGCGAGTATCCTGTCCAGGTACTCGTGCACCACGGGCACCGGCAGCCCAGCAAAGATGCGCTCCGTATCGTTCGCTGCATCTTCGTCACCAAGAGGGGCGGGTGGAGCAGGTGCAGCATCTTCCTCGGCATCAGTCCGTGTGCTGAAACCCCCAGGAGACCTACGAGGAGACCAGAAAACGCTGTACATCCACAGTACATCAGGTATGTACAATCGTGGTTGAACCGTGTATACACCGCCCCACCGACCTGCTGTACCTTGTTGTCGTCGCCGTCGTTTGCGCGTCTGCGAGGATGTATAAGCGGCGAGGTAAGAGCGGCGCAGAGCGCGACCCGATCTAAGAAAGGGTAAGAGAGATGTTAGTGTGATGGAGGTAAAGTTGGTCCTGTTTGCTTTGCTTCTTCCTCTCCACCGTAACAATACGGTACACACGTGGTAGTAGTATCATTGACAATAGTGGTACTGTGAGTTACTGTGGCGGTTCTGTGTGGGAGGTGCCTAGGTACAGCGTTTTGCAGGAGACTTCTTAGTCTGTTCTGGGGAGACCTTCCTTACACCACTGTACTTAACGATGGTACTGTGGCTGTACGGCGGTTGTACAGCGTATTGCTGGAGACTTGTCAGTCTGACCTGAGGAGACCTACCGTACACACACGTAAGGTCTTGCGACGGGAGGAGAAACATGTGTTGGAGCGGGAGTAGGAGGCTGTTGCTCGACAAAAGAATGGAGAGAATAGTATCTCATGTATGAATGTATCTTTGGATTCCCGCAAAGATTTTGGCGAGAGCTTTCTGAACAGTTTAGTGATTTACGCTATATCGGCTTCTGTTGTTTTGTCGACGGTACGAACCGGTCTGGCCGCACGGAGTATTACGCATTTAGCATGCGCTGTATACACGGCAGAAGATAGGACGTGGATTGCAGATTCCATTTTGTCGAAGCGAAGTCCTAACGTGCGTGTGTGGTCCTTAGTTGTACGTCAAAACATCTTCGAACAGAGACGGATTCACGATGAAGTACCAGTTGCGCGAAGAATTTGTGGAATCCAAGAACGCAGTGATTTTTCCTGTAACATCTTGTGCATGGACCACGGACACAACGTCGGGAGTCCATTCCGTATGCACAAACACTGGCTTGAGTGTCTAGCATTGACTTGCACATGTCTGACCGCATACATCGTCCGCAAATCGCTGTATTACCAAAGCACTGATCGTCTTTGTATGGATTCCAGACGTCAAGACAATTTTGGCTATGAGGATACACTTCCCGTACGCAAATTCCGTGAGGTCTGTCGTTGGATTCCTGATTTCCACCAAGTCCCATCTTGGACAGCCGTAGTGGTTCGGATATGCTACGATAGTCTCCACGGGAAGGGAGTCCCGCGCTTATTTGTCTGTATGCGTATATTTCCACGCTAAAGGAGTTCGCGTCCATCCTGTTCAGCATCACGAATCGACGGAGTTCTTCGTCCACGTTATGCCACAATACTTCGTTTGGGTTGGATGTACCCACCGGCGTTTCAGCTGGATTCCAGTCTACTGGCATCCATGAGACATCAGGCTGTGTCTGCGTGCTTCCGCATACATCAAACCGAGTGTGCGCACCCGGCCATTTTCCATACGCTTGCAGATTATCGTTGTTGTTTGTGCCGCCGAACCTGCGCCATACTTGTGTTCCATGTTTTGTGGATTCCCAAAGTTCAGAGAAAGGTTCCACACTGCTTGTTGAAATTTGGTCGCAACGTTCCGTATACATGTAATCCAGTTGTGTTTCTTCATCCTGCTGAACGCGTCGCATCATTCTTGAGATAAGATCTCTATGGTTCCACACGCCGGTGGACTTAAAGTGTTCCTTAATTTTCTTGAATGCTTTCTCGCCGTCAGTGGTATCCCAAAATTTCAGGGGTCCGCAGTCTGCAATGGATTCCGCAAAGTGGGTGAGGGCATGGATTTTTGGTGCATTCCATGGGAGTCCAACGACCTTCTTAAACAAATGAAGGCTTTTCTGGAGCTCGCGCGCGTGAGTTGCAACCTTTGCAATGTCTTCGCTTTGAAATCCTTCACGATACAGGAGAGTGTATGTTTGGATAGCCTTGCAGCCAAGATGGACATATGCCTCGCGAGAAGCGGGCGACAAAATGGACTCCTGGGAAACGACCATGATCATCTGTAAAAGGAATCCGAGTGAGTATGTATGCTCTGCGAATTTGGTGAGTTCTTGCAGAAACGGTGACTGACGCATAGGTGTATATACAGCGTGTCGACGATGGAGTCCCTCCGCGAATATTACCCTCGCGATCACTTTCCACTTTTTACCGGCCCCGGAGTCAATGATGGCGCGCAACTGGTCCGCGCTGCTGCCCTTCCGTTGCGATACTGCGAGTTCGCGGGGCGGGCCAACCACTTCGGCATCTGGGTCGTCGCCTGATCTACCAGCTGCCCCTTTGCGCTTCTTTGTTTGCCTTGTTGCACATAGATTCCAATTATCTTTTGAAGGTAAATGGCTTGCAGACATGTTTCCATCGCTTCCATGCACATTATCTGTGTCCGAATTCTCATCGTCTGTATCAAGTGTCCACAAGAGAGAAGATTCTGGATTCTTTGGAGCACGTTTCTTGGTCTGAAGCGTTGTGAGGCGTTGCATGATCTTCTTAACTTCCGTTTGTGTGTCTGGGCGTGTCAGCAACGCCTTGGGTGCTGCTGCGCAAACGCCTCGCAACCAGAAAGCAAGGAATCCATGGAGTCCGTCAACGCCGCAGATCTGAAAGCGCCCGCGGGGGTCGAAGCGATTCCATCCCTCTGCAACTGGGCGTCCGATAAAGTGGAGACTTTCAGCGCTTCTTTTGGACTCCCCAACTGCGCCGAAATGATTCTTCACAACGTTGAGACTTTCAAGCTCGTTTCGATACACAACCGGTTTGGTCGTAACCCAGAAATCATGGATTCTATCCTGGTTGTCATCAGGTGGGTCAATATCAACCGTCGGGCTTCCGACCATACATTGTTGACATGGCATCTTCTGCCCTCGAGTCCCGGAAATCATTGGAAGTTTCGTGAAAGACATTTTTGCAATCATTGGCATATCCATCGACAGCTTGTAAAACATGGGTACGAGCAGAAGCTTCGTATCCCCCAGGTTGACGGGGATTCCCAATACGTTTGCTTTCAGTACATGCCGGAATACCTCGTGCTGGATTCTATGCCACAATGCAGAGTTTAACTCATTCTTCAGGTTCTTATCGTCTAGAGACGGATGGGTCTGCCCAACCACCTTCTGCACGGATTCCCTGCTTACGTTAGGAAGGAAAGTGACCACCGTAGGGTCTCGTACAGAGTCCTTGCCGAACATTTCCCTGTGCATGACACGGATCTGCAGTGGAGTTAAGGCGTGTCGTCCGTTTTTGGTCATGTGCGCTTCATCTGCAAAGACTTGAATTGGAAGAAGTACAGCTTTTGGCGCGTCTTGGATACCATACCTCGTCTCAATTTCTGCTCGAATTTTTCGACCTGCGTTCCTTACAAGGTGTCCGTCCTGCGCGCACACTATTTTGTCAGATGTAGCACCGCTGGATACATCTACGTGGAATGTCCGCAGTCCGTGACGCTGTATGATGATGGCAGCGGATCTTACTATAATCTCAAGCGGTTCACGATATTGCACCTGCTCTTGGATTCCATTCTCAAGTTGGATTCCGCAAATATTTCGCCCCTGTGCGAAGGTCACATTCGTCGTGCGTGTTTGTGTGCGCTTGTTCCCTATCGCCTTGGACATCTTTTCCCGTGTTCTTGGATTCCACTGAAGCTTCGCAGCGAGCTGCATTTCGCGATCGAGCATTTTGGGAATCCGCGCCCTCAACGCGTCGCGTATTCTACAAATGGAATTATCCTGCAATGCCTCACGTCGAAGCTCTTCACCGACAACGCTGGTAACTCTACCTAGCGCCCTCCGTAAACATATTCGTAATAGCTTGGATTCCAGCTTCTTCAGTTTCCCCGCTGTTCGACTTGTGATGCCACAACCACTCATCACAGAATTCTGTGTACATTTAAATCGAAGCATCTCTATGGAATCCTCAACGGCTTGTGTATCACTCGATGAACTCTCACTGAAAGCACAAGCGAGCGCTGTGAGCGGATCTTTGGGATTTCGTAGGCGAGTGCGGAGCGATTTCGTTGACATCGTAAACTCCCAAATATCCTGACACTCTTTGCTGACTGCCTTAAAGCTGGATTCCGCGACATCTTCGTCCAAATCGGTTTCGAACGGATCCTTGCGTGCAACGTCCAGCTCTGTGTCCAATCCATCTTCGACCGAATCTGGCGCGTGCCCGACATTTGTGGAGTCCCTGTTGCCACCACTGTCGTAACCGTAAATAGACTCTTCCCCATCGTCCATGGAATCCTCATCGCTGTTGATGTCGAAGTAGTCTTCATGCTCTCCATTGATGCGCTCCTGGACATTGAGCTCGTTGTGACCGCTGTCATGCGTACATGCGTACGCCGGCTTCGCGATTTGAGTGGATTCCGCAATCACACGAGCCGATGCTTTGCGGGCCTCTACCATCTCTGGAGTCGGATAAAAACAGAATTTTTTGTGGATTCGCATTTCAGCATGCACAAGCTTTTGCGTCTTCCACCGCGTATCCTTGATGCGAAACCCGCATCCTTCGTTGACGCACGGGTGCATGTCACCGAACTCGAATCTTGTCGCCATGCTTTTTCCTTTCGCCCTCCAACAAGTATACTCGCGAGCGCACACGTTCACGCACTCTTGCAGACAAAATTTTAGGCCATGTACCGCGTCGCGGGATTCTAAATACTGACGGTTTAAGGTTGCGGGACTCCACCATCCGGATGATCCAGTCAGTGGGATTTTTCGCGACGTCCCACAGCTCCTGATGTTGCGCTCACCAAGCCCGCATTTTTCGGCCGAATGGACAGTGGTCGACTGGATTCCCGTAGATTCGAACGAGCCAACGCATGGCGTATCGCTGCGGACACACAGGTTTGAGTGCGCTGATGTGCGCACCGGTGAAGGCGACGCAAGAGACATGCGATACATCAGTCTCGCCCGAGAGAGCTTGCGTCTCGCTCGGCGTCCCGAATCGCATCTCCTCAGACGAATGAATGAGCTGAGTTGGGTGCCAGCTCGCTGGATTGGGAGTCCACTGTGGTTGAACATGAACCACGCTGTGAGTGACTTATACAAGGCCTACCTGGAGGAATCGGAATGCTGAGATAAGGATATCACTGAGCGAGTGGACTCCATCCGACCGATAGAGTGGAAGGCAGTGAGACAAATCAGGACTCCCTTGGTCGTAAAGGGTTGACATGGCATTGATGATTCCAGACATGTCCGGGACCTCGAGGCGCGGTTTGTGCAGTGGATTTTGAGCATTGAGATGTTTGTCAATTATTCGTGTGAATAATTGACCAAGTACAGGTGTAGCTGTACCAAGTTACTTTGAGGGTTACCCGAACCCTCAATTTCTTGACCAGCGTATAAATACGCGGCGAACGGCGGCGGGAAAGTAGCACTAGAACAAAAATAAAAGGTTAAGGGTGTATGAAAAAAGAACAAACCTTCCGCCCCGTGGGATAGCCTGACGGGGGATAGAGATGAACGACAGTGATCACTCGGGATCTCTCCAGTGTTAGAAGTGTGGTGTCTGACTTAAGATGACTCGTCGGGGTGCTAACGTCGCGGCGGGTGCGAGTGGCGAACGTGAGAGAGAAGTGTCTCCCGCTGGAGAAGGGATCGATGCGGGACATATGACGCAAATCAGTCGCGACGAAGGCTCCACGGAGTCCAGCGACCAGTTCGATCCCTCTCTTCTAATTAGCATGGATCTTGGTAGTTTTTCTACCGAAAAGAGGCTGGCGATTGAGGACTTACGGGACTTCGTCGTCATGTTCCGAACCTACAGCGGTGTGGCCTTGATGGTGCAGATGACTCGCCGTCTTCCTCGTTCCAGTATCCTGGATTGTGGCCTCTTTGCACGCGAACAGTTTGCTTCATTTCTGACAGCAGCACAAGTACCAGGTTTTCGTCTATCTGACCCCGGTGTACCCACGATTGATCGTTTTCGCCGGATTTATGAAGACAGCAATGATTCCCGATCTTCTGCGACGGTGCTAGATGCGAACGGACGTACTCCGCAACGGGGAGCCGCACCTGTGACGGATACTTGGCAGCAAGACTCTGGCCGATTGCAAGCAAGTACCGTAGGTCATAGTTCTCAGCCCGTGGTGCCACCAATCGTTTCTGTGCCCGGCAACGAATATGGTCTTGCAAGAAACTCATCCACAGTTTCGAAAATGATTAGATCGGAGGACATTTTTTACATGGACGAATACAAGGATAAGATATCATATTACCGGTGGAAACAAGAAGCCCTTCTTACGTTTGCGCGAGCTGAAGTCACCGAACACCACCGTGCTCCGATCCTCGGCATGATGCTGGGCGGAACGATCAAGATGTTTTATACCGACAAAGTCCAGTACAATAAGAGCCTGAACGATGCTTTCGAATTACTTGATTCCAAAGTTTTTACCGGGGAATTTCATGAACAGATGGTTGATTTATTTGACGGGGTGAAGTTCCGCCACATTGCGAATCGCATGCGTAATAGCGGCAACAAAGGGATTTTACATGTACTGTACCATGATACTCTGAAGTACGCGCAAGGCTGCTTACCGACGGAATATCATGGCGAACGCCGCCTCCTCCGGGCTCTGCGCAATGCAGTAAGAGATGAAAGTTTCGCATCTGCAGTCCTGCTGAAGGATTTCAACACTGCCGATGACCTATACGCTCATCTGGTGGGATGCATCAATATACAGTCGCGGATTGTACGACCGTCTTTGCCTGCATCCCAGCCACGCGCCCAACATCAGTTGTTCACCAGAGATTTACGTCATCAAGTGTCTTCCTCCTCTGCCGCTGGATCGCACGCGAAGAAATCCAGTGCGCCGTTTTGCCGCAATTGCAGCTCTCCTGAGCACCTTGCCATGCAGTATCCAGAACCGCCCAAATGTCATAATTGTGGCTCTACAAGTCATTTCATTACACAGTGCTCGGAGACATTGAATCAAAAATTGCAACGAGCGCCTGTTCGAAATATTCGCGCGCTTCTCTTCAGTAATGAGGATATGCAAGCGTCCGATATTGATCCAGTGTTGGAAAGGGTTGAGTCGTTTGAAGAACACAATGCTTCAGGACACGACAACAGCATAGAGGACGAACTATTTTATTCCGCTGTCAACGACATGCATATTAAGTATGAACATCTGCAAAGTATCGCGTCAGCAACTCGCTCGTCAGGAGCCATCGGGCTTGCGCTACTTTCGCAACGTATGATTTCAGACTTCTGGGGTGTATGCGTTGATACCGGAGCAAGCTCCAACTTTTGCTCACTACCACAGTGGCAAGCGTTTTGCGCATTATCGAACAGCCCGTCTTCGCTGCGTCCAGTCACAACGCGCTCCGTCGGTCTCGATATCGGCATATTTCGGATCATCGGAACTGGAGAGTTTCGTCTTCCGGTCTCGTCTGATGTGTTTTTGACCGTGGATGTGGACGTTCTTGATACTTCCAAAGCAGAAGATCCTCAGTGGCCTCCACTGGTCTTGGGACTGTTGACCATGGATCATCACTCATGCTTTCCGAACAATTTGACCGACGCGTTGGTGTTTCCAACGCTTCAGATTGAGATACCTCTTATCCGCAAATTTGGAAAACTTTTCATCGACCCTGCCATTTTCGCTCGAGCGTCTCCGCTGTTGACGTACGCGGAGCTGCGAGAAATTCACAGAAAGTTCAATCACGCGAGCAGCGAACGCATTCAGAGAATATTTGATATCGCCGACCAACCTTTGTCCGAAGACGAGTTCAGTATTCTAGCAAGACTATCGCGCCAATGTCACATCTGCCAGCGATTCTCGAAAGCACCCGCGACGTTTCGCCTGTCCGCCAATGTCGAAGTCAATTTCAATCATACTGTGCAGCTCGATACATTCTACCTGCCGCACACCCAAGGCGAACGACCTATGCCCGTGATGCATATCGTATGCGAAGGCACCCGTTTTATGTCTGGTCAATGGTTGAAGCACGACTCTACATCGGGTGCTTTATTCGAGATTTTCTTCCTGTGCTGGATTTCCGCGTACAATGGCGCACCACACATCGTCAAAGTCGACGCAGGATCCGCTTACGCAAGCCGAGAATTTCAGGCCCTTGCAAATGTGCACGGTATTCACGTCGACGTACAGCCTATCGAAGGGCATCAATCGATCGGACGAGTGGAACGCGCGCATGGTATAGTCGGTATTATGTACGAGAAAATGATACTTGAAGATCCAGACGCAGACGCAGATGAAACGCTTGCACACTGCTTCTTCGTCGCAAACTCATCCTGTGGGCTTTCGGGAATCCCACCATGCCTTATGGTGTTTGGCTCGATGCCTCGGATGGTAATCAGTTCGATTCAAGATGTTCCCTCTCAAGCCGCGCGGATCAATGCCCTTGTTCTCGCACGTCGTGTGTACGAAGAATTCATCGCGAAACAGTACTTAAACATCGCGCTGAGCCGTCGCCACGCAGCGCTCGGTTCCGAAATGCAAGACACCGGTCCTCCTGTGCCTGGCGACCTAGTAATAATCGCCCGGGAAAGAAACCGCAGACGGAATTATGATGGGCCCTATCTGTGCGTCGCTGTTGATGGCCATAAGGTCTCAGTTCGAATGCCGCCCACCGGTGCCGTCCGGATTTTTCATGTTGCATGTGTACGCAAATATCGGATCGAACCCGCTGCTGAGCTGCTAACGCAGCCCATATCTGCCCGCGAATATCGCTTGAATCCAGACCTGCAACTTCGCTTCAAGAGTTCTGATGAGGAGGAGCTTTCCTGGCTTTACAACCAGGGAGCTTTTATTATTGCAGAACGTGTACCCACCAACGCCGTCATCGTCCCTGCAAAAATGGTTCGTGTTCTCAAAAACTACCGTACTGCTCACGAGACCACAAAATCACGCTTGGTCGCACTCGGACATGTGGACGCTCAGAAACGCTCTCTTATTGTCGAGTCTCCGATGCTGTCGCAGTGGGCACTCAAAGTTATTGTGTCCACCACAGTTCAATTCGGCTGGACAATTCATACTCAGGATGCGAAAAAAGCCTACTTGCAAGCAACGAAATCATTGCAGCGCCCCGTATATATTGTCTTGCGTAGCGTCTTGTGCAATCTATTCTGCAACGCGGTCAACATTCCGCCCCGTGACATCTTGTACCTGCTCGTCGTCAAACCGCTCTACGGCCTATCCGAATCCGGCATGTATTGGTGGTTTTCCGTCCAGCACGCATTATCAACACTGTCGCTTGTTCCGACACCAATGGATCCGTGTTTCTTTATTCAGGCTTCAGATGGCCTGGTAGGCGTCCTATCGGACAATATCATTTACGCTGGAACGCGCTCATTTCTCGGCTCCTTGCAGCAAAAACTCGCAGAATTTATTATGTCACCAGCTGAAACGCCTCCGCTCGAATACAATGGCGTACGCCTTGAGCAGAATTTGCGCATGCACCAAACTGAATACCTACAAACGCTGCGCCGCTCCGCATTGGAAGCGCTTACGCCTGAGCAATTTTGGGACGCATTCGTTGGCTTGGTCAAACTCGCCCAGATTTACTACCTCTTTCGCCATCGGCGCTCGATCTAGCGGATACCGCGAAACGTGTTGGCAAATACCTCGCTGAAACCAAACGTTGGTATCTGCCGTACGACCGCCTTGATGCGGATTTCCGCGTTCATGCGTACAGTGATGCAAGCTTCGCAACCGATGGCACCCGGTCGCGCCTGGCTTTCTGCATTTTCCTGGTGGACGGTGTGCACCGTGCTCATCTTCTTCATGCAAGGAGCTATTTATCTCCGCGGGTTGTACGCAGTGTCCTTGCCGCCGAGCTGTATGCCGCAAGTGACTGTTTGGATTTCTGTCTAGCCCTGCAGCCCACGCTGTGCTCCGTGCATGTACGTGATGTGCCGATCACTTTATTCACCGACAGCCAAAGCATTTTTGATACGGTGCACAAGGCCAAGGTTTTCACTGAGAAACGGCTGATGGTTGATGTCGTGCAGCTGCGAGAGGCGATCGCCACGGGCGAGCTACAAGACCTCGCTCACCTTCGAGCTTCCTCAAACATCGCAGATAGCCTTACGAAGTTTGATACTCGCCGTCTAATGTGGCACCAGTACTTCATGACGGGAAAGCTTGACCACGATGTACACATGGCAACCCAGCGGTATTCTCCGGAACTGTAATGTTGACCTGTAACCTGCCTGGTCGGTGAAAGGCCTTGAGTTTCATATCACATTCGACCAGTATACTATACACATGTGTGCAACAATATCTCGGCCTACCGCTTCCCAATCGCGTCCTCGTTTTCGTCGGCACAACTGCCGCACTGTGTACTATGCGTCACCAGAGCGTCAAGTCATTCCTGCGCGTTGTCTTTGCGTCAGAGCTCGATGCAAATTTACAAGGCCATTCAAGTTCAGCAAGTTCCTTCGCTCAGTGTGGCGAATTATTGCGCGCCATCGATCATTCAAGCTATCAACAACATATTGGTGCTCCCACAAGCTTGCGCCTGACTCGTTTTCTCTCGTCATTTCATCTGCCAAGTCTCGACATGTCGTTTTGCCCGTTTCGGTACCGTACAATGACCAAATGCCGCCCATTTTTTGCGAGGGCGCCGGTCAATTGGTTTTTTTTACAATCTCCAGTCCGCATTTCGCACGCTGTTTTTCGTGCTCCGTGCCTGCTTGAATGTCCCGTCGACTTCCTCCTCTTCGCTCGCGCACGTGTTTTCACACTCGCTCTGTGATTCAGCATTGCATTCTGGAGTATGTCATTCGTGTGCCATCCCAGAAAGAAAAATAAGGGAATGTCAATTATTCGTGTGAATAATTGACCAAGTACAGGTGTAGCTATACCAAGTTACTTTGAGGGTTACCCGAACCCTCAATTTCTTGACCAGCGTATAAATACGCGGCGAACGGCGGCGGGAAAGTAGCACTAGAACAAAAATAAAAGGTTAAGGGTGTATGGAAAAAGAACAAACCTTCCGCCCCGTGGGATAGCCTGACGGGGAATAGAGATGAACGACAATGTTCACGCGCCGGGTCACGATTCTAGACTGGCGGCGTGCGATTGAAATGAACGTAGCGCGGTGGAACAGGCAGGTGAGTATGAACAAAGTCGCCGAGCCGAGTGGGTTGTACGACGTGTATCTCGAAGATTCCCGGCTGGCTGGCGCTGTGCGAACGCAGAGGAAGTCGGGAATTGAAGAAATTGACCAGGAACAGTGGAGGACTCCAGTCTCACCAAAAAAACTTAATAATGAAAGACATCGTGTTGATCTCTTTGATCTCGTCAACGTCGACGGATCCAGATTACTGCAGTATTAATTGTGTGTTGATGACGTTGTGTGCCACGAGGCAGTCTGCGGCAAACTGTCCCGCCTTCCCACGAGAAGCACGTACCTTTCGGACTCCATGACAGAACTCCGAACAAGGGCCTCGTCCAAATCGAGCACAACTGGAACCCCATACCTTTTCGTAACACTCAAACGCGCCACGAACCTCGGCCTTTGGAATCCAAGAATAGTTTGACCACGGATACAATGGATTAGCTTCAACATTCCAACACACTAAAAGATAGGACTCCATCTTTGCCCATACACGGGTCACGACAACATCAGCTACCGACTCAACCGATGAGACATTCATTGGCACACACTTCAGGCGCTGAATTACATGCCCAATGCTTGCATTCTGAGAGACTGTTTTCCTGTCGAAGATGGGATGGGCTAGCAGAATATCATTTGGAATCCCCACGTCTAATGCATTAACTCTCTCGATACGGCATGGCCAGAAGTTCTTGGAGTCCCAGTCAACGATGACAATCCAGGATGCGCGGTGCCATTCTTTTTCTTCCACACTTTTCCTCTTGACGCAATTGAAGGTACAATCATAGGAATCCAAATACAGATCCAAGCCACTTTGGGCGTTGGCCAACGACTGACGTACCCAAGCGATTTCCCGGATACCTTTATTCCCGAGTTCCTTTGGCAAATGTACAGCTGGACCAACTCTGGGCTTAGCCAACTCACTGAGCTCGCCGAACTGGGTCCCGCGCACTTCCACTAATTGCACCAAACGTTGCAGACTCGACTCCATGTCTCCGACAACGACCCCCAATTGCGTGATCTCGGCCTGTAGCTGAGCCATGCGGTTCTCGGCATACATAGACTGCAAGGCGTACTCCTGCCTATTGGAATCCCTATCACGCCTGGCCAACTCTGCGGTATTCTGTGCCAGAACTGCAGAGTTCAACAAGGATGCGACCCGTGCCCGCAAGACCTTATTCTCGTCTTCAGCGGAGACCGCTGGGGACTCCGTCGACCCGCCGGACGAGACTTCGGGACTCCCTATACCGCCCTGCCCGCGGACAACATTGCGTCCTTCTCCCGGTTCCATCTTGACTTTGTGTGTAGCTTCACGTACATCACGTACGTGCGCGCACCAGCCCGCAGTTCGGTCCACTCATACAACGCTAAGCCAAAACCGATTGAGACTTTATCTTTTGGAGAGTACAGTCCTGGCCAAGATGTTTGCAACACCTGCATTTTGGTCCCAAAAAATTAGATCGTATAGTAAATTAGCCCATTTTAATAGAAAACTTTTTTTTTACTCTTTTTTAACATTGTTAACATCGAGCATGACGATGAACCAAGGCGCGGCGCGCGCGTCTTTGTTTTCCCCAGACCATCAGAAGGTGCTCAAAGGATCTTCGCTCGCTCATCCATCTCGTCGTGCGCAAGTGGAGAGTCTCCAGATCGAAATTGAGCGCGCAACGGCCGAACGATGGCGCCGTGACTGTCGGAACACGAAAAAGGGCAGATCGACGCCCTTGCGGGCCAGGAGCTGTCGGCACGAGCAATTGCGAAGGCTTCATGACGCGCCCAGATCGCTCGCGGCCATCCTATGCAACTGTCAGTCATTTTCTTGTGCCAACGGGGCACCGGATCGTCCGCAAGAAGCCAGGTCCGAAACGGCTTTTGAGTCGCAAATCGGAACGCCGCACCATTCGCGCCGTATCTGTTGATGCACTGACGTCCGGACAGGTGGTTCACGAGCTGCACTTGCAGTGCTCGGCCAGGACAGTGCGTCGGACGCTTCAAGCAGCAGGCTTTCTTCGCTACAAGCGAGTCTCGCGGAAACCTTCGCCGTCGTCTGACAACATCAGGAAGCAATTGGCGTTTGCCACCGCATTCATTGCAAAACCAATGGCTTTCTGGTATCAAGTGGTCTTTTCAGACGAGAAGATTTGGAGCTGCGATGGCCCGTTCGGCTCCTCACAGCGATGGGTCGACTGTCGCGCCAAGTCAAGTTCGTACGCCAGGCGCCAGCAATCTGGAGGTGGCAAGGTTCACATGTGGGCCGGTATGTCCCTGCGCGGCCTAACAATGGCCGTCTTCGTCGAGGGTGGCTTGAATGCCGTGAAGTATCAACAAGTCTTGCTGGAAGCCTTGCTTCCGCTTGGCCTGGAAATGTATGACTTCAATTTCACTTTCCAGCAAGACAATGCCCTGGCACATACGGCCAACTCGACCAAGGCGTGGCTCGACGCACTCGGCGTCACTGTGCTGCCGTGGTCTGCAAGGTCTCCGGACCTTAACCCAATTGAAAACATTTGGGGCGTCTTGTCGCGCGTGGTTTACCGAAAAGGCCGCCAGTTTGCACGCGTCGCAGAACTTAAGGCTGTCGTGCTTGCGGCGTGGGCGACCGTGGCCCAAAAGTACGTAGTTCCACTCTTGGAGTCCATGCCTCGCCGTCTTCAAGCTGTACTAGACGCGCGCGGCCACCACACCAAGTACTAAAGTCTCATCCTTCTTGATTTTCGTGTTTCTTTCTTACGTTCCAAAACTCGCGTCCCCCGCCGAATCCCTCCTTTTTGCCGTCTCCATTGCCCACCCTGTTACCAATGCTGTGCCTTTTACTCTGCTTCTTCTTCTTCTTACCTCTTCTTACCTCTTCTCTCTCCGAGCAAGACCTGACCGGCTAGTCCGGGCAGGCGCGTCGCCTTTTTATACCCTTACTTCCGCCAGGGACAGCAAGGCGCCAAGAGAAATGACAATGCAAACCATTGGCATTTCTGCGCGCGTCTAGAAGGTTCTGGAACCTCTAGAAGCTTCTCGAAACGGTTAAACGGTCTGCCGGTTTAACGGCTTACCGGTTTCGGATTAACCGAACCGTTCTAGGTGACTGGGGTCGAACGGATAACATCTCCCCCCCTCTTGGCTCGACGTCTCGGCGAGACTCCAAACTAAGTTGCATTCTTGGCTCGAGGAACCCGCGCTCCGGGAGAAAACCTCTGCCTAGCAAACTTCTCACAATTCCCAAGTCATTCAGAGTCAGACTCTTCGATAATTTTCAACAAGTCTGGCTTAGAATCGGACGCTGGCAGGCCGTCGGGTACTTCTTCATCATTTTCCCCTGCCATGTAGTCTTCGCGTCCATAGTATGGCTTCAGATGTTGGATCGGAAAAACATCATGACAAGCCACACCCTCGGGCAAAATCACTCGGTAAGCATGCGAGCTTACCTTCTCAATGACAGGCACCGGACCAAGAAACTTTGGTGCCGCCAAATCACTCTTATTCGGCCGCAATTGCGGCGCCGTGATCAACACTTGATCACCAACTTGAAACTCCCGGGCATCCTTGCTTCGATCGAAGAACTTCTGCATTCTCCCTTGGGCTTCGATCAAATTGTCGCGGACTTCTTCATGGACTTTGCACAGGCGAAACCAGTGCTCCGCCATGTCCTTCGTCTGTCCGTCACGCGCAGGCCTCCACCCTTCGCTCGGCGGAAACCACGGATCCCTTCCATATACCACTTTGAACGGCGCGAATCCAGTGGCACTGCTTGGTGCAGAGTTGTACGCAAACTCGTACAACGGCAAGTCTCGCACCCAGCCACTATTCGTCGCCATTAACTTGAGCATTTCCCGAATCACGCGGTTCACTCGCTCAGTTTGGCCATCTGTCTGCGGGTGGTTGGCGGTAGACATTGCCAACTTCATGCCCACCCGCTTGCTCAGCTGCTGCCAAAACGTGGACGTAAACAGCGGATCTCGGTCCGACACAATCGACTTGGGGTATCCGAAACGGCTCACGACGTGCTTCACGAACAAGTCAGCACAACGTTTTGCTGTCAAGTCCTTGCGCGTCGGGATAAACAGCGCCATCTTCGAATAGCGATCCACCACAGTCATGATTGCATCACAGCTGCCTTCGCTCCGAGGCAGCTCTGTCACAAAGTCCATCGAAATGTCGACCCAAGGTCCTTCTGGGATCGACAAGGGCTTCAGCTTTCCAAACGACCGATTCTCTGACTTTGTCACTTGGCATGCGTGACAAGTCTTCACAAAACGGCTCACGTCTCGCTTCATCTTTGGCCAGTAGAAGCGAGTTATCAAAGATGCATAAGTTGTGTCCGCTCCACGGTGCCCTGCTGTCGGGATATCGTGGTGGAGTTGCATGACACGCTCTCTGAACTTCCTCGGTACGCAAACGCGATTCCTCAAGTACAAGAGCCCAGCTTCGGTTCGGAAACCTTGGTGGGTCGGTAAGTCACCCATCAAAGTATTAAAGTCTGGGTCACTCGAGTACGAACCCACGAATGCCTGGAAACCTGTACCAAATTCATCACACCGAACTTGGTACTCTAGCGCATGTAACTCCGGCTTCCTCGACAAAGCATCGGCCACCACGTTCGACTTTCCCTTCACATAGTCGATTGTGATATCAAACTCGGCTAAAAAGTCCAGCCACCGTGCCTGTCGGCCACTCAGCTCCTTCTGCGTCATCAGATGTTTCAACGCCTCATGATCCGTATGAAGCACAAACTTTGCTCCGTACAGATAAGGTCGAAACTCTCGCAGACAATGAATGACGGCCATGAGCTCTCCTTCATAGCTGCTGTACCTGGTCTCTCGGTCCAGCAGCTTCCTCGACGTAAACGCGACCGGTCTGCCTTCCTGTGCCAGCCATCCCCCCACCGCGACTTCAGAGCGGTCCGTGTACACCTCGAATGGCTTTTCAGGGTCTGGCAAGGCCAACACCGGCGCTTCCGTCAACATGCTCACAATCTTCTTGAAGGCCGACTTGCCTTCATCTCCCAGTTCGATCAGCTGCTTCTTCGACTTTGCGTTCTGCAACAGCGAAGTCAGCGGCGCCACGACAGTAGAGTATCCTTTGACAAACCTGCGAAACCAGTTTGTCACTCCCAAAAAGGATCTCAACTCTGTCACCGTCTTTGGCACTGGCCAATCTTTCAAAGCTTCCACCTTCCGTGGATCCATGTTCACGCAACCGTTGCCGACAATGTTCCCCAGGTATTCGACTTCAGAAACGAAGAAGCTACACTTCTTGTGCTTCAAACGATACCCCGCCTTTTGCAAGCGCGACAACACTTCCTTCAGGACCTCGCCGTGCGACTGCCTATCCTTGGTGAAGACCAAAATATCGTCCAAGTAGACAATGACGGTCTTGTCCAGCAGATCTGCAAACAGCTCGTTCATGGCCCTCTGAAAAGTTGCCGGCGCGTTGCAAAGACCAAACGGCATCACACGGAACTCGAACTGTCCGTACCTGGTCTGGAACGCGGTCTTCGGCACGTCCTCTCTCCGAACACGCAATTGGTGGTACCTCGATGCCAAATCCAACTTTGAGAAACAATGAGCTGCGCCCAGTCGATCCAGCAACTCATCCATGTTTGGCAACGGATACCGGTCCTTCACAGTTGCGTCGTTCAACGCCCGATAATCAACGCACATCCTCATGCTGCCGTCTTTCTTCTTCACGAACAGCACGGGTGCTCCAAACGGGCTCTGACTTGGCTGGACGAATCCTTTGTCCAGTAAGTCATCCAAAGTCTCTCGGAGGACTTTCAACTCCGCAGGGCTCAGTCGGTAGACCCTGCCCACTCTCACAGGCTTTTCATCTTTCAGCCTAATCACATGCTCCACTGTTCGGCTCTCAGGCAGCCCTCGCGGCTCCTCGAACAGATTTTCGAAATCCTTGAGCATCTTTCTCACAGAGTCATCTCCTTTGCGCTTCACTGAACAGGGCTCCTCCCTTCCTTTCAGCACGCCGAGGTAGCACTCTTCTACCTCCTGACTCTTCAACAGCCGACGGAGCTCTTTCCGCGGCACCAGCATCTGCGTCATGCTCCAGGCCCTCTTCTTTCCGTAGGCCAACATGCCAGACTGCCAATCAATCACTGGGTTCTCCCGCTTCAGCCACTCCATGCCCAAGATTGCGTCTTGTCCCGCAATCCGGCAAATGGCAAAGTTAGCGGCCCCTGAGTACCCATCGCTCAGTTCAAACTTGACATTGGAGACTTCTCCGGCTGTTTCCAATACAGACCCATCCGCTAGGGTCACATGATCTCTCTTCCACGACGCCTTCTGCTTCAGGCCGTCGGATTTCTGCACAAAGTCCACGCTCATGAAGTTGTCCGTCGCGCCACTGTCAATCAAAAACGTGGCCTCTCCGTCGGACTTGTGCACTTTTCCTCGAACTCGAAGAAGCATGGCAGCTCCCATCCCTCCAAGTTCCTTGATCACGGGCTGATTTGCGCTCGAGTTTCGCCCACAAGGTGTCGGACAGCCAGACCTTGGCTTACCAAGGCCACCACAGCGGTCTTCATTACCGCCCCTAGAAGTTTCGTAACGTGTGCGAGCCTCCTTTCCCTCTGACTGTCCGAGGAACCTCTCTACTCGAGCTCCTCGTTTTTTGACTCCAGCGAGTCTCCCTCCAGCTGCTGGATAGTCTTACTTGCCTCGGGACACGTCCTGGCGATGTGCCCCGGCTTTCCACAATTCCAGCATTTGAGCTCGCTTCGAACACGCCTCTGACCCTGCACATGTCCCAGCTCCATCGGGACGGGTCCTTCCTGCGCTGCACGACCGAAAAATGGCGTCCTCACACTTGAATCACGCACGCCGCGGGTCGCATGAATGGCGTCGTCCACGACCACCGCCACCTGCGCAGCCTCCGCGAACGTACTCACTCCTCGCTTGTACACTTCCAAGCGGACCTCGGGCTTCAGACCCCTCACGAAGCGGTCCATCATTTCTGCGTCCGACAAGTCCGGAATCACAAGTGCCGCGTCCTGAAAAGCCGCCACATACGCATGGGCCGGGCCTTTCTGCGAAAGACGCGTCAACTTGTCCCTTGCACGCCTGATCGAATCCTGCGGCGTGAACCGAGCACTCACGAGGGCAGCAAAATCATTCCACGTCGTGGGGATCTCCTGCGGGTAGCGCTCGCAGTTCAGAACCCACCAATGAAGCGCCTCTCCCTCGAAATAGTCAGAAGTCAAGTCCACAGCACGCCTCTCCGCAAGCAGACGTTTCTCCAAATCGTCCGGGTGGATGCTCTCCAACAGCCGGCCCAAGATCTTCTTTCTCGCCTGGAACAACCACGTCTTCACAACCAGAAGGTCACGCTTCCCGTCGAAGCTCATCAGACGGGCCTCCTTCGGGCCACGTGGTCCCAGCGTCTCCGAATCAATCTCCATGCTTTCTGAACTAAAGCACGCTCAACGATCACGACAACGACACAAACAGCAAGCCTCCGATGCTCACGTTCTCCAACAGCTGCGCGCAACACGAACGGGCTCGGTCGCCCTCAGGACCACAAATCGACACACGAAGCGGTCCTCTCACGCACACGCACGCACAGCAATCTTCTCACGCACACACAACAAAGCACACAGCAATCCTCCTCTGTTGCGCTGGATGGGGAGCGGCCCGGGCCTTTGCACTGGGGCGGGGATTATAGATGCGATCTTGTATGGAGGTGTTCGGCGCCTACCTTCGCAAAGGTGGTCGTGCGACACTAGGATGAATCCTAGTGAAGGCTGACCGTTACGGCTCTTGCCTACTAATACGTGCTAAGGCAGAGAGCGAGTCCGCCGTCAAGGCCTAGGCCTATCGTACAGCCAAGACTGAGACCCGCTTCCACCCGTCGCACCCTCCGGATCGACTTACTCGAACCCCCTTACCCGCAGACTCTCCCACCCAGGCAACCCCAGAGAAACTCTAAGAGAACCTTAGAGCAACCCCAGGTAACCAGCGATGATACCAAATGTTACCAATGCTGTGCCTTTTTCTCTTCTTCTCTTCTTCCTCTTCTTACCTCTTCTCTCTCCGAGCAAGACCTGACCGGCTAGTCCGGGCAGGCGCGTCGCCTTTTTATACCCTTACTTCCGCCAGGGACAGCAAGGCGCCAAGAGAAATGACAATGCAAACCATTGGCATTTCTGCGCGCGTCTAGAAGGTTCTGGAACCTCTAGAAGCTTCTCGAAACGGTTAAACGGTCTGCCGGTTTAACGGCTTACCGGTTTCGGATTAACCGAACCGTTCTAGGTGACTGGGGTCGAACGGATAACACACCCGCTCTTTCCTTGCCTTTCCCTCCCGGTTGGACGATTCCCAGTGTTTCGCGGGACGTGCAATCGATTGGCGTGCTCAAAACACACCCTTGTCTATCAAGATTCTTCACTTTTACACGAACTTCACTTTTTATGAGGGTGTTGCAAACATCTTGGCCAGGACTGTACTCACAAACCCTGAACTAGAAGAAACAACAGAGTAAGAGAGGAAGAGCGGCGGGCCAAAAATCTCGTGCGGGCTAAAAGTCCCTCCTCCCTTGATAGGCAGCTTTGGCGCCTCTTTCCAAACCTGAGGGGTCGCCCTTTCGTGCCTCTCCACATTCCAAACCTGCGCGGGCTCAGATTGCGACCCTTCGCTTTCGACCAAAGAGATCGAAACCTGGTCATCGCTCGAAACGGGCGCTGCGCCCGGTGGCGATCCGTGAGCTGACGTGTGGATTCGTCACAGGGACCGGTAGTGCGCGGAGGCGACGGTGGTGAAGAATTTTTGTGTGGGGATTGGTTGGGTTGGCAGTATGGCGGATATTCGTCTTCAGGCGGTGCACTCCGTGCCTGCCTCCGGGCCGCGGGGCGCTGGCGCTTCCGATGGTGGGGCGCTTGACATGGCAGACTTGCTGGCGGGGCTGGGTGACGAGAAGCAGCTGATGCGCGAGCGTGCGCTTCTGGCGCTTCGCAAGTGGTTGGGAAGCAGTGGCGCCAACGAGGATCTTGGGACGGTTGTGGATGCGTTGCTTGGCGCGCTGGAGAAAGAGGCCGGGGCGGGGCATGCGGAGGAACAGATGTGGCAGCTACGATGCGGCCTACTTTTGGCGCTTCGCGACGTCGTGCTGTATTTGGAAACCCATCGTGTGGATCCTGCGAACGGAAAGGACGTGAGTGCGGTCTTAAAGCCGCAGGACGAGGAGAGGATGGTCCAGCAGGCCATGATCGGGGTGGGCCGCGCAGAGCTGCGAGAGAGGCAGGCCGGTGCCCAGCTGCTCGGCGCAATGGCCAAGCTTCGCGGTGCGATTGTTTGGCGACAGACGGGTGACGCTCTGCTAGGGAGCGTCGAGGCGTCGTTTGAGCTGGACGAGAAGCAGCGCTCGCAGGAGAGTGCCGAGCTAGTGAAGCGTACCGCAAACGACTCAGCTCTGCAAAAGTCCGGCACGCAGCTGCTGCATGACACGGAAGGCTGGCGGAATCTTGAGACAAGCCTCAGCGCGGTGCGCTGCATTTTCGAGGCGTGCGGTGCGCAGATCTTTATGATGGCTAGTTCCGAGTCGCCGGCTTCGGGCGACAATGTTCACGCGCGGCTTCTCCCACTTGTGCTGCGCGCGCGCGAACACACCAACCGATTTGTGCGTGAGACGGCGCTGTTTGTGCTGACGGCGCTGGTGGTGGGTGCGTCTGAATGCGATCAGGCGAAGAAGGATGCACAAGACACGTCCCTACTGGCCCTCGCCGAGCGTGTGGCCGAGTCCATTGCGCGCGGGCTCGATGACAACTGGAGCCAGGTGCGCTTTGCAGGTTGCGTGTGTGCGCGCGAGTTCATGTCGCGACTGGATCCTTCGCACCGCGAGGCATTCTACCCGCTTCTGCTGGCGCGCATGTGCTTGAACCGCCATTACGTGGCGGAGGGCGTGCGGTTGTACTCGCAAACGAGTTGGAAGCTTGTGATGGGTTCGCAGGGACGTCAAACGCTCACAGAATACATTGCGAATGTCGTGGCATATTATACGACGCAGTGTGATGCAGACAACCACGCGGTGCGCGAGGCAGCTTGTCAGGCCTTTTCTGAGCTCGCCACGAAGCTTCCGGACGAGGCGGCCGTTATTCCGTTCATCCCAAGCATGCTTGGCGCACTTGTCAACTGCTTCAAGGATGAGAGCTGGCCAGTGCGCGACTGTGCGTGCACGGCGAGCGCGCAAATTGTGTCACGCTTTGGCGCTTTGTCTGAAAATGGCGGCGCTGAGGCGTGCGCATCGTTCTTACCAGAGCTGCACAGCCTTTGGGTGGCGCATCTAGCCGACAACATTCCGACTGTTCGTGCCAACTCGGCACGCGCGCTCGCGGAGCTTGCCGCAGTATTTGATGGGGATCATGCGCTTTGTGGGGCGAAGCGCGCTGTTGCAGAATGCCGTGCGCTGCTGCCGCGCGTACATGAGCAGCCGCGCGACTCGAAGAGATACGCTGCCGCACAGGACACACAGTTTGGCGCTTCGCACAAGCTGGCGCGCGATAATGATCCCCAGTTGCACGAGAACCAAACCATGTATTCGTGTGGATCGCTCGCGCCAAAGCTAAAGCGCGGTGGCGGGTGCATGGACCACGGTTTTGCGCGCCACAAGCAGCCATGGGAGGAAACCGACGGAGCTCTGCGCCTGTTTGGCGCACTCCACCGCGTACACAATAAGAGCATCCACCCATGCGCCGAGCTGCTCGGCGACTTTGTGCAGCTCGCAGCTCAGATGAACACTGAATTTGCGCACGCGCCGTACCTGATCGAAACCTTATGGCTCTCACTGATCGAAGCGCTGCCAGCCATCTCGAAGGAGCAGCTCGAGCCTTTCGTTGCGGCACTGCTGTCGCCGCTGCACGCGGCGGAAAAGTGTAATCATCCGTTGGCTGAGAACGCGGCGCGCAGCGCGGGCACGAAACTTCGTTCCAAACTTGGCTTCACGGCGTGGAAGCAGGCACACGAAGCCGAACAGTAGATCTCAAGACTGACATCGATACTGAATCCATTGACGCCACCACGCGAACGAAACGTTCTGGAGGTCGTAGCTCGCAGTTCGCAGGTCACACGTCTTTGCCTGCATTGTTTCTGCCCTCGACCCAAAATTCAAAACGAGGAAATCGAGTGAAGTACAGCGATTAGGTACAGTGATAGTGTACTCTTTTACTGTACCCTCAGCCACTGATTAAAACAGGAGTTTCTGGCAGGAACGCATTTTCTGATGAAAACACGGGTTTCCTGCGATTTTTGAGAGAGACAGAAGAGATGCGGTGTGTGTGCTGGCGGTTGTGGGAGCGGGGGAAGAAGGCTCAGAGAGCGTGGTGCGTTGTTGGGCGTGTCGCGATGGCGGATCAGGGTCAGGATCCGGCGCGCGTGGATAAGGTGGTGCAGTTCATGTCTGTCACAGGCGCGGATGTGTCCACCGCGAACTTTTTCCTGGAGAGCGCCGCGTGGGATGTGAGCGCGGCGGTGGCCGCGTTTCTGGATCACGGCGCCGCTGGCGACGCGCCGGGCTCTGGCGCTGGACCGACAGCCGCGCCGCGCGCAAGTGCAGGTGTCGCGGCTCCTGCCGCCACGCCGGCGCCATCGAACCAGGCGGAGCGGTCCGCAGCCACATCTGCCGCGGGCAAGAGCCGATTCGCGACACTAGCCGACGTGATGGCACGGAATGAGGACGACGAAGAGGACGATGACGAGCCGCAAGGGTACTACGCCGGCGGGGAAAAGTCTGGGCAGATGATTCAGGACCCCAGGGATATTGACAGAAGAAGAGGTGAGAAGCAGAGGCGCGAGCGGGCAGCCGCAGCGGGTGAACGCACCGATATCAGCGAGTCAATCATGGAGCGCGCGAGGCAGATGGCCTCGCAAATGGACACCGAGCTGCAAAAGGCGCGTGATAATCAAAAGTTTGTTGGTGCAGGCTATCGGCTGGGTGACGAAGCCGGCGCGTCGGACCAGGCCCAGGCGCCGAGCCAACCCGCCGCATTGGGGAGGAAACTGATCACGAAACGCCTTGTGTTCTACCAGAATGGCTTTGTCATTGAAGGACCGAATGCCGTGCTGCGTGCGTATGACGACCCGTCCAACGCAGAGTTTCTGCACGATGTTGAGCGAGGCTTCGTGCCGCGCGAAATGGAGTCAGACGAGGTTGCGCAGGTAGACATTGAGCTGGAAAATCGCCGCAATGAAGAGTATGTTCCGCCAAAACCGCAAGTCGTGCCGTTTAGCGGCTCCGGGATGCGGCTCCGTGACGCGAGCAGCAGCACCGTCGCCGCTGTCACGGCGCCGACCGCATCGGCTGCGTCAGGCTCGAACGCACGCGCGCCCTCTGTCGATGAACAACTGCCTGTCTATTCGGTCCAGGTGCGCCTTGCTGACGGCCGCCGACTTGTTGCGCGTCTGAATGAATCGCATACGATTGCGGACCTGCGGGCGTTTGTGAACACGTCAGACCCAGCAAGCAGCGCCCACGCATACGACCTGGCCCTCACCTTTCCGAAAAAGGTGTTGGCGGACACCAGCAAGACGCTCAAGGACGAAGGTTTGAAAGGCGCTGTCGTAGTACAGACAATGCGGTAACTTTATGTGGCTGTTACGCTTGCTCAACATGCTTTCCCCTTTGTACCTCCATGAGTGGTTTTCTTTTGCAAATACCGAATCAAACATCTGCTTTACAAAAGGCAGTGTTTTCGAAAACGCATGCATGCTTCATGACGCGTAGGATGCATGCGCGCGGACAGGCTACCTCAATCAGTATTTTTGTTCGACAAAGCGCGAACCTCTCTTTCACAAGGAGAGGGATACGCGAACTTGACATTCTAAAAAAATTGATGTCCTCAACACAACGTGGCAAATCCTGTTAGCCGATCGGTCGCTCACACGAGGGGCCCAGTTCGAGCTTTTTCGGAAGGGTGGAATGACCTGTCCAAAGCGTACCATGCATCGTACTAGACCTCCTGCATCTCGCTTACGCAGTCGGCGCTGGCGTCTCGCTCACCTACTCAACGCGGGGCTCCTCAGTTGAGTCGTCAATCCCTTCTAAACCGCGTCCAAAGATTTCTTCATCTGGCTCCTCGGTTGGGGACTCGGTCTCTTCTGCCCCTCGATCAAATATCTCGTCATCTCCTGTGGGCTCCTCTGTTGGCTCTTCAGTCGGCTCCTCAGTCGGCTCTTCAGTCGGCTCTTCGGCTGGTCCCTCGGTCGTGTCTTCCACTTGCCGCTCCAGGAACTCCAGCTCGAATCCTGGCTCCGGGGCCTCGGACGGCTGTTCCGACGGCTCGATGTCAAAAGGATCGAAAAAGGGTAGATCAGAAGGATCCGCCGGCGGTACAACGTCGCCGATTTCAGTTTGACGCCGGGCGCCGGTGCCAGATTCCACCAAATTCGGCTCGACACTCACAGCCACATCGTTCGACCCTGCGAAGAGATTCGCTAAGACTTGGCCCAATTGCGACAGAAGATTGTTGATCACGTCCAAAATCGACGCGCCACCATCCACTTCGTCTTCTTGACGCTGAGTCAAGCTCTGTGTCTCCTCCAACAAAGCCGGTCGAATTGAGGTCAATGTTTCCGCTCTCACCGGGGCCTGGGGCACGTCGATGGACCCCACTGGTGTCTCGGTCACATCAACACCGCCGCCGCGCTCGAAGTCGGGCTCTTCCGCCTGAATTGGTGGCTCATTTGGCGGGAGTTCCGCAAGTTCGGGTCCCTCGGTCAAATCAGCGTCAATGTCAAACCCGAAATCAGGCTCTTCCGTCAGTCCCGCTTCACCTGGTAATTCGGTTTCCGAAAGAGCGTCGAATGGGTCCTCCGGCCCGTCAAATCCGAGCGCTTCCTCAAGTTGCTCGGCTGTTAGGTCGAAAGGATTTGCCTCAGTGTCCGATGCTGGAGCGCCATCATTCATGTTGAGGATCTCTTCCATCATGGCCAGAAACTCGTCCTCCTCACCGGCTTGCCTCAAGACCATTTTCCGCATGCGCGAGCGCGTCTGAAACGGGTCGTTTGGCTCAAGGTCCTCCGTAAACTCCTCGACAACATCCTCTGGGATTGCAGACGTCCCAATATCATCGACCAGAGGCTTGGAAGGCAACGAAAGCAAGCGCCTTGATACCGCAGGGTCACTGGTGATATTGTCCAAGGGATCTGGCACATCGTCAAATTCGAGATCCTTTTCCAGATCCTCAATGCTGGTGTCCGTGAACGTGCCATTCATATCGGGCGGCTGATCCAGCTGAATCCCCAGGATATCTTCGAGCTCGCTCATAAAGTCATCCACGGCGTCACTTGCCGTCTGCCTTTCGGACACAACAACCTTGGAGGCTCTCCCAACCGCGGCGCGGTCGTTCTCCACGGGCTTGTGGTTCACATCCTGCAGGACCGCCACGACCAGCAGCAGAAACACCGCGCCGACACCTGCGGCAACCGCCAGTCTTCTATTTGCCATGTCTGAGCCCTCCGCCTTTCCGCACACACACACGCACACACGTTCACGTCGCCAGCCGCCTTGTCTGCCTGTGCCCGCCCCACGCCGGCGTTCCGAGCTCTACACGCACCGCTTCTGTCACGCACACTTCCAACTTCCGCGCCGGTCCGACAGCCGTTTTATACCACGCACTTTGTCTGAATACCGACGCCGCCGCTCGTTGTTTACTTGGCTGGGGAGCGCTGCGCTGAAGGCAAGCGCGGCAGATGGTTTGACCCACGCAGAACAGGAAAACCCGTGACGCAACGGCCAAACAAGTCCAAGTCGCCACATCGCCACATCGCTCCATCGCTCCATCTTGTCGTCCGTAGCGTTCAAATACCGGGCGAGATCCGGCACATTACACCGGATCGCGTGTTTGTTTCCATGCCGCGACCTCGGTGCGCCACTTGAACCGCGCCTCGACCTTCACGCGCACAACCACCACGCCTCCAGGCGCGCCCGCGACAACGCCACCCTCCCAAAACCCACCACACTGTACCTCCTCCGATCAAACCGTGGGTTTTCTGTTAACGATCAACGAAGAACCCTTTTACTATTCCCCTTCCCTTACCTTCTCTCTTTTCTTCTAGGCTTATCCGTCTGCCATCTCTGCGCGACCGCACCCACTATATAGACGCCCGCCGGGTCCTTGTTGATGCAATCTGACCACATCGAGTCACGTCACATCGGCATCCGGCGGGACGCTAGTCGAGTCACATCGCATTACACCCGCTGAATCCCCGTCACGACGTCCCGGTACGTTCGCACTCGCCCTTCCGCACGCCCATCGACGAGTGGGACGGGCAACTTTCCACGCGCCCCGTGCACGTCTCGCTCTCGATCGTTGGAAGCGCCCTTCCTAAGGTTGGCAATAGCACGTGTAAATGCCACTCGTTCCATCGGCTTCGTGAAGATGTCTGCGCAATTCGATATTCCGGGGACAGACACGAGGTTCGAGTCTTCTCCATCAAAAGCGTCCGAGAGGGTGGCTACAGTGACGCCGTGTGTCTTCCCGAGACTTGCCATCTTGGCGGAGTATCCTCGTCGAACGGCCTTCACCGCTGCTTCGCTGTCGCAACACACAGCGAGCGGTACGCGCGTTCCAACGAGCCCTCGGATTACAACTTCGGCGTTAGGAATCGTAGTTCGCATGATCCTGCCAAGGGCGGTGAGTTCCGCCTCCGCGGTGGATAATACCGAGGCCCGTTGTGCTTTCGAAAACCAATCTACCAAGTAGTTCTCTTCTCCGTTTGAGAAGTATACGCAACCGCCGGAAGTTGACCGCCGCGTCGCGGGACAGCCTGCATGGTCGCTATCTGAAAAGGCGACTATTCGTACCTGATCTCCCAGGCGCCCCGCGCTGCCGTATTCCAAGACACTATCCTGGCTCCCGTGCACGTACCGCACGATTCGGTCGAGAATCGCCGATGCTGCCTTGCTCCACTTGTCCACAAAGCGCGAGACATATGCGACCGAGTATGCTATTTCGGGCTTTACCGTGCGTGCGAGCCACATTAGGCGTCCGACGTGTTGCCGGCAAGTCGTACTGACTTCCGCTTCGTCGTAGAGCGCCGCCTCTGGAAATACCATGGGGGTTGCCGCATCGCGCGTGCCCCTCGTCCTCACAGTCGAGTCGCGCTCGTACTCATCTATAATGGTCTTTGCGTAGTCCGTACCATCAATCTTTACCCTTCCGTTCGTTCTGGAAATCCGCATGCCAAGGTGAAGGACCGGGCTCTCGCCGAGCCACTGCGGTTGCTCGTCGATCACGAATTCTTGATATAACTCACTCATGGCATTCCGTGCCTCGTCTTTCCGCCCCGCTAAGACCACGTCGTCAACGTACATTACCAAGACGAGTCCTGCCGCGTTCCCCTCGAGGCTTCTACGGATATACACTCCTGCTGTGACCTCCACCCATCCGAGACGCAACAAGCGACTACGAGCTTCGCGCGCGAAGTCCGCTCCCGCTCTCGGTAATCCGTACATTGCCTTGCGGAGATGATGGGCGGTGCCCGTCTTCCCGCCTGCCTCGCTGGGAAGGATTACATACACCGGTCCCCCGCTGCACTCGGCCTGCAGGTAGGCGCTGGTGATGTCAACAAAGCCCACTTCTAATTCGTTCATCTGCGCCCACGCCAGCACGATCCTTAGCGCAGCTAAAGATGCCGGCGCCTCGTAGGGAACGGTAAGAGACACTGGGACCCCCGTCATGTCCGTAATGCGATCCCCCCCGGCCACGAGCCTTGCCTTGATCTTGCGCTCCTCAACAGGACGCTCCGTGTGCTTTTCGGCTACCACCATGTGCGCCCTTACAATAAGTCCCTCGGTAATGGAGTTCAGAGTGACCGGTTCCGGATCCCACACGCCGAAGCGCCGCATTTGCCCGAGCTCATTCTCAATGGCCTCAGCTGCCCTTCCATCCGTGGTGGCTTCTCGTCTGCTCATTACCCTGGTAACATTTATGGTCACGGAAGGAAAGCGCGCCGCTATTCGGGCCGAGCGACGGGCGTTCTTCTTTGTACGCCTGATTTCTTTGCCCTCCTTAGCCGCCCGCCGCGCCGCGACCTCCTGGCTTAGCTGCTTTTCCCGCTCGTCGATGGCCTTCAGGCGTTCCGTGATTGCTTCAACCCTCGCTTTGATTCCCGTCTCTTCCGACGCGACGTTGTCGCGCTGTGCGACTGCCAAATCCCCGTCCGGATCGTACGCGATCACCTTTTCCATTTCTGCGAGCGGTTCTGCGCCCGGCACGCGCATGGTGAAGTCTTTGAATACTCTGAAATCTCTTGTCCACGTCGTCGCTCCAGACCCTGTCTCGAGAACTTCGAGGGCGGCGGGGTGGTCCCGAGCCCCGACGACCACTCCCTCGCGCGTGGTAGGAGCGAACTTGTTGGCTACGTCGTCCACTTTATAGACCACCCGCGATCCGAATGGAGCCATCAGCCATGGCTTGCCGCTCTCGACCCATCCCTGTCCGTATCTGCGCTCAAAGGGAGTTAGTCCGTCCCTACCCAGGTGCACCCGATTGTACCAGAACGCGAAGAATTTGGCTGCTCTGAAAAACCAGACGACGTGCAAACCCGATTGCCATAAGAGGCAACGAATGACGGCATTCAACGTGTGGTGCAGTCTTTCCAGTCGCGCGTGTCCGTTCGGTCTATGAGGGATGCAGAGGGTATGTTCAACGTTCCTCTCGCGCAGAACGCGCGCGAACGCGCCCCTAAACTCGCTGCCCGAATCTGTGCGCATCCGTTTCGGCCAATCTCTCCCAGCTTGGCACTCGACAAGCGCCTCGCGGCAGGCCAGGGCAGTCTTATCGACGACTCCCGCGACTTCTATCCACCCCGTGTGCTCGTCGACATGTGTCAGGATGTATCGATATCCTTCCCGCGAACGGACCTTGGCGCCGGCGTCGACCAGGTCCACCCCTATTTCTTCGTCAAAGCGTGCAGCGACCCCAGGTGCTCGCGCGTGCGCGTCGACATCAATTCGGTAAGACGGCCGCATTTTCAGCTTCGCCCTTGTACAAACCTCGCACGACGTGCGAGCAGGCATGTGCAGGAGCGCGTGTCCGTCGGGCACATTTGAAACTGTGGTGCCAAGGGCGAGACGATCGACCCATGTCATTGCGCGTCGAATACCTCGTATCGCATTTGGCGCTCCATCGTCGCTTGAACTTGACGCTATGTCGCCGGTTTGTGCCTCCCCCGGCGAATCAGGTTCTGGGATCAGGCTACAGTCTCCGGAAGGGTATGCGGTTTCCTTCAACGCACTGCCGCCATGCCGCGACCCGATTTTACTCCTGACTAGCGAGTCTTGCGCAGGGTCCGTGTTGCTCCTCGCCTTCGTTTTGCCCATCACTTGGTCCCTTCCTCGCGTCCGTACCTCCGTTTCGCGGCACTCAGCCGACTTCGCCAACGGGGTGCCTTTGCATGCTTGGTTCGAATGGACCTCGACATTCGCCCCCATGTTCGGCCTATCTGTTTCGCAATCTACGCGCTCCGGGCTCATATTCCCGTTCTCGTAACCGTTCGCTCCTGTCGAGCATGCGTTGGAGCTCCCCGCGCTCTCTTCATCGCTCAGCCCTGATGACTTTCCGACGTTCTTTTCATGCACGCGCCCCGCGCTTGTGTCTCGGTTCACGCATGGCCCGTCCACATGTACGCTCGAGCGCCCCGCGCTCCGTCCTTGATTTCGCGGCTGCGGATTGACAGAGCTTGCTTCCACGTGCCCTGCGCTCCCGTTCTGCTCTCTGCCCGGCCCAGCCGTTCGTCCGCTCGTGCGCCCTGCGCTCCCGTTCTGCTCTCTGCCCGGCCCAGCCGTTCCTCCGCTCGTGCGCCCTGCGCTCTCGTTCTGCTCTCTGCCCGGCCCAGCCGTTCCTCCGCTCGTGCGCCCTGCGCTCCCGTTCTGCTCCTTGTCCCTTTTCAAGTTCATATCTTCCCGCTTACGCATGAAAATGCTCCCGTCCTCGTAATCAATGACCATCCCAGTACGCGTCAGGAACTCCATACCGATGACGAGGTCGGTCATCAGTGCCGGACATACAATCGCACGGCAGCGACGTGACCCGATGCCGTTCAGCTCCAAATGACCGAGAAGGCTCCCGACAACATTAGTCTTGCGCCCGTCGGCAAGGACGGCCTGAAGTCCCGGTGTCGCTTCGCAAAATGATAATAACCCTGAATGGCGCACCCATGCCTTATCCACAAAGACATGTGTGGCGCCACAGTCTACGATTGCCATCGCACGTTTCCCGCAGAAGCGAACGTGCAACGTCAGAAGTTCTGACGGCTCCCGCGCCGACACCTGCCCTAGTCTCGGCGCGGGGCGCCTTTTCCCGGCTGCGCCTGCGCTCGCGCGCGGTGCGGCTTGGGGCAGTCTCGCGCAAAGTGCCCGCGTTCCTCGCAGTTGTAACAGGTTACCTCCATAGCCTGCGCCCCGATTTCCATTGGTGCCGAGCTCTCTCCATACGGCACGTCGAAAGCGCGCGTCGGGCCTGAGCGATGGTGGATCCCAAGACCCTGGGATGATGGCGAACCGCGACGCGCCGCCACGAATGCGTCCTCCGCGCAAAGGGCAACTCGGCAGGCCTCATCGAGGCTACTTGGATTCTCCTTCATAACTTCGAACGCTATGGCGGGCTTAAGTCCACGCGTGAACTTGTCCAACGCCTCCGCGGCACCCACGTCCTCACACGCTAGGACCAGGTCCCTGAACTCGGCCGCGTACACCGCTACGCCCCTCGTCTGGCGCCATCCATGCAGCGCATCTCGCGCGCGACGCTTGTAGTCCGCCGGCAAGAACTGTTCCATAAACACCGTTCGAAACCCGGCCCAATTCTCTGGACGGACCGGCAGGCCACGCAACCACTGCAATGCAGTATCCGTCAAGTAGCTCATGGCTACGTTGACTCCTTCGCGCTCAGAGCTGGCGAACGGCAGAACCTTCGTCTCCACTTCGAACAACCAGTTCATCACCACTCGCTGGTTCCGCTGCCCCGCGAACTGGCTGAGCCGCGCCGGCCTCACAACTGGCCCCGTCTCCTCGTCCATCCCGACAGGCCCCGCACCAGAGACTACCGCTCCTCACCCGCCGAACCGGCGATGATACCACGTGGGTTTTCTGTTAACGATCAACGAAGAACCCTTTTACTATTCCCCTTCCCTTACCTTCTCTCTTTTCTTCTAGGCTTATCCGTCTGCCATCTCTGCGCGACCGCACCCACTATATAGACGCCCGCCGGGTCCTTGTTGATGCAATCTGACCACATCGAGTCACGTCACATCGGCATCCGGCGGGACGCTAGTCGAGTCACATCGCATTACACCCGCTGAATCCCCGTCACGACGTCCCGGTACGTTCGCACTCGCCCTTCCGCACGCCCATCGACGAGTGGGACGGGCAACTTTCCACGCAAACAGTGTACCGCAACGACATGGGACTGTACCCGGTATGGAGTACAGTGCAGAATGGAGGAGCCGCGGGGGACAGCGGGGTGTGCATGGGAAAGGATGGAGTGAAAGTGAGCGGGGTAGGGGAGAGATGTTACGGAGAGCTGTGGGTGTATGGCGTGCGACGCGGGTGGGTAGCTCGCGTGCGCGGCTAGCGGGTTACCGCGCCAATGCGAGTGTCGCGACGGGGGACGCCGCGGAGGGTGGCGAGAAGCGAGACACGATTCGCGTGCGCTTTGTTGATCGCGACGGCGGAGCCGGAAACGTGGATGTGCGCGTGCCCATCGGCACGCATATGCTCGATGCGGCGCATCAGAATAACGTGGACCTGGAAGGCGCGTGTGAGGGAACCCTGGCGTGTTCCACGTGCCATGTCTACGTTAGAGAAGACTTCGTGGACAAGCTGCAGCCCCCCGCCGAGGACGAGCAGGATATGCTTGATCTCGCCTTCGCGCTCAAGGACAACTCGCGCCTCGGTTGTCAGATAAAAGCGTCACCCGAAATTGACGGAATCGAACTTACGCTCCCACCGAACACCCGGAATCTGCTGGAAAAGTGATGAGCGACGCTGCGAATGCCTGGTTGAGAACCGAGATGGCGCGGCCAGCACGGCATCAACGAGCATTCTCGCGCGGAATGAACACAGCACCGCGCATTTCTCTCTTGCAAAGAGCAGCGGTTGCCCCACTGTCGCAGCACCCGACGTGTGTTCAACCAGTTTTGCTCATATCAGGTCTCTGGGGTGCCTCGGGCGTGCTGCACCTCATTAATTTGCCCAAGCAAAGACGTTTCTTTACTCTGTAGTTTCAGTATTTTTTAATTATTCTCGTTGTGTTGCTACGAGGAGAGCTTGGCCTTATGTAAAAGGATGCCGACCTTATTTACATTGCATGCACATCGATCATCGATCGAATCGGGCAACCCATGTGATGGGGCGGTTCTCGCCACCGTCGTCTACCCGCCGCTACCAGTGCCGAATGATCACCTGCACCGGCGGAAGTCGCTGCGGCAGCAACATTACCATCACTACGATCATCAATACCTGCCCACCTCCATCCCTGTCCATTTTCGTGCCCTTCTATTGGGCGTCCGGATCGCTGCTTTCCGAGTCATGCTGATCTATTTCATTTCCCCGGAAACCTTGGGCTGCATCATACGACGCCAGCCGCTTGCTTCGGCGTGCAAGCACATGATATCTGTTTTTGACTGCTGTGTAACTGCGCCCCATGTCGCGCGCGACCACCGACCACTTTCGCGACCCTTGCTGTCCAGCTTCCATGATGATGCGGTCCTGCTCAGGCGTGAACATGGCGTGCTTTTCTTGCTCCGAGTATCGCAAATAATTGTTGTATCGCAGTCGAACCTGCTGGCCCGTGCGAAGCGGAAAGTGTGTGGCCAGCTGGTCCCAGTTTCGTGGCCCATGCCGCTCCACGAGCTCCAGCACCAGATCGTCCTCCTCAGGCATCCAAAAGTGCTTTATGCGACGCGCGTTCTTGTTGGAGTCCATGCACGGGCCGCTTCCGCCGGGCGAGCGCTCCTGTTTGATCATGCCGTCACACGCTGCTCCAGGGTGCGATGCCGAACTGTCTCCGCTTCCCAGCCGCCCGCGCCCATCAATGCCACCAAAGTCTACGGACGGCAGCCGCGACTGCTGCGCGTGCTGATGATGAGCATACTGCGATGAGGGCACTCCTGAACCACTGTTTTGTTTGCGGAGAGCTCCGGGCATGGCGGTGGATTCCTGCTCGGTAGGCGTCGCGCCCGAAGTCATGCCCGGGTTGAGCAGCATGGCTATCGGGATGCTTTTGAAGCCGTCCTTCAGCATCGAATCAGGCGGCGAGCACGTCGAAATCTCTCTGAGCTTCGGTGCACCCATGTCCATGCTAACCGCGGCGGGCACAGAGGAGCCCACGTACATCTGCGCAAAGCTCGTCGCGGCGGAGCCGGCCGTGCCTGTGTCGCTCGATACGCTGCGTATCGCTGGCGACAGGAGCGGCATGCTACCACTGTGTGAATGGGCGTTGTACAAAGGCGGATGCGGCAAACCTGCTCGCATGCTTGAAGTGCGCGGCTCCTGCGTCGCCACTGACATCACGGGATTCCCGCGACGAGCCAGAGAGCCGCTCGGTGGAATTTCCATGTGCGAAAACTGGTGCTTCTCCGATCCGCGCAGCGCGCCGAGCATACTGCCTCGTTCGCAGGCGGTCACGTCGCTCAGTAGCGCGCGCGCGCGTCGTCCACGCCCCGCGAGCCTTCCGTTCTGCACGGTCTGCTCAACCTGGTTCCTGTCTGCTTTCCACGTCCCGCTGCTGTACGTTCCAACTCTGTGTCCACGCCGCACACCTGCGTCGCACCATATGTGCGCGCGGCGGTGCTCGATAAGACCGACCGGCGCTCTCATTATATAGGCGCGCGCACGTGATCTGGCTGTCGCGCACGCGCGCGGAAGATGTGGTGTGTGCGTGCGTACGCATGGCTGTGATGATGAAACACGGGCAAACGGGCTGGAGCTCCTCACTCTTGCTAGTTGGGATACGTAACCCCGCGAACGCAAAACTCACTCGACGTTTACAAGAAACAACGAGCGTGCAACGAACGTATCATTCTCGCTTCAATTTTATTTTCGCTCTTTTTTTTTTCTTTTTTTTGGTTTTTGCGGAGCGTACGCGTACACAGACGTGGTTTGATAGGAAAAGGGGGGTTTCCTCATGTCCATGATGACCGACACACGACGCGCACGTTTGGCGCAGCGCGGAGCTTGTGGTGTTTGGCGTGTCGTTGAAGTCGAGCCACGTTCGCCGTGAAACTTTGTGTTGCTGTTCTGCGCTCACTCGTCTGATCGTGTTTGAAAATAAGGCGCACGCACGCATGCAGACGGCAATTCAAACGCTTCGTGCAAGCAGATATGAGAGAGTGTGTGGAGGTTGGGTGAGTGGGCGGAGAGAGGTTGCAAGTCTGTTGCACGCCACTTCGGCCGATGATTTTCGCACGCGCCGGCTCAGTCCGCCTACTTACCTTCGGAAATGGCGTGATTTCAGGTGGTGTCCTCGACGGATTCGTGTGAACGTCACGCGGACTTGCGCCACACCTGGATTCGCGTCTGACGTGGGCTTTATCCGAGTCTAGCAAACCAGCGCGCTTTACGAAGCGCAGTGTTGTATTTCACACCGTGTAACCAACGCGTTTGTGTGCGCGTGCAAACACGATGCGGTGACGTGCGATTACTAGTGGTGGATGGATTCCAAGGAATGTGCGCAGCGGGGGGGGCATGCGCGCGTGTGACGCCACGAGGATTCTCGCGCGCGTAACCCTTATTTCATCTTTGTCGCATCGGGGGTTATTCATCCTGCACCTTGCGATACCCACACGGTCCCGGTTTGTGGCTGGAAAAGGGGGAAGAAGGAAAATAAACTTGTCAGAATGTGGTTTGACACGTAAGCTGCCGCGCTTGGATCGACCGCACATGTTGGCTGGCTCACGTGAACGTGCACGCCGAAAGTGGGTGCGCTCATCGGTTGCCGGAGGTTCGCGGTTGATCCGCGTACGTCTCACAGACGACGATACGCGGCACTTGACACGTATGAACACATGCTTGCCGACGAGGAGGAAAGGGGCATTTCCCCTTCCGCGCGAAATTTTCGAGTCAATTGTCAGAAAGCATGGTCGGACCGAAGGGGTCCGGCACGCCGGGCTTGACTTCGGCAGCGCCCATCTTGTGGCTGCGAAAAATCGCACGTGACTATCCTCGAGGGCCGTTTCTGATTTGCTATCGCCAGTGCCAGTCACTGCGTCGCAGCGTGGCGCGTCGAGCGACGAGGCGCCGGTGAGCCAGCTGGACTGTCTCGTCGACTGTCCGTTCTGCGTTTTCGCGTCGAGCGAACGACCGCAGCTAGTAGAACGCCACGCATTAAGTTTGAAACCTCTACTCTGTCTTGACGCGCGCCCTCAAACCCACGACGCCTCGAAGCTGGCCCGGTGCCCCACCTGAACTGGAACGCCTACCTTTGCGAGACGTCGGAATGGTGTTGTTTGCGTCCAGTCAAGCAACACCGAGTGCGACTTCTCGCGCCGAGAGCTCTTGGCATCAGGCGAGATAGATAATGTGTCGCCACGAGCCCACGGCTTTGGTGCAGATGTCCGCAAATTCAGCAGGAAAGGTTTCGTGTGTCCTCCGTCCACCTGACGCGTCGAACGAATGCTCAAGCTTTTGCCTGCGAATGCCCTGCTCGACTCCTGCTGTCGAGATAAGACCCGCGGGTTCCGCGGCGCGATGGGCCCAAGACCTGTTAGAGATGAAAGAGATGGGCTGGGACTCGACCATACCTTTCTTTCACGGGCTCCTGCTTCTTCTCGATGCGTATCACTGGGACAGGCATGGGCCCGGTTAGGAAAAGGACGGACCGTTTTCTCATGCCCTTTCCGGACTTTGTCACAGATAAGATGGTGGACGTCAGCGTTCAGCGTTGGCAGCGTCGATTGAAGGTACGACAATCATGTATTCCAGCATGAAGAGGCCCTTGAAGGTGCAAGTCACAGATGTTGCACGTTGCGATGGCGTCGCTGAAGTGTTTCGTGTTTTGGCCAAAGGCACCCGCGATCATGAAAATATATCTCCTGCTACAAAGGCTGGTGCCTGCTGCTGGTGCAGCTGGGGCTGATCAGGTGGATCGACGCCACGTGACCTTTAAAACTGGTGCGCGCCGTGCACGAAAGCACGAAACATGAGCGCGTTGTCAGGCACGGAAAATTATGCAGAAGCCGTCTCTCCGCGATTTTCTGGTTGTAAACTGAAAGTGTTGTAGGGGGCCGTTATTCGTGCGCGTGTCATGGCTCGACGCCAGCTCGCAGCGCAAAATGTCCGCGCGTGCATCAACACGTGGTTCATGTCACCATGTCGATGAAAGACGTTGAATTCGAATTCCGTCCGCTTGTCGAGATTGTTCAAAACGTGATGAGAGTACAGTTACTGTACGTTTGCGATTATGGCGAAACCCTGGACGATTTGTCGCCCCGTTCTGTGAGAACCACAGCGTCGGAATTTTCGATCAAGGCCGGTTGTCTGACCATCATTTCTTCGTCATCCTCGTATCGTCGTCCACATTGCATTTTTTTAGAGGATATGTAATGCGGGAATAAGGTACAGGCACCGTCCCTTGAACCGTTAAACCGAGGGACCGACGAACCGGTTTGTTGCCAACATTCTTGCCGAGACGCGCGTGTTCGCGGCGCTCAGTGACATTGTTGGAGCGCGCGCGGTCAGTGCTCACGTTTGATGTGCAAGAACATGGCGCACTGACCTGCAGGCAGACAAAGCGAACAGTATTTCGAAGCCAATGGTAATGTTGAAAGCAGACCGTGCGTCTGTCGTCACACCATGTGCGTTCGGCAAGGTCTGAGGCCTGCGGCGAGGAATGACTGTTCGACTGGCTGAAGAAAGGAAAATCATCTTGGTTTTGCTGAGCACCGCTTCTGATTGCAAAAGAGAAGCTGTCTTATGTTGTGGCACGGTGGAATAGTCAGTCGGGAGACAGAAGAGTGGCTGGAAGATCAAGTAGAAGACGCTCAAGCAGGTTTGAAGGTACAGACCTGGTAAACATACTCACCGCTCAACAACGGAGAGGCTTCGGATGCTGCATTAGAATGCTTTACTACGAGGTTTACTGAAATCCCGTACTCCGACATTGCCGCATTGAGCTGACGCGATACATAAGCGTGACAGGGTCACAATGACACTGTCGGTACTGATTTCCTGTCTGGTCCGCCGGGAGACAGAACATTTACGTGCTCAGCGCTCTTGCCACTCTCGGGTGATGCGCATCAATCTTTAAGCATAGTGCTTAGTTGAAGACTACAGAATTATTCGGAATCCAATGGATGGTCTGTGACTGCACGAGCGTCTAGACTTTGTGGTGGTCCCGGTATGGCATCAAACGCATCGCGGGCTCACATACTTTGTTTGAAAGGAGGCATACGCCAGTTCACATTGTGATGCTGCAAACGAAATCAATATTCTCTGCAGAAGCAGCTTTCCGCAAGTGCGACGCACCAGATCTCGGGGCCTGCATTGCATCGAATGGCACTCAGATGGCCCGCGCAACTGATTCATTGCATCACACGTTTCGGCTGGCCACGCGCTGCCGCTCCCGGCACTTCAGCACTGCGAGCATATTGCAGCAATTGGGCTCAGGGCAAGGTGGCTCTTGCTCCAGCACACCATGGCGCGACACCATGAGGATACATCACGCGAAGAAACGGCGCAGCAAGGCGTCTCCACTGGCCCTCGTCTTCGGCAGCCAGGTATCGCAGTCAAGTATTCGGAACCGAACTTGGCGGCATCCATGTCGGTCAAACCACAGCACCAAGTCGACTCGCAGAGATCTATCCAACGACCGCATCCGCAAACAGAGTCTAGACTTTCCGCGGGGTCCTCGTCCTCGTGGGAGCTGCTTTGCAGAGCTGGCACCGTGCTCCCTGCGCCTTCCCGGCCGTACAACACGCTTTACTATAAAACGGCTCTTCCGCACCGCGGAATTCCCCGCACCGGTCGGTGGGGTTACATCCAGCTCGTCCGGCCGCCGGCGTGAGTGCAGCCGCACACGATTGCGAATCGCCGCGTCTACGTACGAGCCGTGACAACACGTGTGCATCAACCCATGGCGCCCGAAACCAATGACCGCGTGCTCAGTGCGCTGTCAGGCCATTCAGCCTAAGAGGCGCGCTTTCTTGCCAGCCTCACTTGCACGCCTGCTCGCGTACCAAGACAGCACTTACGTTCTGGGCCGACATCAAAGCTGCGCGCCGAAGATCCGGCGGCACGGGTGAGTACAAAGCTCAATCCACGAGCGAGGATTGCGCTTTCTGCGGTCGCGTGAAATCCCCGCCGGCGTGTCAGCCGGGTGCTTTTTCGCGTTGTGTGGAGCAGAAGTGATTACAGTTTATTGGCGGGTGCCGTTGACACGAGCGCGCTCGTCCTAGCAAAACGCCCTGAAATGGTGCATGTCCCGATTGGGCAAGAACGCAAGAAAAATTACGACACGAAATTCCGATCGATCTTCTGCTTTTCGTTTTATTCCTGTGGTCTTTGACAGCTGCTTTTGCTTTTTCGGTCGGTGGTGGTGCCGAAGTGTTGAGAGATGTAGATAGAAACGGGATCCGAGAATGAGGCGCTTGCCCAAAACATTCGATATTATTCATCGCTAAACTCACGTGTACGCATCCCGCCGGGCACGGCTCGGAAGAAAAGAAGGAGGGGGGAAAAACAAGGCTCACTCAAGGGTCACCGCGTCAAGGCGTTGTTTGTCACACAATGTCCAGAGCGCGCGCGGGGAATGGGTCGAGGGAGGTGATATGTGTGTGTACCTGTGCTAGAGTGCGCGTAGAGGATAGAAAGGGACAGTATAAACGTATTGGGACATTCGCGCCACAGCGATGAAAGGGTGCATGGTACAAATGAGTTGATGCCCACCGGCTAGCGTCTGATTGACATCGAAGCAGTAACGTCACCTTTGGAAGGGAAAAGGAAGAAAGCTGTCGTGGTGCAGCGGTTGGCCTTTCTCGGCCACGTCGACCAGGCAAGGCAGGTCCGTTCGGAAATCGCGAGCAGCGCTGCGCCACAGAGAGATAGTGAGGTGGCCAAGTGGCTCAACCAGTCGGACAAGCTCTGTTGCAGCACACCGGTTGCTGCCTCTGACGCAGCTTCGGAAGCGACGTATCAAAGCTCGGGCGCGGTCATTGGATCCGCGGACGCCGTGACTCAGCTTGTCGCGTGTTCGAACATAAAGCGGAACGCTCACATGGTACCAAGGCGGTGCCCACGCTCGTGCGAGTGCCTCTTCTGCTCACTTCGCGAACCGCGTGGTGCCCGAGTTGCTGATCGCTCCTGATCCTGACGCCGAGTATGCGTGGAGCGAAGGACTTCAGCGGCGACTTGGCCGGATCAAATTCTGGCTTAGAACGTACTCCAGGCGGGTATGCCCGAATCCCAATACGCATGCTTCTGAATGATGAAGATGCACCTCCCGGAAGATATTTCGTCCGATCGCTGGAAAGGCAAGCGTCAGCAAGTTCGTCCCAACAACAACAACACCAACCGCAGCCGCTGCCGCTGCCTGCGACACAAGAGCCGCGTCTGCTCCACTCGGACACAAGTGTGGAACGCGAAGGAGGTGGGACAGGCTCCGAGCAAAGAAGTCACGATTCGACTTCTGAGACCGAAGATGCCAAACGGCGGCGGTGGACAAAAGAAGAGGACAACGCATTGATGAATGTTGTGGCGCACCATGGTCCGAAGCACTGGAATCGACTGGCTGAACAGTACATGCCAGAGCGGACCGGGCAGCAGCTGCGACTGCGATACACCAATCACCTCAGATTCTCCAACGCCGAAAAATACGCGCCTTTCAGCGCGGAGCAGGACGCGCGCATCTTGCAGGAGGGCAAAAATCCGACTCGGAGGTGGATTGAGCTTGCTCGCGAAATGGGCCGCAGCCATAATGCCATAAAAAACCGTTACAATCTTCTCATTCGGCGGCAGGAAAGGCAGCAGGGCGGTTCGGCTTTCTCACCGCAGTGACATTCACGTTTCCATTCGTGATCAAACTGGAGCAACCCGTGAACGAAATCGAGGTTTCTTTAACAGCGCATGAGCGTGCATAAATTGGTCGCCCACGCTTTTCTGTGGTCACTTGAGAGCGAATAGCCATCACAGTTTACTGGTGCAACGATCAGAAAACTCGCCTATCCAGATGCCTGCGTGTCAACTGGGTCTTCTTGCGGACGCCATGCCTAGCGCGCGCTTCACGTCGCTGCGGGGTATGCGCTCCAAAAAGAGCCATGACAACTCGATGCTTTAGATGCTGATCATATCCATTGAACGTGCTCCTGCACCCAGGTTAAGTTCATACGTCCAGCTCCGTTTCGGCTGAGTAGCGACAAAAAAGTATGCATCAGCAATGTCCTTGGCATCGAGAAAGTCGTCGCGCGGCTTGTCCGGCAAGCGCTCGTACGACTTTGGCATTCCGACGAGGCCGTCTATGATGACATGAAAGACGTGTATTCCCTTGGGGCCAAATTCACGCGCCAGCGCCTGGCACATTGCGCGCACTCCGAATTTGGCCGACGCAAAGGCACATGTGATGGGCATTCCTCGCCATGACGCGGTGGCACCTGTCACACCAATCACGCCATGTCCCTGCGCTTCGAAATGCGGGATGACTGCCTTGGCAAACGCAAACAGCCCACGTGGTCCGGAGCTCCACGCGATGTCGAGATCGTGTTCCGTCGTGTCATGAAAGCTCTTGAAAACTCCGACGCCAACATTATAAACGAGCACGTCGATGCCACCCATCTTATCCAGCACGTCGGTCACCACGCCTCGGACCTGCTCCGGATCTGTCGCATCTGCGACAAAGCCTCGCGAGTTTGGAATCGATGCCTGCAACGCGTCCAGATTCGGCTTGGTGCGCGCCAACATCGCTACCTTGTACCCCTCTGCCGCAAACTTGCGCGCCACATGGTCCCCAATCCCATCGCCTCCCAATCCCACCACCACACACACCTTATCCATACCCGCCATCCTTCTGCCCCTATCCTTCGCACCTACCACACATGTACGCTGCCAACTCACGATCCTTCTCGCGCCACGCACCGCACGCTAAAAGAGTCAGCATCGGTTCATCGGTTTATTGGATCATGGGTTCCTCACTTTATCAGCTCTTCAGCTCATCGGCTCATCGGTTCATCGGTAGGCAAGTTAGTCGGTTGAACCGTTGGTAGGTTGAGCGGTTGATCGGATTCAGGTGGTGCGAGACCATCCCGCGGCTCCCGCATTCCGCGCATTGCACATTTGTATCAAAGTATGCACGTTTGATTATATAGGTCCATCTGAATTGCAAAGGAATGTGACTGGAGGCCGTGTTTCGACTGAATCCCGTCAATTTACGCAGCTGCGCCCGCAGCGCGCCGCGCAAGCAGCACGGCCACGCTTTACTAGTAGCGGGCGCTGGAACAGAATAAAGTGAACACTGAAATCGAATCTAGGGTTCCGCAACCCTACGTGAACACATGAGCGCCGGGTTACGGGAGTCGGAGGAGGCGGAAGAGACGGAATTGACGGGATGTGCGCGCCGCTTGTCAAGCACTGCTCGCGGTAATTGGGTCGCCCCACACAAGATTGCTCGGACTCGTTCGAGCGCGTGGGGAGATCTTGGTGAAACGGCGTGGCGGCCCCCCCAGCAGCCCCGGCGTGCGTGGCGTGTTGGGGTTGACACGCAGCCTCACATTTACAGCGTGTGCAAAGGAAAGGTGGGAGAGTTGGCAGAGTCGCGCGTTGCGTTCTTGCGTTGCATCGTCTGCGCAGGCGCTTTCGTTGGTCGGTTCGAAGTGGGGACAGACCACTTGATTTGCAGTCGCGCGCGCACGGGGATAAAGTGGCGTGACGAGATTGGCGCACATCCGCGAGCACAAGGCAAGCTTGGATGAAGTGGCTTGAATGGCGTTGCGTGCTTGTGTCTTTTCATCTTACGAATCTGTAAGAATATCACACCAGCTTGGAGTATGGAGGACGCAGTGCTACTTGTGCGTGCCATGCTAAAAAAGGCCTCTGTAAAGGCGTGGCTGCAGCACGCCCACGAAGAGCGCTTGTACACCGCCGCAGAAGAAGAAACAATGGCTCACCTTGAAACAGGAAAGAGCGCCGCTGGGGCGGTCATGTTCGGGCCGGGACAGAATGCCCAAATTCAGGATGAGGCCAGTCGCGCAGGTGGGAGCGTACATGGGCGGCGGCGTGACCGCAAGGCAGGTGGACACGTTTTCCACGAAGTGGGTGTATATTGCGTATTGCGGAACAACCCGGGTGCGGAACCGCTCGATGCGCATGGCCGGCGGAAGGAAACGTTGCGTGATATGGCCGTTTACCAATGCGTAGGCACTGTCTTCTCCGCGTGCGTGGCAGAATCGCTTGAGGATGAAGAAAAGTCCGCCGAGCAGTTCAGATACTTATTCGACTCATATCAGGCCCCCGAGTCGAGTATGCGAGGTAGGAGCTTCATCGGTCTCACCCCAAACGCCGCGCTTTCGTACTGGAGCGTGCAAGGTTGTCTACACTGGCGCGAAATATCTCTACTGATCGCCATCCATCGACCCGACTTGCAGCTCTCATTTGCGTCGCTGCACACCAAAGTGGTTGTTCTGAGTGAAAAGAATGCGACGGGCGGGTTGCGCGTGGCGGCAAGGCGGTGCTTTTGCCAACTACATGCGCAGCAAAACGCTGCGACACGTGGTGATAGCAATGCGGACATTGAACAAAGAAAGCCTCGACCACGGGACGCGGAATCACGCGAGATGACCTTCTCGGGCTCGCAACCCACCGATACTGGATCGGGATTTAGAGATACACTCTCTGTCACCAATATTCAAAGCGGCTCCGGGACAAGGTCACCATTACCAAGCCAGGACCGCGTGGGTTGTGTGGAGTTTATGCCCTTGCAGGATGGGTCGCTCGTAGTGGGAGTTGCATCTGCGTCGGGAACATACAAGGAGACGCACGTCTTTCTGCTTGAATCAGAGCCAGGCGAAAAGGACGATGTGAGTCTGCCTTCACGCATGGTAGGGCACTTAGAATTCACGTCGGAATTGGGCGAATCCCAAGCACGCTTACATCGTGACTTTTCGGCGTCTGCTGAGCGTGCGCCTTTGAAATCATTTGTGCGTACCACTTCGCGGGGAGGTAGCGTGGAAGGGCACGGTATGCACGAATTTGACGTCGGTGGCGAGCTTGCTTCATCAAGCCAGAGCAGTATCCCCGAAATCAGCGTGCTGGATACTTTCCGGCGGAGCATAGGCGGTTTGTGGCTGACAACTGTACGCCTGCGAGATCGAGAAGTTTCTTTGACGGAGTTTATCAGCACAGAGTCGTTTTGCGCCGAACCGGGCTCCGTGGAGCTACCAGTTGAGGCAGTCTCCAAGGCCGATTTGAAAACGAACTTCTGGGGCCACACAACGCGGCAGAACAGTTCAGTCCATGATGACCCGTCTCCAGATGCTGAAGATTGCGACGCAAAGCGTCAAAAACGATTGCAAGACCGTGCTTCTGCATCCCGGCTGGCTGCTTCGCCAAAACAAACAGCCAGCTTCGCCGGTTCTGCGGCCAATCCACCGGTTAACGGTGCGTCCACTCGCGCACCACGGGCTGCGTCTGGATCTGCAGCGAAATCAGAACTCTTCACCGGTTTGACCATAGGAGGCCGTGCAGTCAGCATGGATCCTTCGCGAAAACCTGTTGACATTGTTGGCGATGAGCGGGAGCCCAAGGAAGCCGGCAACAGCAGAACCAAGAGTAACAACCCATGGAATCTGGCGGCTTCGGCTGATCATGATTTTCAGGCGGCGCATCAGCTGCATCAACAGACAGGTTCGCCCGGCCTTATGGAAAATACACTTTTCCAAGTTGGTGTACCTATGTCTGTAAGCCGGGCATTTGCCCCCTTGGACGAGGCTCCGACATCTCCGCGACTTGCGAATAGCGTTGCAGCTCCACCGGCTTCAGATCCGGCCTTGCATTTCTCGATCCGGCAGCATCAGTTTAATACACCAGGGACGCAGACAAACACGGCGTCGCAACCGGTGCCGCCGTCCGGAGCAAGTGTGTCTGTGTATCCTCGCTTCTCAGGGGATGGCAACGAGTCTGAATTTGTTTTCATGCAAGGCTCTGGAATGTACGGGATACCCTACCCGCAGGATGTGCCATCAAAGGTACTGGGCGGCGGGACGGGCGACCCTCCGGGCGCTTCCGGGATGGTGAGCTTTGACTTTGATCATTTCAAGCAGTACTCATTTTTGCGCAGTCGAGACGGAGACATGCGCAACGCTCAGTCCCACGGGCTCGCCCCGTTTCCTTCCCTTGGTTCCTTTGGCGCAATCGGTACGTTGCCGAGTCAACATTGGATGTACCAGATGGATCCACCACCAGCTCATCCTTGTCACGGGGCGGGTCCGAGTATCGTTCCACGTGCGGACGGCGGCACGGTGAAATCGTCCGACTTTTTCAACAAGTTCATTACAACGCCGCCGGGCAGTATTGATCTCCATCTGACGAACGGTCCATCACTGCGTCCATGGGCAATGAGCAGCCCGGCACTGGTGTCTGAGTCGCACCAGAAATCAAATCAGTACGTTTCGCAATCTGCGCCTGGCGCAATGTCCGAGAGGTCGTTTGTCCTGCATGCGCCGCTCCACACGGGCGCTTCCGGAGTAGCTGCTAGTCGTGGCAGCACTGGTGTTGACCACAGAGATAGCAACGTTCAACATGGACGAGCATTTGGAGGGAAATCACAGGTCATTGCCGAGGCTGCTCGTGAACTCGGACAACGGTCGACAGGTAAAGGCCCGCTTCCGCTGCTGCGAAAGCCCTGGGAAACGTTCAAAGCAACAGCAAGTGGGGATGACGAGCTGATTTTGCCGCCGCACCCTAAGACAGATGGCACGGCCAAGGCGCAGGAAGGAGGAAACGCGACGTCCTCTTTGAAGCGTAAAATGGTACCGTTGGTGCTTCGGGTAAGTCATGACGAAGAGGATAATACCCGGAATGATCTTTCCATCAGAAATGGTGCGAAGTTAAAAGCTGCTGATCTCGCCACCGATCGATGGGCAGGACTAGCGCCGGACTTGTGCGTCGTCTCAGGATCAGCAACCGTCGATTCTGCCTCGTGGAAAAGTCGATCTCCAGGCACGAGGGTCAAAACCACAGGGAGCAGTGCAGGTGTTCAGAGCCCGTGCAATGGTACCCCATCAGGATCGAGGCGCGATCTTCGGTGTGACCGGTGTGATCAGGTTTTTGGTCGGCAGTCCAACTTGACGAGACATATTGCGATGGTGCATGAGAGGCTGCGGCCATTTACATGTGAGATCTGTGAGCAGTCGTTCGGCACCGAATCAAACTTGCGTCGGCACAAGCAGTCGAAGCATTCAGAAAACCCAAAGCCGTTTCGATGTCTCGTCTGCGAAAAGGTGTTTGGGCAGCAGTCGGATCTCCGACGGCACGTGGAATCAGTGCATGCAAAGTTATAGCAATGGCGGCATTAAAGCTTAGAGCCGAAAGGGGCGGTTTTGCAATTTCGTACGCTGAACACACTGCACAAACGCGCGACCCAACTCGATCCCTCCTTCATGTGAGTCCCATCATAGCAAGTCAGTCATTTACAAGGCTCCTAAATCGTCAAACGTTACTTGCTATCTTGCCAAAGGTGCCGCCGCACGCTTGCTGCTTGGCGAAGCCTGGGGGGAACAAACACCGCTCGCTCCCAAAGCCGCCGATGCGGTATTCGCAGCAGCAGAATCTGCGCTCTGTTGAGAACCGGCTTGCTCATTCACATTGACGGGCGGGCCGGTGCGAGACAGCGATGTTCCACTCAGCATAGCCGCAGCAGGCTGTTGTTCTTGCGGGGCACCTGCAGGAGCAGCCCCTGCTGCCGCTGGTGTGGGCACGGCGGCAGGCGTCGCGACTGGCGACTTTGGCAAGACTGCGGCCGCGCGAGCACGCGCCACGTCAACCATGTTGTCGATTTTTTTCTTCCCCGCGGACGCAGATTTATCAGCCGGGGAGCTAGAACCACCCTTATCATTCGCGAACAAAGCACGAACCTCGTCACCTGTCAAAGTTTCCTTATCCAAAAGCTCTCTGGCAAGCTTGTGCAGGTCCGCCTCGTACGTCACCAGGACATTCTTCGCCCGTGCGTACGCACTTTCCAGGAGTGCTTTCACTTCATTCTCAATCACAGCGCGCGTTTCCGAACTCTCTTCGGCCTTGTCGTGGACCACGTGCCCAATCTTCTCACTCATGCCAAATCGCATTACCATGGCTTCAGCCAACTTGGTGGCTTGGTCAAAATCAGACGAGGCGCCGCTCGTTACGTTCTCATCGCCAAAAATGAGTTCTTCTGCAACCCGCCCGGCCATGCATACATCTAGCTTCGCAAGCATCTGCTTGCGCGAATACGACGTCATGTCATCATCAGGCAGCTGAGAGACCATCCCGAGCGCCTGGCCGCGCGGAATGATTGTAGCCTTGTGCACAGGCAGAGCGCCCTGCGTTTTGATCGCCACCAAAGCGTGCCCTCCCTCATGGTAAGCTGTGAGAACCCTACTCTCTTCCGAGATCACTGCGCTTTTCCGTTCGGCCCCCATCAGAATCTTATCCTTCGCGTGCTCCAGCTGCTTCATTCCTACGCTGTCCATGCCGTCCAGCGCAGCCTTGAGCGCAGCCATGTTGACGAGATTGGCAAGCTCGGCACCAGAAAAGCCGGGCGTGCCGCGCGCGATAATGTCTAGCTCTACTTCGGGCGCCAGTGGGATACCCTGCGTGTGAACCAGCAGAATCTGTTTTCGGCCGGCCACATCAGGTAGTGGCACGACCACATTACGATCAAAGCGACCCGGACGAACCAGCGCCTTGTCCAAGGACTCTGGAAAGTTGGTCGCCCCGATTACAATGATACCTTCGGTGGGCGTGAACCCGTCCAGCTCTACAAGCAGCTGGTTGAGGGTCATCTTCATGTACTGCTGGTCCTTGGGGTTGCGAGTGGCTCCAATCGCATCAATTTCATCAATGAAGATGATACACGGAGCGTGCTTTTTGGCCGCAGCAAAAAGCTCGCGCACGCGACGCGCACCCACGCCGACGAACATTTCCTCAAACTCGGAGCCGCTTGCGTAGAAGAATGGCACATTCGCTTCGCCCGAGATTGCGCGCGCAAGCATCGTCTTGCCGGTGCCAGGCGGACCCACGAGCAAGAGGCCCTTGGGCAGTTTCCCGCCCAATCGCGTGAATGTCTGCGGGCTCTTCAAGTAGTGCACTACCTCTTCAAGCTCAGCCTTGGCTTCATCGCAGCCTTTGACGTCGTCAAACTTTGTGGGTGTGGTGGGCTCTGGTTCTGGCTGCACGTCTGTGTTAATACCGAATCCACGGGCCATGCCTCGCTCCTCCATGATAGCGCCGATGCCGGACAGCACGATAAAGGTTGTTGCCAGTGCGCGCATGGTTTTCCAGAGTTGTGCCTTGACTGAAGGTTCAGCAATACTTACGTGGACAGGTTCACGGGTAGTGCCCATCGCCGGCGAAAGCGCCATATCAGCGGCGCCGGATGCGGAACCGGAAGTCATCGAGCTGCCACCAAGCACGCCGTACGTGTACGGCTCCGGGGGAGCCGTAAAGCCGCTCGGCGCCGAGGGGTACCGCCTAGCGCCATAAGCAGCGGCCGAGTCTTCAGCGGCGGCCGCCGCTGCCGCAGCGTGATGCTCAAGCGCCGCGGCGTTGGGCGAAATCCCCAACCGGGCCACAATATCGCTCATCTTGTAGCGGTCAAAACGGCCCGCCGCGACAAGCGCCTTGATATACTCCTTCCCCACTGCGTCTGCTGTGTACGGGGCCGCTTGATACACCCACTCGCCGCCCGCCTCGACGCGGCGAATCACCTCGTGCGGCATGTTGTTGCTGTTCAGCTCATGCAGCAGCGCCGGCATGCGCTCCGGGTCATGCTCCGCCTCCCGGCCGACCCGCGCGAGCCGCCGCGCGCCGCCGCGGACGCAAACCCGCGGCGACCGACCCCCATCACCGCCATCGCTTTCCCCCCTCTCGCACACTCCCTCCCTCTCCCTCTCTCCTCCACTCTCCACTCTTCCTTACTCGCATCGACGCCCGCGCGTCCCGTCTGCTGGCAATCGCTGTACCCTCGTGATCGGAACTGTACTTCACGAGCAGCGTGTTGCGCGCGCGAGCAGCGTGACGGTGTGGCCCAGTGGTCGGCCGGGACGCGGGGGAATGTCGCCGAGCGGATGCCGACCCTGTAGACGATGCTCCCGTTCGTGTGCGGAGCAGAGTCCTGGGGCGACGCGCGCGTGGCAGATGACGGATGACGGACAGTCCGTGGTGGTCGCCCGCGTCGTTGGTTGAGAGCAGCACAGATTGTCGCCGAGCAGATGAAGCACAGAAAAGTGCGGATTTCCTCGTGTGGTTTGAATCCAGAAGAAGAAGAGGAGGAAGATTCCGCGCAGAGCTGCCCGCTGATGTATTTAAATCCGAAGAAACCATGTGCTACTTGAAACCGTGTGCTTCTAGTTGAGGAAACGGCCTCTCACCGCGTGCGAGCTGCAAGTTCATGGCTTTCTGGGATCAGTATCCTGTCGAAGCGTGATTGATCATTTGCCACGAAAGTCGGAAGCCTGAGCTTCGCGGCTCCAGAGAGACCAAACAGTTGACGAAGGCGAAGGCTGCACGGCAGGTAGTGAAACCATCACAACGGACATGGGGCTGGCGTGCAGGAGGTGGCATCCTGAGACGTCTGTCGCCTTGAGCACACACAAGCGTTTTAGACTCATGCGCTTGTTGCGCTTCTTTCTTGCCTTTGACGCGCGCTCTGCTACGCACCCTGACTGTGTGGCGTGCAATTATTCAGAAGGTGAATAATTGACGTGCGCCGACAACCGCACCAGCGACGCCTGCAAAAGCCACTCTTCAATTACATCGCCAACATAATACAAGGGTTTTTTTCTACGGCGGAGAAACGGCAGTCTTTTGGTGGACAAGCCGTGATTTCTTCAAGTTCTTTCGATGTCTTAAAGATCAATTCATTCCGCTGTTCTGTATGGACAGGCGGTCAGCCGGTGTTTGTGGAAAAAGCGATCAGGCAAAATGGATTTATGATGTGAATTACGTCAACACGCATCGCACAAAGAATCGCGCTCTGCAAGCCTTTTGTGGTGTCTCTCTTACAAAAGAAGTGTCTCCAGAAGAGCGTAATTGTGGCACATATCCTCCACCCATTCAAGAATTTCGTGTTACATGTCAGACCAGATGACTTCATTATCAAATTATGACCCCGCGTGTCCAATGGATTCTTTAATGAATGCCGGTAATCAGTGCCGCAGACGCTTTAACGCTTGAATTGCTTGCAAAATTTTGTCTCGGCGGCAGAATTTGAGCTTGTTTCGAATGCAGCGGGCATCCGGAATTCGCCAAGTGATTCGTAATCTTTGACCTCAGAGCTGAGAAGAAAAGCAAGTGTGACTGCTCGACTGCGAAAGGAATAGTCGAGTCCTTTTGGCGCAGATTTTGGCGCTTCAGACAGGGGAAGCCAAATTGCTGTGTTGGAGCGCTAACTTGCTCTCATTTTTCGGGCGATGCGCGACAAGCGAAGGGCACAAAGAAGCACCAGATCTCAAAAGCCAGAGCAAAGACATCAACCGATTATTCCACATCTTTCATTTCCGCTACAGCTCCTGCTCATCCCCTGCTCCCGAAGCGTTCGATTTGCCAGACGCGTTGGCCGATTTGCGCTGCCTCAGCGAGGAAAAGTGCGCGTCGACATCGCTGGCCACGTCAAAGCGATCGAGCTCGTTTGCCGCAAGTTCGTTCGCGCGCTCGGGATCCATTGTGAGCAGGTGCTTCGCATGGTACGAAGGCTTGTCGCCGATGCCAAAGGCAAACGCAATGTCGTACTCCTGTCGTGCCAGCGCTTTCTGAACAGGCAGCGGGGTGTCCGGTACGGCAATCGCCAGAAGTCCCTTGATGGCAAATAAGGCCAGAACTATGATGAAGAACGCAAGCGCTTCATTCGCTGTTGTGACATTCGGAAACAAGATTTTGATGCTGCCGCTGGTGTACACCAAAAGACCGGCGTTGGACAGAACCGCGAGGAATGAAACCACTTGCATACAAATATACCACGCACCGATCTCGTCGGCCATGACTGCGAACGTGCGCTGATGAAACATGAGGATCTTGTACGCGTCCGATCTCACTTCAACGAGGTTGTTAAAAACCGCGAGCAATGGCGCAAGCGGGAAGGCCACCGCAAACAGGGCGACATACCCAAACAGAAGAACAATTTCGTTGTACTCGTTGATGACTGCCGTGTACTGTGGCAGATTGGATTCGTCATAATACCGGCTGATCATGTTGCTTCGCGGTTCTTCCTCATTTCCATCGCCTTTCTTGCCTTTTGCCTTGCACTTTAGAAGGCAGCGTTTGAAGCCAGTGACTAGCCAGGGCACGAGAACCTCGAGCGCCTGGCTGACAGTTACACGCACCGCGAGCAGCGTCAAAAGTTGAAAGCTGAGGTCAGACATGCAAGTCGGCTCATCCCCGCCGAGCCAACCCTGCGGGCACGGCGATGAAAACTTGCCCACGCCGCTCAGAAATGGCTTCACAAACGCAAAGAAGATCAGCGACGTATAGTTGGAAAAGAATTGAAAGCCGAAGCGCTTATAGATTAGCGAGTTGACGTACTCCTCGTCGCTGCGGTGATTCTCCTTGTTCGTGATAATCGTGGAAAGAATGCTCCACACGGCGTCCAGCACAATAATGGCGACGGCATTGATCACGCCTGGCACCATGGCCGCGATCGGGATATCGCCCAGGCCGTCTATGATGTCTTGACGGAAAAGCAGTAGCCCGACCTGTGCGGCAATGGCACAGCACGCGAAAAATACTGTCAGACACGCACTGAGCATGAAAGTATACATTCGCTTGTTTCCCGGGTAGCGCCGAGTCACAACAATGTTGAGCTCGCGCGCCCGTTGGTTTCGCGTTGCGAGCAATTCTGGGTCAGCGGCCTGAGTCTGCTTCTTGTTGCTTGCCTCAGGCAACAAGAGGTGGGTCTCGCCAAGCTCAACTAGCTTCTTGTCGAGCAGGTCATCCAGGTGCACAAAACCGTGCGCAAAGTAGAAACCAGGCTTCTCTGTCCCAACAAACTCCGGTCGGATGTTGTCGGCCTTATCTTCGTCAAAATACACAGTACCCCATCTGAAGTTTAGCACGGCGTTCCGGCGCTTCCAGAACTCGTTGAAAAGAGCCGACCAAATCGCCATGATCACACAGTACGCCAGATTGAATCCCGAAATCACTTTGTCTCCCACATTGACGATGTAAATGATGTATACAGGTGTGCCAAGAATCGACAGAATCCACAAAAACTTTCCCAGGAACGCTGTCCACGCGAAGTAAATGGCGAGCTGAGAGCCCAGGTACTCGCGCAGCTGGTCGTACGGTGGGTCCCAGAACGGGTTCCACCACTTGTCCCAGACAGCCTTGCGCACCAAATCGTCCCGCATTTCGGGGTCGTGAAACGCCATGAATTGTAGGAACGATTTGTCGAAGGTCTCCTGCTGTAAGTTGATCCCGCAGCCATTGATATCATCCAGTTGAACCGTTGCCTTTGTGATCTGCACGCGCTGCGCGGGTGTGAAGTAGTAGGGCAAATCATCATTTACGTAGCAGTGCTCGCGCTCCTTCTTGAACTGCAGATGTCCACCGCCATACTCTTCCTTCAGCTTGCAGCGCCACTCGAGCACTTCGGCCTTCTCCTTCATCTTCTCGATCGGCAGCGAGCACCGCATCAGAATTTTCGACTTGTCGCGCGAGGTGGTCTGACTAATCGCAAATCCAGCATTCTTGAGCAAAGCATAGATGCGCTTGCGATTTTCATCTCGCTCGTTCCGCTTCTTGGTGGCTCCTTCTTGATCGCTGTCACTTGACACGTCAAAGGCCGGGTCGCCCTCAAACACAAAGCATACATCCCAGCCTTGCCGCGGCCGCGCGCCAGGCGCTTCCATGATACCCAAGTCCTTCACGCCATCCGCCTTGGCGCCCTCTGCACCAGGCACCTCTCCGTTAATCAGATCATTTCCCTGCTGGGGCGCCTCGGCATGCTCCACCCCTGAAGCGAGCGCATCGTGCTGCTCTGCCATTGTGTTGCCAGCTGCTGCGTCACCGTGCATTCGCGATGTCGGCTTGGGCATGCCCCTGTGGGCCTCTGTACCTGTCAGTCGCACTGACGGCCTCCCCCTTTGGCACCTCCCCGCGTGACCCCGCTGTCAGCTCTGCTCACCACAATGGCTGCCTAAAAATGAACGCGGGCGCGGGACGCTGACACAGAAGAGTGTGTGAATTTTTATCTAGTCAATAATTCAAGGTGCTGAGCTGACTTGACGGCGCTGGCGCTGGGTACACACTTTACTGGAAGCCGCCAAATGCGACCTGCAGGCTTTGCTCATCGATGACGTACATTCGTTGAGCCGGGGATGAGCCGGCACCCAGCTCGCCCTCGTACATGTCGAAACGAACCACGCCAGCGTTGGACAGTTTCCGGGATTTGCCTTGAAAGGTCGAGCTTCCAGGCAGAAAGGTGCGCATCAAAAACCGGAAATACAGGCTGTGTCCACCCGCCACAACGATGCACGCCTCGGGCCGCTCGAACGCCCACGCAAGGAACGACATCATGCGCTTGAGCCCATTCGAGTCTACGGGCTTATTACCAGTGTTCATGGACACATCGAAACTACCGCTCGGGTTACTGCTTTTGAAGCTTTTCGGGAAGTATTGTGCCACGTTGGCACCAAATTCGGGAACAGCGTGCTTCTCCGCGAGAGGAATACCGTCGACGTTGACAGTTACTTCCTGGAGCGCAGTCAAGACGTGCAACGGCTCTTCGGTCAATTCAAATCGCTTGGTAAGCCCGATCAGTGCGGTCTCCATGCTACGGCGCAGGTTGCTGCACGTCACGACTGATGGTAATGATCCCTTTCCGGCGAGGATCTTGAGCGTGTCGCTTGTACCTGTCGATGCGTCGTCACGAAGAGCGTCCGCCAGCTCCAGTGACTGCGCAATACCGGTATCACTTAGGCTCGAATCGAAGAACACCGAATCTCCGGTGACAAGCAGTCTGAGCTCGCGCACCAGCGCAGCGAAAAGGCGGCCAGGAAAGTCCGCGCCAAAACCTCGATTGAACACCTCGTTCCAGTCGGACTCGCCATGCCGTATGTAGATGATGGTCTTGCACCTTGCGCCTGGAGGGATCCGTGCGTCCGCAGCGTCTGGAAGCTTTGCCCACTTTTTATCTTTGGAGAGCATCATTTGCAGCGCGCCGTCCTTGATCATGACCAACTTCCTGACCACGCACGCGGCCTCCGGCACGGAGCGGGCGGCCACAAGCAAGGCGAGCGACGCACCCACAGCAGTCAAGAGCGCGCAACCCGCCACCAGCGCAAACACTGGCGCGTGCCATCCCTCCTGCTGCAGCATATTCTTCACGAAGAAGTCCGCCTCCCACAGCCACCCCATCGCGCCGCTACCTGCTGGCGCTGCTGCGTCTCTTCGCAAGCCGAACCGTCCACTCAAAGCCACAGATCCTCACTGATGCGCACGCAACATCGAAGCGCATGAAGACCGCCACGCCGCTCCGCCCACCCGCCTCGATCGTCCCTTTCCCAACCACACCGTCTCGTTCTCCCTCCCTCCCTCTCTCCAACCCCACTCGGAACGCACACACCCACGTCCTCCAATCCTCCGACACAATCCCCCACCCGACTAGGAGACAGAACGGTTTACCGGCTTACCGGCTTACCGGCTTACCGGCTTACCGGCTTACCGGCTTGAGGAGGCAAGGGGTATTGGACTGTACTCATGTTACACAACGCGAAATAACGCTGTACCTCCTCCTCGAGTCGCACAGCGGTGCGCTCGGAGATTGAGCGCCGCGGCAGGAAAGCCGGCGGGCGGGGGCTTGTGGGTGAGGGAGACACAACAGAGAAAGCAGGCTGCTCTTGCGCTGGCAAGGTTGAGGTGGCTTTGGCTCGCGCCTCGCGGTGGCTGGACTGTCACTTCGCTGGAAAGAATTGTTCACAGGCGCGTGAGAGTGGCCGCGAGAGAGAGAGTTGGGGTCAGGATGTGGACGCCCTGCGCTGCGTTTCTGTTGCCGGCAGGTGTGAGAGGTGGGAGTGATGTGCCACGGTTGCGGCGTGGATGTGGACGTGGAATAGGGCCAATTGGACAGCTGGAGGCTGTCGTCGGAGCGCGAGCGCGCGTGCGCGTGCAGAATGTGGCGGTCGCCGAGGCGGAACGCGGCGTGAGTGAGGGCGAGAGTCAGCGTGTGACGCCGCAGGATATTCTGAGCCGCCGCAACGAGCAGGCAGTAGTGGTGCCAGTCGCTGGGCCGGCCGAGTTTCTGGCCGCCATGGAGTGCTCCGCAAAGCAGCTCGTGGTGGTCAAATTCTACGCGCCGTGGTGCAAGTCGTGCGCCGAAATCGAGCCCAAGTTTCGCCGCTACGCGCACGAGTACCCTGAGTTTCTGTTTTGCGAGGTGGACCTGCAAGAGAACAAGGACATGTGCCGACGCGTGGGCGTGTCCGCGCTGCCGTTCTTCCAATTCTACGACGGAGGCGCTGGAAAATGCGAGAGTTTCTCCGCGGGACCGAAGCGATTTAACGACCTGGTGGTTGCGAAGCTGCAAGAGTATTCGACTGGCAAGTGCGATCTTGCCAATCATCCGGAGGAAGCGCCAGTTTCCTCGCATTGAGCCTGAGCCAAGAGCGAACGGCAGACCATCGTCAGACGTAAAGCTCCTTCTTTTCGCCGCCTCCTTGTCGACCCGAACAACCAACCATGCCGCCACAAACTGTACACCCGGCGCTCCTACGTCGTCGCGACATACGGCTGTGCCGCTCTGGAGAGAAAAGACAGAGCCGCGCGTGGGTCGGAGTGGATCTGGCTTCGCTATCGTGTGAGTGACTGGATCGCAACCGCAACATCAGCGCGCGTGGAGTCGCAGATCGTCCGCATTGGGCGTTATCTTCAAGTGGTGGACGCGCAGCGGTCTGCTCCGTCTAAAACACGGCATCGTGCTCGACGCACGGCCCGCGCTTTCGGCGAGTGTTGACGCAAGGAGGGCAACCCAAGTAGCGCAGGCTGATCTTCCGAATGTGGACCGTGAGGGTCGCGGTTGTTCGCTTGGAGCGCGGCATCCGTGCGATTCGCGAGCTTAGTGGTGTTCGTGGAGTCTGCCAGTCGCGATGCGGAGGACTTGATTCTGATGTGGTCGTACAAGTACAGAGGTTTTCGACTCTGTCACGAGTGTCCCGATGGGGTAGCGCGGGTACCCGCACCTGGACTGAGGCGAGATCAATCGGTGACGCTGGCATAAGAACCGGACGGACGCAGCCAGTTTCTCCGAATGGTATAATATTGGCATCTGCCACGACCGCGGCGGTCGCCGTGGCTGCTTGCTGGATTTCCGCGTCTTTAGCGAGCACGGCCACTATGCCCGCATCGCCTCTTCATATGCATTGTGATTCTGCTTCATCTCCTACGTCCGTTTCAGGTTTGGACGCCCTGGCCAAGGGACTGACGAGCGAGGAGACAAAACCAGCTGAGCGCGTTGCGATTCTACAAGACCTGAACGCTGTGTGCATCCACATTGATAACCACGCTCAGCTGCTGCGCGCGGGCTTGGTTCCTATATTGTTGGATCGATTGTTATCATTGAGCAAATCGCAAACAGACGAAGAGCAAGACGCATCTACATTACAGAAGGAGTCAGATTTGACGGCCGAAGTCCTGGCTTCGCTCGCCGTTACCCCCGATGCCGTGCCGGTATACCTCGAAGCTGGCGCAGTGGAATTGCTGCTGCGCCTGCTTTCAGAGTCGATTGCGGCTTTCACGTCCTCAATGTCGTCGTCCGCCGTTTCTTGGTTGCAGCCCTGGAAGTGGAAGAGGGACTCCACAAATGCGGGGTCGTCGGAGAGTACGAGCGCGGACGCAGCAGGGGTCGTCCCGCTCAACACCCCAGCGACACAGCAGTATGTACGGTGCATAGCGTTTCTGCTAAGGAGCGGGCGCGGTGCGCCGGAGCACGTGCTCGCACATTCAGAAAGCACTGCTGCACCATCTGTGCTATGCTCGTTGCTCCAGCACACTGCCGATGCGGAGACTCGCAGGTACGCCATGCTTGCAGTGGCGCTTCTTTGCCCATTGCAGGCAGACTCTGTCATTCAGTGTGGTGGTCTTCGCCGCATGATCGAACTCATATCATCCGCTCAGTTCCAGACAGATGACGTGCTTCAGTGGTATGTCACGGGAGGCTTGCATCAGCTGTCCAAGGACGCAGCCATCTACAAGGCCCTGCTGAAACACAAAGTGGTCCCGGCGCTTTGCAACTTTCTCGGGATCTCTTCTGCAGGAGCTCCCAACCCACAAGCCGAAACGTACGCCGTGCGGGCACTACGGAACCTGCTTATCGCTGACTCGCCTGAAGGTGCGGCGCTTCGAAAGTCTGCGGCTTCAGAGTATGCAGGTGCGGCGTTGTGCAATGTTTTGAACGGCACGGAAAGGAATCCAGGTTTGCTGCGTGCGACATGCGTTTCAATCCAGGAGGTTGCGGCGTTCCTGCAGACAAAAATGGATGGCAAGGCCGACAAGCGAATAGCTACCACCACCACTGAAAGAAACAGTGCGACACAGATATTGACCAGCATGGTCGTCGGAGCCGGTGATTCCGGTGGCGCGATCTCTCGCCTGCTGGCGCTCGCGTCGTCACGCGATATTGCCCCGCGCGTGCATACTGCGGCGCTGCTGGCAATGCGGGAGCTCTGCTTGGCTGCGCAGGGCGGCGCCGTGCAAGGTATGGATGCCGTTTTGCGGGTGAATAACTCTGCTGCCATTCGTGTGCTCGTACAGGATGCGCAATCGAAGGATGCCACGATTGCGCTCGCCGCCATGGAATGCGGCGCCGCGTTGACCGAGTGGGGTCCGGTGGCTGAGGTATCAGGAGACTTGATAACGCTCTTGTGCAGCGCGGCTGGTGCTGTTTCCGGCACGGCGGCGACGCGAGCGCTCGTGTCAATCTTTGCACACTGCTCCAGGTACGAAACCCCAAGACGGCTGATCGGGTACGAAGGTGGGCTGGCCAAGCTGGTTCAAATCTTGAACGAACCGTCGTTTCAAAGCGACACCGTTATTTTCCGCGACGGGCTACGCGCGCTGTATAATTTGAGCACCTCGCCACTGTTCAAACTCATGGTAGCGCAGAGAGGGGGGCTGGAATTGTTCGCTCGCGGCGCGCACAGCGCGGATCCTCTCACGCGCAAGTACGCACACTGTGCGCTCGCGGCGCTTCTTGACCGGCCGGAGTATATAGCGCGTGTCGCCGAGCTCAACGTTGCACCACCGCTGGCACATGCAGTACTTTCTGCTGGCTCGGCTACGAAAACAAAGAGCGATGATAAGGGCAGTGCAGATGCTGCAGGTATTGCTCACTGCAGCCTACTCGCGCTGGCACAGCTCACAAACATGCCTGACCAGCTGTCGACACTGGCGTTATCCGGTGCGCCTGCGGCGTTTTCTAGCGCTCTGGCAAGTGCCGTGGCCAAGGGAAACGCCCCTCAATACGAACTCGAGTACATTCTCGTCGCGCTTTGTAATCTTTCGAGCACGGAAGCTGGCCGCAAGGCACTGGGAAGGACCAATATTAAGAAGGATCTCATGACGGTCACGACATCGTTTTTGTACGCTGGCATGATCCAGAATATGGCGGCGACCGTGCTGGAAAATCTGACTTCAAATGCGGCCATTGTTGCGCCCGTCATTCCGCAGCAGCCATTCCCAGTTTTGTAGCGTGGGCACGCGGGCGTCGATTGTCCCAAGGGTCCCCTGATTGTATATACGGAAGCAGTAACACAACATCGCGAATAGCCATGGACATGGCACAGTGGGAGTTTCTCGACTACTTTTATTCTCAGCAAGGTCACAGCGTCGACTCGCGGTGCCGGCAACAGAACGTCAGTTTTCGCGCCGGCTTGAAAGGTCCTCTTTTATACATTCCGCTCCGAGTTTTACTCCTGCAAGAGTTGGTCGGTGGCGTTGAGCAGATACGAAAGCGTTTCGGGCGACGCCCGACCGCAGGCTCGCCAGCGTATGCGCGCTGATCGATCAAGTAAGAGCACATGCCCGTAGAGTCGGTTCTTGTGTGCAAGCAAAGAAATAAGTTCTGGATTCGAATCATTAAAGGAAAGCACAAAGTCGTGTTCTTCTTTGGGCACCATGGTGCGCAAGCGATGCTGTGCCCAGCCAGATAGTGCCTGAAATACAAAGGACTCATTAATGATGAGTTGGAACACTTGCGCCGATCCGTAGGGAGCAAACTGGACGTGCTTTTTGAAAGGCACCGACCAGCTCGCTACCTGCTCACTGGCTCCCTCACGAAATAAGACGCACACGAGATTTGCGCGTGCCTTTAGCGCATCGTCCTGAATCACCACGCGGTGCGTACTCAGCGAGGTGGTCTTGAAACGCGGGATGACCGGCGCTTCGCTCGCGGGGATGATGTCTGGTCCCTGGTTGAAGCCTTTCTGGTCGTGATCATTGGCCAATTCGCGCAGGTCATCAAAGTACCCGGTGCGCTTCTCGACCCCGAAGAACATTTTCTTCAGCCCCGAACCTTCGCGCTTCTCCTCGTCCTCGCCAGATGCCTGCTTCGCCTCACCGGACAACGCCCTCGAGCGCACTGCGCCATGCACACCCGCAGCCGAGCTCCCTGCCTGCACGCCGCCTTTCTCCCTCAGACGCTTCGCGCCCGCGCAAACGAGCACGCCGCGCTCCGCCTGGGCGGCGTGCAGCGTTTGCAGGAGATTCGCTCCCACATGACACAGCGCACGATTCCGCGGCGCGACCGCCGCAAGTCCGCACTGACACCCGTCTGCCCCCACCCGCGCCCACAGGCGCCGCATCCCGCGTCGAAGCAACATCCTCAGCGCGCACACATCCAATCCGCAACTCCCCCCACCCACCCGCGTCGCTGTGCGTGCATGCACCAGTCTGCTCTTCACATCCACCCCTCTTCCGCCGCCTTCCTCCTCTCCTTCCTCCCCCGTCTGCCTTCCCCAACGCCAACCACCGAAAAGTATAAATTAACGTTAAACATAAAATGAAACAACGACGGAAATTTAACTCGGTGGACACCCAAGTGGTCAGCTGTACACCCGCACTGTTTCTCGCCTCCCAGGTGAAGGCCGCGCTCTGGTTGGACCAACGAGGTGGGTGCGAGTCTTCCGATGGACCCTGGGAGTGCGCTGCGCATGGAGGACCGCGATCGGAGCGCGTGAGGGCAAGAGCGCGCGCAGAGCGAGTGGCAGAGCTGTGTCGTGTGGGTGCGTTTGTTGGGTTGGGGCGTTTGCAGAAGGCAGTGCGGCCTGGCTGGAGGACCAGGAATAGAGGCGGTGTCAAGTACAAACAACTTCTCTTTCAATGCGTAACAGTTCTAGAATTTCAACACTAGGCTTCGGCGCCGGTCGACGGCATTGCAGTGCAGGAAAAGAAATTTACCAGTCATCATCCGAGTCTTCGTCGTAGCGGTCGCGACCACCACCTCCTCGTCCACCGCCTCGTCCACCGCCTCCTCGGCCACCACCGTATCCGCCACCGCCTCCTCGGCCACCGCCGTAACCACCACCGCCGCCTCGGCCACCGCCATATCCACCGCCTCCTCCACGGCCTCCGCCATATCCACCACCGCCACCTCGCCCTCCGCCGGTAGCCGATGATCCGCGCTCACCACCGTAACCGCCGCCACCATATCCACCGCCACCGCGGCCTCCGCCAAAGCCACCGCCACGGCCACCGTACCCACCTCCGCGGCCACCGCCAAAACCGCCACCACCGAAACCACCACCACCTCGCCCGCCACGGCCGTACCCACCGAAGCCGGCGCTGTCGGCAAGCTCTTCCAGAGCCGCGTCGGGCAGCTGCTCAATCATGTTGACAGAGATTCCGCCCTGTGTGTTCGTGCTCGCAAGCAGCTCCTTCGCAGCCGCAGAAGGCACGTCTACGATCGCGCCACCCGAAAATGACAAAATCTCGCCCAGCCTGGGCACCTTGTCGAGGTGCTTGAGCATGCGGAAAACCACAGTGTTCGCACGGTTTGCGTCAATCGAAGTCCCGTCAGACGATTTCAGCTCAATGGCAGTGTAGTTTTCCTTGTGAGACAAAATCGAGCGCTCGACCACGTTTTCCTCGTAGCCGGCCATGCGCGCAAGCGCTGCGGCCAATGTCTTATGCATGGCCTCTTGATTACCCAACAGATTCTTCTCCACCATCAGCTTGTGCGCAGATTCCATAAAATGATTGACAAGGGAAGAGGGCGTCGAGCCCAGAAGAGCAGCAGCCTTATCCGCCGAGGCTTCAAATACCTCCTTAAGGTGCGGCGGGGAACGACGTTCGAAACGTGTACCGATCTCCTTCTCAACACGGTCGAGACTGCGCACCTCATGGCTCGAATAGAACACAATGGCCTTACCCTCCTTGCCTGCGCGACCAGTACGGCCTGAGCGGTGGATGAAACTTTCAATACCGCTCGCCGAGTCCGGCAGGGACCACTGAATCACGACATCGACGTCTGGGATATCGATACCACGAGCGGCCACATCAGTTGCCAATAAAATGCGATAACGCTTGGACCTGAACCCTGCAAGCGCAATCTCGCGCGCCGCTTGGTTGATGTCGCCGTGCAGCACTGCAGCATTATCGCGCACAAACGGTGAGCTGGACAACTCATCACACTGCCGTTTCGTGGGCACAAAAACAATGGCACGATCGCCACCGTACACGGTCAGTACATCTCCAAGAATCTGCAGCTTAGCAAACGGTGACGACAGAATGGCAATGTGTGACACGGTCTGCGAGGTCTTTACCTTCTCGTTCTTGACCAAGTCCAGCTGCTTGGCGTCCTTCATATGCTTGCGTGCGGTTTCCATGACCCAGTCAGGCATCGTGGCTGAGAAGAGCATCATCTGCTTTTTCGCCGGCAGGCGACCCAGAATCAGATCCATCTGATCCGCGAAGCCCATCTTGAGCATTTCATCAGCCTCGTCTAGCACGCAAACCATCGTATTATCCAGAGTCATTTCGCCGCGCTCTAGCAAATCCGTCAAGCGACCAGGCGTGCCAATCACAATGTCCACGCCGCGCCGCAGCGCATTCACTTGCGGTCCATATGCGGAGCCCCCGTAAACGCACACCGTGCTAAGCGCGCTTGTCATGGATGCAAACTCTCGCTCCGTCTGCCCGGCTAGTTCGCGCGTGGGTGCCATGACCAACGCCGCGGGCGATCGATCGCGTCCGCGAAGACGGTCCCTCAGCAGGCGCTCGATCAGCGGCAACGCAAACGCGACCGTTTTCCCCGTGCCCGTCCTTGATCTGACCATCACATTCGCGCCCCCGATCGCGAGCGGGAAGGCCTGCTCTTGTACTGGAAACAGTTCCTTAAACCCCTTCTTTCTGAGGGCAGCCTTGGTGGCCTCCGACAGGCCGACGATGGTATCCAATTTATCTATTTGCCCCGCGCTGCCCTTGTCCGCCACGGCTTCTTCCTCGCTCAACTCACCTGCCCGCACATTCGCCTGTTGCGGCGTGATCACCGAGGTATGCACTTTGCGCGCCACCTGCTGCGCTGCGGGGCTGTGCCGCGCCAGCCCCGCCGCGTCCAGACCCTCCACGCCCCCAATCGTGCTTATGGTCGAACGCAGCGCCGCGTTCGCACCGTCTCGCACCGCTCGCACCGAGCGCACAGAACGCAGCGCGCCCAGCGCGCCCGGAACACGCGCCATGCTCTCCCTCCTCCTTGACGGCCGCTTTCCTCACCACTGCCCCCTCCTGAACACCGCAGCCCACCCTCCCGACCTCCGCACCAGTCCAGCCAGGACTCCTTCTCTCCCCCTTCCGTCCTTCTACTTGCCACCTTTGCCCTCCCCGCCAAACCAAAACCAAAACCAAAAGCACAAAAGGAAAAAAACGTCTCCAACCACTCGACCACTTTCCTATTCGCATAACGCCGTTCTAGCGACACATAACGCTCCGATCATCGCCCGGCGTTTGGTCCGGTCCGGCCGCACACCGCTCGGACGCCGCGCCACGCGCACTGTACCTACTGGTAGTTAATTAATATATTATTGAATATTATAAAACAGCAAGGTGCACGGCCTGACGGTACAGTGAAAGTACAGCGAAGGTTCAGCCTGAGCAGACACGGAATCCCATGAAATAACGCCTTTCTAGCGACACATAACGATTTGACCGGCGTGGGTCGAACAAGGTGCGAGTTTGCGCGGCCGCGCGAGGGTGGGAAGCAGGTGGGGAGAGATACACGACGGCACGAGAAGGCGTGGTGGCATCTGCGTACCTCTCCATGCCAGACCAGCATGAGAGACAGTCTGCAAGTACCTGGCTTTTTGATTTGTTCTTCACTGTTCACGTTTGGACGAGGAGCAGAAGCAGATGATGGATGCAGCCTGGATGTGGCACGGCATCGCCATCACAGTGTCGGTGTGTTTTGTGGTTTCGGCGCTCCTGGTGTTGCGCGCGCAGCGAAAGTACCATGAAAGCACGGATCGTGCCAGTTTGTTTGTCGGACCAGTGACAGTGTTTCCAATCGGGAACAGATACTTGCTGTTGCAGGGCGGCGTGCTTCGAGCATTCCAAAGCTTAATTGAGTACGCGACAGCACGCGGGAGAGATGTGTGCGGTTGTTTTCTATTACTCGATTCGAGTACCAGACAAGAGGTCGTGCTTTACAAGGCATCGGCCATTCGTGAGGCACTTCTACTTGCGGCACCAGAGCGGATAACGCCTCCATGGTGTCAACCTGTAGCCACGCTGATCAACTATCCAATGGCACGTCTGTCCCGGCCGCCATTGAATGAGTACGCAAGTGCAGTGGGTCTCCATCACCAGCAGCAACAAGAAACAGAACCAGAACAGCAACAGCTGCAGCAGCAGCAGAAGCAGCAGAAGAAGAACAACAAGAGAAAAGTACGGACGCCGCCATTCTCGTCAATGTGCGATTGTATCGAGCGGTCACTGATCCGCAGCATGCGTACCGCAAGCGACGGACCCTATCGAAACGTGCACCATGTCTTGTGCGATGCACTTACCCAGGCTCTGCTGGTGGATCAAATAGTGCTAGAGGACGGCAAGAACGAAAAGGACCTTGGCTCTGCAAGCATGGCACGACTTCAGGGCGTCGTTCACACGCTTGTACTTTCATTCTTTGCGTTGACTGCGCAGCAAAGCCAGACGCCTTGGATGACTTACGTTATTCCGAGGATGACTTGTTTGATGCCACGCTTCATTCGGCTTGGGCTCGCGCTCTTTGCGCTCCGCAGAGCCCTGACGAAAGCGAATCCCACCCTTGCGAGCACAATACCTGAGTTGCTGCCGATGGCTTGGTCGATTGCAATGCCCGTGTCATCCACACTGAGCTTTGCTCTTCATCTTCTAGCAAATTACAGCGACGTACAAGCCAAGGTCCTTCGCGAGGCGCGCGAGCATGGCGCTGAATTGCGCGGCGTGTTCAAAGGGAAAGAATGGGACGAGGCAACCGATGCTCATGTTCGGCGCGCGTTACCCTTGACACGGGCTGTTATCATGGAAGCAATGCGTTTGTTCCCGGCAGAGCCGCTGCTTATCATGAAAAGTGAGCGAGACATTAACCTCGGCGACCAGTGGATTCCGGCCAACACGCATGTGTGGATCCCGATGTGGTGCGTGCAGCGCGCCGAAAAGAACTGGTCGGAAGCGCATGAATTCCGTCCCGAACGGTTCCTTAGCGCAGGAGGCGTCCTTGTCGGCAACGAGAGGAGTTTGGCGGGCAAGTGGATGCCCTTTTCCATAGGCGTGCGATCGTGCCCCGGCGCTCATCGTGCGTTGACGCTATGCACACTCCTTCTGACACATTTGATTTCTGTATTAGAGTTTTCTGCAGGACCATCCGGCCACGCGCTCCAAATCGAGCTCGCACATGTTTGGTTGACTTCGCGCCACGGCTTTGATCTCTCCGTCACTCGGCGTCGTCCGGATTAATATTGACGAGAACAAATGACTCGATGGGTGTCCGGCAGATTGGACACAGCTTGGATGGCGACGAGCGGGCGAGAAGCATTGCAACACACGTTGGGCAAACACATAAATGACGGCACGGTAAGAGAATGCAGCTTTTCCGTTCTGTGAGGCACACCACGCATGTTGGTTCTGTCTGTTCCTTCCCAGCTGTCGTTTCTTGCTGGAGGTCATCAAGAGCGGCCCTTCGGGTATTGAGGTTCAGAGCGTCAAGTCCATAAACTTGGTTCAATTTCAAAATGCCATTGTCACGCGTTGCGAGATGCTGTTCGTCCACTAGGAGAACGTACGTGTCTGTGCTTGCCAAGGTTAAGCGACAGCTCGCGTTGATCCGAAGTGCTAGAACATCGTCCTCTTCCAGTGCTTCCAAGAAGATTGAGAAGGCAGCAGCACTTCCTCTGTGCGGTAGAATTTTCGCGGGAACGCGAAGCTCGACCGTCGTCTTGCTCGACCCACCCACGAGCGAAGACTCGGCTACAAATATAGTTTCAGCTCGATCCATTCCAAAAAGGTCTGGCAGGTGCTGCCAATCCGACTGCGGTTGTTGATCTGAATGCTGGGAATTACTTTGGGCCGTAAGGCAGCACCTGGTCCTCAGTGTCGCTACGACGGCCATAACCACGCACCATTCGCCATCCGCCTCGCGCCGGACGAGTTTGATGGCCGCATTATCCACCTGGAACGGATTCCGCAGTCTAGCGCCACGACTCATGGACACAGCCACGTACTCCGTATCGGCAACGTCTGGCACGGGCGCGACTGCGTGCGCCGCATCGTACTGTTCCTGCGTGGGACGTCTCATACCCAAATTGGGCGGCCGCCCGGAACGCCTTCCATGATCGGGCGACGACTGGGCCTGACCCATCGTTTGCAGCTCTGGTCAGACCAGATACTGACAAAGTCTGGGGCGACTCGTCTCACCGGATGGCTGGTGTAATTCCAGCGGACATCTGCGAAAGATGATTAGGAGATCTGAGACCGAACGAGCGAAGGGAATGCTACTTGGAGTCTTTCTTCGCTGCGGCAGAAGCAGTGAACGCGTACACTTACATCAGGATGTGATGGCGCAAATTGACAGGATGAATGTCATACTCCTTTCGAAAATGGGAACGGATTCCGGCATGGCGAATGAGGGCGTGCTTTTACATGTTTCCAAGAGGGCGCACAGGTGTACATGATACACTGACCGTTCAGCCGTGCCGACGAGGCGCTCGAATCGCTCACATAAGTGGTGCCGGCCGAGTTGCACGAGCGCGTCGACTCCGATTTGACGAGCGTTTTATCGGTTTGCACAGCTCGTCATTGCCATGAGTGCACGGTTGAGGGACAAGCGCGTTGATCTGCTCGCATGTATCGCCGACATCATGACTTTCCCAGACGTCCGCATGCGAGATGGATTGGACCAGCAGATGTAGACGAATCACTCGCCACACTTTTCAATGGTGTATCGTTCGTCTTCCCCAGGCAAGCACGGCGGTTTGGCGATGATGCCAAGCTGGCTTTGTCTGCATTCTAGTCCCGCACGACTTGGCACGCCGCAGGATACAAAGGATCTCCCGGCGTGTAAAGCGGGGGAGCTGGGCCGGGATCTACTTCTGGAAAGAATGGAGCGCGATCACCACATCGAATTCGCCAATATCGTTGTCCACCAGGCGCCTGCGAATTTTTCGGACCTAGCCAGCAATAATTTGGTGGCATGTGTGGCACTTGGCGGTTCCTCCACGAGCTTGGGCAACATGCTAAGACAATAATCGATGCTAGCGCATAGCCGGGGAAGTCTTCCAATGCCTGTGGCAGAGCACCAGAGTAATGTGCATTCTCTGGCTCGGAGATTACGCGACGGCCCCGCTCAAGACGCGCGGATTCTCGGAGTCACGATTTTTTCGAGGCGTGCGCGCCACCGTTGGCGGCCGTGGCACTACAACTCGTATGTCTCAGCTAAAGGACAGGCGAAGAATTGTGCAACGCGAGCGAGCAGGCCTATGGCGAAATGTTCGAGGTCTGAGCGAATCTTGCAGAAGTACAGGACTGCGAATATCTGTCCGCCAAGGAAGAAAGTTGTACTGCTCGATTCTCGCAAGGTTGACTGTCGGGATGAAACCAATGAGTTGTCGTTTGCTTATAAACCAGTCCATCCAACTTTACTACACCCTCCTCTGTTTGCCACCACCATCAGGCCAACGAAGCAAGCGTCATCGGCGCCACTAAGCAATTTGTGCTGCGAAATAAAGATTTCGAAGCTGCGTTGCGTCGCGACCGAAAGAAAAACGCGACAAGGCACCATGTCCGAGTGGCGCGTGGCGGCAGCCGTGATCGTGCCCGTACTCATTGGGATTGCAGCGACCCTGTTGATTCCCGACGTGCACTCGCCCGAAGACATCGAGGTGGTGTATGACGCGCCGTATGTCGAGCAATTCTTGGCTCCGAAGCAGGGAGTGATCGGCGACGATTACGAGGGGTATCGCAATCATGTGTACCGCGTATTGTCGCTCACAATGCACTGTCTGAATGACACGGAGAAAGAGGAGTTCGGCAGCGCCGTGCAAGTCGCGCTGGCTTTTCACGATATGGCGCTGTGGACAGATCAGCAGTTGAACTATTTGGAGCCGTCGTGGCTTCGCGCACAGCAGGAGCTCGCGGGCTCTGCAGCAGGCGAGGAAGATCAGAGCGAGCTCGCGAAAAGCTGGAGCGAGGAAGAAATGCAAGTTATTAGGGATACCATCATGTATCACCACAAGGTGACGCCGTTTGATGGCCCCAATAGTGGGGTTGTTAATTGCGCGCGGCGATCTGATTGGGTCGACGCGAGCTTTGGAATTGTCCATCAGGGATTTGCGTACAAGAATATCCGCAAGGTCATGGATGCCATCCCAGAGGCAGGCTTCCACAAGACCCTCTTCGGTTTTGCTACGACGCGCGTGCATGGGAAAAATGTTCCAAAGGCCTTTTTCGAATTAAGCAAGATTTTCTGCTGGTAACCTTGCCACAGGTGTGGCAGGGGGTGAATGGAAGCTTCACTTTTTTCAGACGGCATTTACTTTGACAGCGAGGCGGAATGCCATGTCCGGCAGAGTTCCCAGAAAAGACGACACGCTGCAGGACTCTCTTGTCAATCTGCTATTTACTGGGGCTGCTGATCGGATCCCACACTGCTCAGTGACTCACTGTAGAAAACGTCCTCGGGAATAGCCGACCATTCGACGATCTCTAGGCGCGCGCTTTCGCCCGTGTTTTCCCGTAGCAAAGTTGTCTCTTCATCTGGGTTTGACCAACTTTCAAAGTCCGTGCCAAGCGGCACAATGGCGTCCTTGAGCGTTTCTGCTCTGGGCAGACCATGATAAAGCTTTCGTTCCAGAACCTCCGTGACAAATCTATCCTTGACAACACCAACAAGAAGAGTATTCCGGAAGTCGATCGGTACCCATCCGGCACCAACTACAGTGAACCCAATCTCAAGAGATTGTGGCGCGTTCTCGTCGGCCTCCAACGTATTATGGAGCAGCTCAAATCCGACTTCCGTCGTTGTCAACTCACGCAGAGTTTGCTGATCCTTGGACTGATCCAGTTGACCCAGCAACAGAGACTCAACAAGGACGCCTTCGCGGCCGTCCGGAAGTGTGAATTCGAATGCAGCTTCGCATTGCTTCAGAGTCAGCGTCACGAGAAATGCGACCGCGCTAGTGGCAGCCGCGCAGGCGAAAAAGGCCCAGCGTGTCGACAGACTCAGTGACGTATAACCCAGAGAGAAGAGTGTACAAATTAAGCACGTGAAGCCATTTCCGAGAGCATACGTGAGCCCAGCGTTGACTGGACTGAAAAGCTGGGAGGCCATCATCAGCACAAAAGTTGGGAATACGCAATACGAGATGATGGTCACCGAGATGCATGTCAAGTATACGACGAGCGCATGTCCCACGGCCATATATAGGCACGCAAGCGTTTGCAGTAGCAGACAAAGGAGCGCGGAATTCTTTGGTCCGCACCAAAAGAAGCCCGTCGTCTGGAAACTTTGAGCGAAAAAGCCAGCAGACACCCGAGCCACGAGTCCAAGCACATTGACCAAAGAGAATAAGTTGGTGCTGTGCGCACGAGAGACGTCGAACTCTGAGTCCATCAGGCTTGAGAAGGTAACAATCATCGTGTAGCCAACAGCCTGTCCAACGCTATACATGAGGAACACTTTGTGCAATTCGAGCTGAACAAGCATTGTGTGCCCGAGCCTGACGCCTGCGCGTGCAGAGCGGTCTGCTGCTTCGCGTTGCAGCGTCTTTTCATTTTCAGTTAAATGTGCCTGTCTTGGCCGCAGAGTGCTGATACTTGCCTGCAAGTCTGACGAAGGTTCATGCACAAATGACAGACAGATCGTTGCGAGCGCCACGAGCAGCAAACCGCTGAGAAACAAAGCCACGGCAATTGAAAGATGATCCGACAGTGCTGAAAATATCATGGATCCTAGAATCAAACCTGACGAGTTTGCCAGCATCGATAAAGACATACCCAGCGCTGGCTGATCAGCAAGCCATTGCGAAACGGTGAGCACGGACGCCAGGTTCAAGAGCATATTTCCAGCGCCAACCAGCGCCGTGCTCCACAGCAGTAGCGCTGCATTGTCACGCAGCACCGCGTATGGAAGCAGAAGCAGGAAGCAATGGAAAAGAATTCCCGCAGCACAGACTGCCCGTCGATGAGAGTCCCAAAACAAGCCACCGACCATACTACCCATCGCGCCACAGATCGTTCGATACGCGCATCCTTTCAGAAATGCTCGCTGAATGTGTGGCGTAAATTCGGTCGCGAATACAGAGTACGCCAGCGTGGCACCTGTTGCGAACATTCCCGCGCAGCCCAGTGGAATCTGTTGAACCCACCTTGTCTTCTGCAGACGTTGCATCTGCGTCTCCATTTGTTGCGACGACAAGACCGTTATCAGCGAGGCCGGCGTCAAAGCACTTATATTTTCTAGATGAAGCTCTGTGATTTCACATTCCCATGCTCACAAGGTTGACATACGTGAAAGCCTTCTCACACCCTGAATCCTTATCATGTGCGCTTGCGCTCACACACACGCGGCGCGACACTGGCGCTAAACTCGACGCAGAATGGTACGCCAGGAGTTTCGGCTGGGAAGCGCGCGCCAAGGTCCCGAAGCGAGGCACCTTCAATCATCACCTTGCCATAAGTAGGAAGTACCAGTTTTTTATACCTTCAGTCGAGCTTGTTCTTCAACCCATGCAATCCTACTCCCCATCTTTTCCTCTTGTTTTTTTGTCACCAAGCTGGCATTAACGGTACCAGCGCCTGTTTTGATACATGTGCAAGGCTCATGCAGACTCAAGGTCTCGCACTGCCCAAGACTGAAAAAAAGGATATTCACGTCGCTCTTTGCGCGCGTGAACGGCATTCGACACAGCACTCCGTCACTCGAATGTCGCCAAGAGTGCGTCCATCCACCTGCTCGCCACAACGTACGTCACCACGGCCAACGCGCATGAGTGGTGCGCTCGCTCGAGGCGCGTTTCCAGCGCGTCCTCGTGATGGCGAACTTCTTTTCCATTCTGTGATTTTTCCCTTGTCTCCCCTCCAGCGTCGCGCGCCATTTCGCCCCCAGCGCACGCGCGCCAGGTTTCGCTCCGACAACATGCTTACACTCAGACAGGCAGCTCAGCACAAAATACTGTACCTAGGTACAGTGCGTTGCGTGTTCACTAGGCGTTCGGCTCCAGCTCCGCCTCTGGCTCTGGCACGTCCTCTGGCCTGCCAATGTCCATGGTCTCGACAAAGTCCATTTCCTCTGGGATTTGGCTCCAGTCCACGATCTCCAGCATCTGCAAGTCGTCGCCGAGCAAGCTCATCTTCTCGTGGCTATCGACGACGCTTTCAACCTCGCCATCCAAGGGGATCACGGCGTTCGTGAGCGTACCGACAGTCGGAAGGTCCTCGTACAGCTTCTTCTGCAATACCTCGGTCACGTAGTCGTCCTTGATGACGCCAACGAGCAGACTCGCGTGGATGTCAATGGGGGCCCATCCAAGACCGCCAAAACTCATCCCGGCTTCCAGCGAATGCGGCACGTGCTCTTCAGCACCGAGGGTTTCTTGCAGGAGCTCGAAGCCGGCTTCGGTGGTCATCAGATCGTGCAGCGCGTGCTGGTCCGAGGAGGGGTCGAGTTCGCCGAGCAAGTGTGACTCAATAAACACAGCCATACGGCCATCCGGGAGCATGAATTCAAACGCGGCGTCGCAGCGCGATAGAGTGACTGTCACGAGAAACGCCACCAAACTGGAAACGGCAGAGACAGCGAAGAATATCCAGTGTGTCTGCAGGGTCAAGAAGGTGTAACCCAAAGAGAAACAGGTACACATAAGGCAAGCAACGCCGTTCGCGATAGCAAACGTGAGGCCAGCATTCGCCGGACTGAACAGCTGCGGCGCGATCAGCAGCACGTAGATGGGCATGATGCTGTAGCAAATGAGAGTCACAGTCAAACAAACTACATACATCGTGAGAGCGTGACCAAGGGCCATGTAAACACACGCTAGCGTTTGCAGAAGCAGAAAAATGAGCGCCGAATTTTTCGGCCCGCACCAAAAGAATCCCGGCCTCTTCAGACTTTGCGCGACAAAGCCAGCAAAGACGCGCGCGACGAGTCCACAAGCGTTCATCAGTCCGAATAGACTCGCGCTGTCTGGGCCACTAATGCCAAATTCGTCATCCATGAATGACGCAAACGAGACCAACACAGTGTAACCGACTGCCTGGCCCATCCCGTACATCACAAATACTTTGTACAGTTCCTTTTGGGCAAACAGTCTGATTCCGAGCCGAACGCCGGCATTTGCAGATCGTTCAATGATTCTTTCCTCGGTTCCCTCAGCATGTGCAGGCTTTGCTTTTGCAGATGAGGATGGTGACTGAGCTGGCTCGTGACTAGGATCCAAGAAGCCGGCCGGGGGCTCGCACATGAAAACCAGACAGATCAGTGCAAGCAAGCCGATCGACACACCGCTGACTATCAGTGCGGTCATGATGTGAAATTGCTCCGAAAGTGCAGAGAACATTTTGGAACCCACGATCAAGCCAGACGAATTAGCCAGCATACTCAACGACATTCCAAGGGCAGGCCTGTCGCCAAGCCACTTTGAAATCACCAAGACAGACGCCAAACCAAGAATTGAATTTCCTGCGCCGACCAACGCCGTACTCCAAACCATGAGAGCAGCACTATCCTTGAGCACCGCGTATGGCAATAGTAGCAGAGGCAGATGGAACAGCAACCCGATCAAGCACACGGACATCCGATGCGATTCCCAGAACAAGCCGCCAGCGACGCTGGCAATGCCGCCAAAGACGTTTCTGTACGCCGCGCCCACAAGAAACGCGGTCTCAATGGCGGGTGTGAAATCGGTGACAAAAACACTATACGCAATCGTAGCCCCAGCCACAAACATTCCCAGACATGCCAACGGCACTTGTCCGAACCACCGCGAGCGTTTCAGCTGCGCACTTGACGCCATTGAAGTCATGGCGGGCACTCACACTTCTGCTGCCCTGGACGCTCGCGCTCTGCCCTGTCTCTCCTTTTTGTCCGCGGCGCAATTTCTCTCCACGTCACCAGCTAGTAGCCTCGATGTTGGTTTTCGTGGCTGAGAGCGTTTGGATTCGACGTGTTGGCTCTGAACGGTGTTTCACGGACTGCGCGGCTGGCGCGCTCGCAGTGGTGTACATAAGTGCCGCTTGCGCGCCTGGCGACCTGAGTTACCGGTGTGATTGTGACGAACTCGGGTTTCACGCCACTTTTCTCGCTGCAGATCGAAAATACGTTTCACGCAGGAAGTGCGTATAGAAATGTCGTTGCAGCTTTGTGACAAATGGCGAGCGGCTTGTTGTGTGACTTGCCTTGGCTGACCATGTGTCTGATTGGGTAGTCATGGCGTCTGCCTGTGCTGTTATTGTCGTATGCCGTGCTCATTGATAGTGCAGTGCTCATGGCATGGAGGACGGCGTTGGTTAGTGCGGGAAATGATATGTGCGGCTTTGCCTGTGGCTTAATCAACTCAAATTGGCTTGGCGACAAGCACGCCCTGGACATGACCTTGGGCCTATGTGCAAACTCGTCCGGGTCATTTGTGGACGCAAAGCTGTTCTCCGCTCTTTCCGAACATCCGGACACGACTCGCGCGTTGACGACCAGTGGCGATTAACTTGTCGGACTTGCTTCTCTCTGCCTTCTATGCATGACTGACCCTCTAGAAGACGTTCCTGGAGACGATGAAGGCGATGTGAAGGCCGTGGCCAACGCTCCAGCGCCTTGGTGGACTATGACAGATCGCGAGGACAAAGCAGCTGGTAGATCGGCGGACGACAGGGTCCGCAAGGACAAAGGCCTATATCTTGAATACGAGTGATACGGCGCTTACATGTTGTTCATGGTCTGTCAAGGCGTTGCAAATCCTGGTTTGGTTTCATCTTTCCTTTTTCACGGATTTCTAGTCTGGCGTGGGCGGACCCACACGCGCAAATTTATGCAGACTTGTGAATCCTGTCGCGATGATGGCACGAGCCCTTGCCGGTTTCGTTGCTCAGACGTTGAACTGGATCAAAGTTTCCTGGTGTGGACCGAAAATTTTGGCTCTCACGTTGGTGTGTCCGCACATTGTGGCCTTTGCTGGTCGGAAATGGGCCTTGATGAGGATCTTATTCTCGCATGCTTGATGGTACCGTCCCTAGTTTACAGGATCGGTTCGGTTCACGTGCTCTTTGTAGCGCCTCAAGAGCTCGGCCTTGCCAATGCAGGGATCAAGTGTGCTCTTTTTAACGGTGTCGCATCTTTTGTGTGTGCAAAGTTTTCCCTTGCAAATGCAGTGCTGACCGCCGAGACAGTTTGGATGCTTTTTTTTATTCTTCCTTATCTCTACAGCGAGCAGCTTGATCGCGCCGTTGCAATAGTCGTGCCGAGACGCTGCGAGGTCGTGATTCAAATTGCATCGTCGGATCAGCGGGTGACAGTTTTGAATGTGTCGCAGGTGTTGGAGGAGTCGGACCCGTCCATCAGCCCCCGGCTTTTGCGTGGAATGGAAGCGTCCGACGCGCAACAGATAGCTTTGTCGTGGCGGACGAATTTATTCCTTTGATGGATGATGTTTATCGCTCGAGGCGACCTTCTCGTAAGCGAAATTGGTCTGGCTGCTATGGTGAGATGTGCCTGCGTTCTTTTTGGCGTTAATGCGCTTAAGTACGTTATCGACAAGCTTCAAAGAAAGCTCTTGAAGGCTTTCTTGGCGAAGAGGAGAGAAAGGAAGAAGAGCGAAAGCAAGGACTGTGAGCAGTGCGTGCGAAGGCCACCACCGAGTAAGTGACTGTATAAAGAAAAGCATGCTGCAGCAGAATGGGCAGATGTTTGCTCATCGTGATATATAAAGTAACTCTAACTTCTCCATCAAAAAACTGTCACAGCTTGGAGGCCGAGTCCAAGTGCTCTGACTCAGACTTGGTATCAGTAATGGCCTCGGCCAAGGGCAAGCATGCCATTGCGTCGATCGACTCTCCTAGAGCATACAATTGTCGAATAGCGCGCTTCCGCGCGAGCCTGACACACGGACTCAGCGGCTCTAGGTGATCAAGATATATGATATCCCGCGTAACTAGCTCGCTTGCGACGCGAATTTGTTTTGCACGTTCCTCGGCGCAAAGATCGGCAAGTCCATTCGTGCGCAAGACGTCGGGCGCGAGTTCGGTGATTGCCGCACGGGTCAGAGCCAGCTGCTTGCCTAACGTGACCAGTTGCTGCGCGGCAAGCTGCGCGTTGTACGTGACAATCCCTCGCTTGAGGACTTGGCGCGCATTGCGCTCCCGCTCTCTCGATTTCGCCAACCAGGATTGGTACCAAAGCCTCAGAAGGATACCCCCACTTGCAAGCGACGCGAGCGCAAGGCCGAAAAGCTTGGTGTGATCAAACGCAGACTCCCCGCTGTCATGCATAATGTTTAAGAGCAAGACCCTAAGTATATTTTGGACACAATAGGCCTCTCTCTTGTGTTTCCGCAGCGCTCTACAGTCTTTCCTGTCCCTCAACCCTTTTCCTCCTTGCTTCCCCTGGTGTCCGCAGATTGGACGTAAATGGTTTCTGTCGCGCTCCAACTTGCTTGTCAGCTTGTTTATTTGCATCTACTGGAGTGGTACTTCTTGCTTGTCGACACAACTGTCCTGCAGCTCGAGCTTTAGCGCGTCGAAGCGCTCGCCGAGCGCGAGCATCTGCTTGATTACAAGTTTTCTCGTGACGCGGACAGCGTCCGAGCCGTCTGCGTTGATCTCGTCCACGCTGATGGTGTGCTGCGTGACGATTTCGCTGGCCGTCGTGAGCTGTTTGAGCAGATACATTGCGTCGGCTGGACGCAGCGTGCTTTTCCCGAGATCGGCGTCATCCATCATGTACTGTTTCTCCAGTTCGTCGAGGTCAGCTAAGCTTAGTCCGCACGCCTCACGAATTTTCTCGGCGGTGCGATGAAGCATGCCGCGAAGTAACCGCAGCTTTTCAAGGACCAAGCGGGGTTTCAGAGCGCGCGCGGCGCGTAGCAGCAACTGCTTTGCCTTTGCCGGATCCACTGAGCCCGGCCCTCGCGCGCCGCGCTGTTGCTCCTGCTGTTTGGCACTCAGCCACTTGGACTGTCCTGTGCTTGGGTTATGCAAATATTGTCTTCCGCTCTCTGTCGTGTACAGCACCTCGCCATTTGGCATGGCGCGGCCCTTTGCGTGCTTTGCAGTACCCGGAGACGGACTTGGACTCACCACTGGACTACTTGAGCCTGGTTCCCACTGCGTCTCGCCCGTGAGGAAGTTGTGTCGGTACGCGCGCTGACTCGCCGGGTCGACGTGCCTTTGCCACAGCCACCGCGTCTCCTTTGTCGACGCATTGTACGCGTAATCCTCCCCCGCGGCATCCTGAAGAACCTGCCATTCCGATCCCGTCCCGGACATCACGCGCGTGTTATTCCGTCGCCTGTCCGCATCCCCGTCACAGCCACCACCGAGCTCTTTCACCCCCCAACTAGACGCGCTTCGCATGCGAAAGAAACCACACCGGTACAGGTACAGTTCACACTGTACGCACGGTACATCGGGTACAGCTTCAATAGTGTACAGTTCTCGTGGATGAGGTGTGGGCAGCTCGAACAACGGTTCATGTGTCGACGGCTTAGCGGTTTAATGGTTAAGCGTGAAGCGTGAAGCGAGAACGAAGCGTGGCTGGCAAGTGCGGCTCTCGGCCGTGAGTGTCGCGTCGGTGGCAAGAGCTTTGAAGAGACGGTCTGCTAGTGCACACATCCAGGGTGTGTAAGGCTCGGTGCAGAGCGCGACCGTGGCGGTTGTCGGTGCACAGTGCCAGCGGGAAGAAAGTTGCATCTTCAGCAACGCCGCGATCACCTGGTTGACCGGTTGGCGGTTCACGCCGGCGCAGTGCAAGAACCGAGCACCTGTGGATGTCCAGATTGAACTGTACACCCGCGGTTGACGGTGCGTCGCGGTTGTGGCGGGAAGTCGTGGTGGGCAGGGCGTTAAAGGACGGTGGCAAGGGTAGAGCGTGTCGACGTGTGTGAATGTGGGTTTTGGGTTAGATATGTTGTCGCGGATCGCGAGACGGGCATGCCAGAGGCCAACCGCTCAGAGGCAAAGATGGGCTGGCGCTGGGATTGATTCGTTCCGGTGGTTTTCTTCGGATGTGGTGAAGACGTCGGTGAAGGATTTGAAGGTAGGCAAGGATCTCGTGCTCGTGGACGGAAGGGTGGCAGAGATTTTGGAGCTCAGCAAGCGGCATGTAGGGCGCGGCGCCGCTCCGGTCATATTGAATCTCAGGAGCTTGCCGGAAGGGAACAAGTTTACAATGCGGGTCACAAGCGATGCCATGTTCGACAAGGTGACTTTCGAGCGGCGACAGGTCACGCTCATGTTTGATGACGGCAGTGCACTGAACTTTTTGGACGAGAATTCCATGGAAGAGTTTCAGGTCGCCAAAAACGCTTTGTCGGGAGTGAAGCAGGCACTGCTCACTGAAGGTGTCCGCTGCATTATGACCATGTTTGATGGCAAGGCCTTGGACGTCGATTTTGGCGAGTCGTTCGAAGTCCAAGTGGAGGACGCGGGCTTGGACGCGTCGTCCCGCGTGTCAGCAAGCTACAAGACGCTCATTCTGAAAAACGGACTGAGGGTTTCCCGAGCGCCGATGCACGTCAAGACAGGCGACACGATTCTCGTACATTTGAACGGTGAAACGATCGAGTTTGTGGGGAAAAAATCGTGAGCTGTTTCATCAATGAACGAGTTAGCAGACAGTTTATTCGAACCATGGCGGTCGCGCATTATACGGATGCTTCTCGGTATACACAGCACATGTTTCTTTCTTTCCATTTCCACCGCACCGCTCTCACTCTAGAAGCACATCAAGTCGGACCACGAGCCCCAGTACGCATCGCAGCAGGTCACGTATTGTGTCCAGAGCTGGGGGGAGTTCCTGTAAAACGAGCATGACAGTACGTCGCACGTGTTATCAAATCCGCCCAAATAGAGGAGGCACTCAGAATATGTCATGTGCGAAACGGGTTTCGTGCCCATCACGGCATGGACTGCTCTCTTGGCGTAGCCCTGCAGTCGCGAAGCGCCGGTCGGCTCTTCCAGAGTCGGCGGCGCAAGCGCCTTGACAAGATTGACCGCACGAGTGAAGGCCTGGTCAGCCACACACTTCATGCCCGAGTCTTGAGCAGACTGCAGCGACGAGTACAGCAGCTCGGACAGCGCCGACGCCTTTAGGTCGCTCAGCACACCCTTTGAGATGAAGCTATCCACCATTTCCGAGAATGACGCCTGCAGCTCCTCAACGGAGTGCTCGGTACCTTGGCATGAATCCACTGTGCACGGCAAGTCTACAAATGTAATGTCATACGCCTGGCATGTCGCCAGCATCCCCAGCACGACGGCGCCCACCAGAGCGCCAAGGGCCGCAGCGCGCTTCATTCTTCTCCCTGTCTCTGAGTCTCAGCTCTGGACCGCTCCAGTTGCCTTCTCTATTCAACCTGTGACCACACCGACCCAGAGCAGCCACTGCGCTACAGCCCACAACCTGTGTGTGGTCGCTCTTCTTGAATCTCCTCGCTCGCCGCCAAGAACCGTCTACAATGTCAGCCCTCGTCTCCTCGCAGTGTTCTTCATGCCTTGCGCCCTCCATTGCGCCCGTCCTTCGTGTGCCAGACGCAGACGTCGCCAATCCCTATTTATAGCTGGGCGTGCGCGAGATTAGCCCTTTCCGGAGAAGCGAGTCAGCGCCATCTAGTCAGATGCCGGCACTCGCACTCGCACTTGGACACACACGCACACACCCTCTCTCTCTCCGACGCAGCCAGCTACATGCCCGTGAGCACGACACGACAAAGGACACAACTGTCACCACGTCGGTTCCCTATGTCCACGCGCTGGAATGATAGGCTCCCGTGTTTCGCCTGATGTTCAGTGCACCACGTTGATCCTAGCCGCTCTTGCCACGTACAACAACAACAACAACAACAACAACAAGAACGCCCCCAAAAATAAAAAGCGACCAACGCGACAAACGTTGGCGTGCTGATTGCAATTAGCGTAAGGGCGCTCACGGTGGTGGTGGTGGTACAGTGTGACATACTAAAAGCACGCCGTTTTGATATGGATGACAAGAGGTACAGTGTGGGTTGTGTGTAATGCGGCATCGCTTTGGAATGCGGAATGGGTTGGTGCATGTGCGGGTGTACTGTGGGCGAGGCACCACATTGGCGTGTGGGCGCGCTGGGGTGCGAGGCGGGGTGGTGGGTGGGCTGGTTGGTGGGTGTGGTGAAACGTGGTTCAGCAGGAAGCTGGACGTTTTCGCGCGGTGGTAGTCGTGGTGGCGATGACGCACCGGATGCTCTCACCGCTCGCCAAGTTCTCGGTGCGTCGTGGTGGCTGCTGACCGTGCACATGCGTCGAGCCACGCTCGCCTGTGGCAGACGCAAGCTAGCTCGCCACACTGCGCAAGAACGGCTCTGTACTTGCACCTTGCGTTTACTTGGTTTTCGAGCTCAATGACGGTGTGTGTTTAGATGACTTGCCAACAACACCCATTTTCTCCAGCATCGTGAGAACCGTGCTGGAAAAGTTGCCGAGAAACATGACGGAGAAGCAGAAGCCACACATGAGGATCTGGTACTCGCCACGGTACCGCGCGTAGAGAATGAACAAGGTCACGGCAATGTACAGCTGGAACATCTGCCCCACTAGGATGATGGGCACTAGGATGGCCATGCTGCGCGTGTAGTGCACCTGCGTCGAGTCCGAGTTGGACACGTCCATTTCGCTGGCCTTGCCCAGCGAACGCAGCGTGTACAGACGAGCAAGTTGATACCGCGTCTGGAAAATCTGCACGACGCCCATGTAAAGCCCGAACAAGTGGAGCTTTGTCGCAAACTGTGCATACGACGGTGAGTTTGGCCAGGTGACCAAAACCACAGCGTCAATCATGGACACATAGTGATGGACGATCCACCACTCCTTAATATTGCTGCCATTATGCCGCAGAATATTCTCGCGCAGTGACAAGTTCACGTAGTAGTAGGCCAGAAACAGTTGGAAGAGCATGTGCAGCCATCGGTTGTTGTGAAAGTAGAGGCACGCCACGCAGAAAGCAATGATGAGCGGCGCCATGTGCTGCTTGAACAGCTCGTACCCCTGCTTGAAACGCATCCTCTCCTTATGCCGCATGAAGCGCAGATTCAGGTTTCCGAGGTACGCGCGCACAAAGGTGCCGCCGTCGGTGGGCATCAGCGTGTCTAGGTCTGTCAACAACTCGTCGTACTTGCACATTTCCTGAGAACGCGATGAGAGCTTGTACTCCTTGTGTGCAGCTTTCACGGCCTTTTTGTGCTTGGCAAACGAGCCCTCAAACTCGTCCTGCAGCTTGTGCGCCTGATACAGCGCGTTCTTGAGGCGCTGCGAGAGTTCTTCCAGCTGCGCGTGCGATGCGTCCAGCTCGCTCACCGCATGGCTCGGGAGCCTTGGCCCTGCGGCGTCATGGGCACCGGCCGGAGAGGCTGCTTCGGGGGCTGCGTCGCTTCGGCTTTCCACCACCATTTTCACCCGCGCTAAACGCTTCTCTCACCCACTCGCACACACTCAAACACACACACACACACACACACACGTATCGCAAGCTCTAGCAACCGCGCTAACACGATCAATCACCGCCAACTCAGTTGCCTGAACGTCAACAAGATGCGCGCTCACGTGTCAAAAATCACAAATCAGCCATTCTGGCGTAGTGTACAGTTGCGCCGAGCCCGTGAACAGTCAGTAGCGTGTGATTTTCCCCACTTCCGCAGGAGGTACTGTTGAAGTGTACTTGCCCTAAAATCGTGAAACAACCCCGTTTGATGCGTGTACTGTGAGTTGGGTCATGTTGTTATGGCGTCGTCAAGTGAAGCGCGTGCGTGTGGGGGGCCAGAGGTTTGGATGGCAATGGACGGCGAAAGAGCGTGGGCGCGAGTGCGAGTGAGAGCGCGTTGGGTGCGATGCGGGTCGGGTCTCTGCGAGTGCTGGGCGCGAGGGTCGTGGCAGCGGGCGCGCGCACGGCCAGTCCGGGCTCGCGATCATCCGTCCTTCGGATGGCGACGCAAGGGTGGCAGCGCTCCAGATGGCGCGGCACATGCGCGTCTGCAGCGCCCCATCTGTGCGCGAACAGCGCGGCGCAGCTGCCGGTGGCAGGTCTGGAACAGGCGGCGCACCCGGCGTGCTGCGACGGTGCAGCAAGGATAGAGGTTTCGGCCGTCTCGGCAGAGGACGACGACGATGCGGACACGATGTAGCGCGCGCTGGCCGGGTTTCTCTTGGGCATGTAAAATAAGCGGGCGGCCCAAGGAGCCCAGCCAGCGCGAGTCCCAGACATCTACATTGTAAGATACATGCCTCGCTCGTAAACCTTTAGTTAAAGTCATCTGGAAAAAGAAAAAAGGTATCCGCCATGTTTTGGCCCGCACGTTTGTCAGCACGGATTGGCAGGAGCGAATGTTGGCCTTGTTGCTCCGCAGAACAGCGACGGTACTCACCTAGGAACGTCGCCCACGTGGATGAAGCCAATGCTCCCCGCGATCGGGCCATTTCTCTCCGCGTGCACATGGACGAGCCGGTGCTCCAGCGTCGTCTTGGCTCACAACGAGACGTGTACCGCCGGATGATCCAGCTGACACATGTGCGCCCGCGTGCCAAGAATGCGGCGCGACTAAATGCTATTCTTGGCACACGCCAGCCCGACCGAGACGTCAAGTAACTAACACGCCATCGCTGAACCATCAAAAGATGAACGCTGTCCAGATGACTTCATGTTTTCCTCCTGCTTTCACAAGTTTCACGGCACTCCCGTGTCGCCAACGTTGGAGGCCTGTGCGAGCGCGACGCGCCGCCCGCAGGCTAATCCGTGCGTTGCTTACATCAGCTGTTTGTGGCTCCGGCGTGGCGTCCACTCGCGGCGAGATCCATGCGGACGCACCCACGGTGAACAAATCACTCTCACACACACACACACACCAACGTTGTGTGCAATGATGATGACGACGACGCCGACAACACAGCTGATGATGATGGTGATGACGACGACAATGATGTTGTACGAACGTCGCGCGTGACAAGCGTCTACGCGGCGCGCGCTCGGTAGTGGGTGCGGTTGTGATGATTGGCGAGCAAACGAGAGAGAGAGAGAAAGAGAGAGAGAGCCAACAGCAGGCGGACGTGGCGCGATGATAATGCGCGTCGTTTTCCGATCCAAGGGGTTGCGGCTTACATTCCCGGGTTATCTATCTATCTGTGTGTGTGTGTGCGTGAAGCCATGCCATCTCATGTCCATGGAGTGCCGTTACACCGCAATTCTTTTTTTGGCCGTGTGAGGTTCGCCAGGCGTGAATTCATCACACGCACGGTTTCGAAATCAAATCGGGGGATTGCCGAGTGGGTATTATTGGTAAAGTAGCCCTATTTTGATAGAAGCTGTGAGCGCCCCATTGGCGAAAGGGTGGGGGGGTTGGGATGGAGGCATGGAATGCGAGGAGGAAAGGAGGGCGACGTGTACACGCGACGGAGCTGATTGGACGAATGGACGTGTGTGTCTGCTTTGGAAAGCGTGCGGGTGACGTCTGAATCCGTGCCAAGTGTGTCGAAAAGGGAGACCACCTGGTGGCCTCTCCATGTATCCTGATGTGCGCGTTTGAAGCCAACATCTCCTGCCCTGCTGCGTTTCTGGCAAGGGCGAGAATCCGCGCGTGCACACACCGGTGGTTAGTATATAGCGCACAAAGCCCGGTCGCTGTGTATAAGGAATCGTCATGCGGGCAGGGATACTCGTCGACGCGGCTGAGTTTTGGATGCAAGCCGTGAACTCACCGTGTCTAGTCCGCACAAGTAGTGAGTTTTGACCTGGCGGTGGTGGCTATATAAAGACACGGACCCCCGCGCGTGCTCCAATTGGGAATGTCCGTGCGGAGACTAACTTGGAAGTAGAAAAGCGGAGAGGATAGAGGTAAGCGACGAGTCTCACCCCGGCGCGGCAAACGTCGGAGTGTTCAACAGCGCACAGGATTATGGAAGCAGAGCAAAGCCAACAGAGCTCTGGTGTGGCTACCGGCACGATGCCGCGCCACTTTGCGAGGCAAGCGAGCTGTCAGCTGTCCTTGGGCACGGAGCAAAGAAAGGCCGCCATCCAGCAGGATGACACGGTTTCAGAGTTTTCAGACATGCAAAGCCTGAGCGACTCGGAGTGGCACGAGGCGTCGGCAGCGCGCTTGAGCTACTCCAAGCGGCCGCCAAAGATGGCGCGCCAATCGCCGAGTTTCAAACTTGAGGACGCCAGCGCCGTCATTGAGTACACAAGCCCGCCGAGCAGCCCCGAAGAGTTCGACAGTATAGCGATCAGCAAGCGCTTTGCCTTGGAGCACAGCAATAGCGGCAGCGGCAAGCAGGCCATCTCGCCTCAGCAGCGGTTGAGCCGTACAAGGACCACGAGCTGTTCTTTGCTCGGGGCGCTGGACCGTAGCGACAGCGAGTTCATTGGTGACACGGCGTCGGTACTGACGTTTCCGCTGTGGCTCGAGATGATGCTGCAGCCACTAGACGACCCGCTGTTGAGCCTGTGCCAGTTCAAGACAAAGGGACTCGTCAAGAAGTTTTCCAAGTTCTGGACCTTTGTGACGGCACTGGAGGCCGGGCTCGTGTGGAGCATCGTGCTCTTCGCGCTGGGCTACCGCGACACAGCACGGCTGTTCAACTGTATGCTGTTTTGCCTCAGCATTTTCTCGCAAGTGCCCAAGCGCTTTATATGGCGCCCACGCCCATGGATGGTGTACCGCGCGGAAGGCGTGCGCAAGGACAAGACCAGCTCGTTTCCATCGCGCGCGTCAGCATGCTCGCTCGTTTTCCCACTGCTCATGCTGAAAGCGTACGAACAATTTTCTGGCAGCGCAGCGCAGCCAGTGCTTGCGTTTGGGTTTGTGGGCTTCTGGATTGTGTGCACGGCGTTCGCGCGCGTCAACGTGGGAGCGCATTATCCGTCGGATATCATCGCTGGCTTGGTAATGGGTGCCATGGTGTGGCAGTCTGGTCTCGCTCTGACTCGAAGTATGTCGGTCCTGGACTCGGTCATGCGCGCGGTGCTTCCACTCGAGTTGCGATTTGTTGTCGGCGCGTGTGCCTCTTTTGCTACTAACATTGTGTTCATGGAGCACTTTTGGGCCAAGTGCTCATTTGTGTTTGGTATGCTCCTAGCAGCCATGACTTACGACATGACTTTTGAACCATTAGCACTGCGCGGAGCAGCTGCGGCTAGCAGTCACGGTTCAGCGGCTCTTGCGATCATTACCGCCATGGTCATTCTCGCGTACGGTATGTTCGCGCACAAGCGAAAGGGATTTGCGTGGCAACTCATCGTCTTCACGCAGATCTTTTTTGTATCACTCGCCTACATGCTCTACTTTGGATAAGCATATAGTTTTAGTCACGAAACAACCATAAATATAGACGATCGCCACCTCTATTCGTCGTTCCTTTCATCATGATCATGGTCCTCATCGTCGCTCTCCGAACTTCTAATTTCCCATCGCTCCACCTGCTGCTGGCTGCCGCTGTGCAGCACAGAAAAATGCTTGGTTTCAGGAAGGGCAAATCCGAGCACGGCCAAGCCAGTCACCGCAACGCAAAAGTAGGCGCCGAACACCGGCGCCGGACCAAAGCGCTGAACGCTCGTCAGGAACGTGCTTGCAACGACATAGTTCGTCATCCAATTGACGCTGGTCGCCGTGCCGGCAAGGTGGCGCATGCCGGACGGGTAGATTTCTGAGTTGATCAGCCATGGCATGGGCCCCATTCCACTGGCAAAGCACGCAAGATACGCACACAGTCCCACGATTGACACGAGCTTGGAGCAAGCTCGCGCTGGGTAGTAAAATGAGTAGACAAGGAGCAGCAGCGACGCCGCGACGCCGGCGAGCGAGCATATCGTGACTGTTCGCCGCGGGTGGCGGCGGGTCACAAAGACGCCCACAAAAGCGAACGATGAGTTAAAGCTTGCAACGACGGCGTTCAACCAGATTGCTGTGCTGGCAGTGAAACCCAGAATGCGGCTCATAATGGTGCCCGTGTAGTACATGACACAGTTGATGCCGCTTCCTTGCTGCACAAAATGCAGAAAGCAACCCAGAAAAAGTGCGGAAAGCGTTTGAGAATCTCGCGGCACCCACTTTGCGACGAATTGAGCCCACCAGCCGTGCGGCTGAAGCGATGGTGCAGAATCTTCTGATTCGGGCACCGCCACCAACGCGCCTCCTGACGCGTGCTTCTCTGCTTGTGCTCTCAACCAGAGCGGTGACTCTGGCAGCACAAACACGAGTTGTGCGACCAGCAGCGCCGAAGGCACCGCGGCCAATCCTAGCATGAATCGCCAGCCGCTCTGCTGATTATTTGCAAACGCTGCGCCCACCAGCGCGGCACCGAGCTGACCAGCATTTATGTACAAGTTATACGAGGCGATCACTGGTCCCCGCTCCTGCATCGAGACACACTCAGCCAGGTACACCGGCGCGACGGACGCGACAATGCCGACGGCCAGCCCGATTCCCATCCGCATCGCGAACAACGTGCGCCACGTGGACGCCAGTGCAGTGACGATCGCCGTGACCCAGAACATGACCGCGGCAAGCAGCAGCGTTTTGCGTCGTCCGCCGACACTACTGAGCCAGGAGCCGAGCGGCGCTCCGACCGCCGCGCACAACACCGCCACGGCGACGTACCGTTCTGCCTGCGCGTCCGTCAGCGCCAACTGCGGCGACATCTGCACCAGCGCAGCCGACACAATGCCCGTGTCATACCCAAACAACGCGCCGCATAATCCTCCCGCCACCGTCACATCCATCCCATCCCACCCCCTCTGTGTCTCTCCCTCCTCGCCTCCCACACCAAACGCACAAGTACAGTTATAACTGTACTCATGCTATCCACCGCAACTGTACTGGGCTCGCATTAGGGTTCCTCCTCCAGTACTGCGAATCACTTGCATTGCAACTGTACACCCTCCGAATGAGCCATTCAAACCGGGGTTCTGTAAATGTTTATTTAATACCTCCAAAATCAGATGTTTAAACTTTATTTTAACCATGCTTTAAAGTTTTGGAATTTGTTCTCCTTTTTTTGTTTCTGTGAAGGGGCGACTCGAGGGGTGAGGGGGCGTGAAGGAGTGAGGGGTCGTGGCGGTGAAGACACGCGGCCCGGAAGGCATGAGGCGCGGTTTCGAAACACGGAGGAAAACGCAGTGCGCGCGTTCGTCCAACATGGAGGAGAAGCGCCGCGTCATTGGTGTCAGCCGCGCGGTGAATGAGTGATGAGCAATGTGGCAGAGCGACAGGAGGGCAGCGCGCGTGCGCCACATAAAGCGCGCGCCCCTGTGGTTCTGCTTTCTTCGTTCTCTTTGTGTGAGTGAGAGGGACGACGCTCCGTGGACATCCGGGCACAGTGTTTGAAATCGTGTCTTTCTCTCTCTGTCTCTGTATCTCTTGTTTACAAGGGCGTCACCGAGTACGCTCTGCGTGGAATAAGTTCCATCGGTAAAAGGATTCACGTGGACGTGAGACACACAGTGACTGTGCGGGCTTGAAACTCGGGTATGAGCGCGCGCGCGAGGCGGCGACAGATTTAAGCAAGCGGCGACTCGAGCTTGCGCGCCAAAGTTTGGAGAAGAAGGATTTCGGACGTGAGGACGGAAAGGAGCAAACGCACAGAGGCAAAGTTGCTCGCATCGTTTGGCCGAGGGCACACGCAGAGATTTGAGAAGCGGGCGACAGCGGGCTCTTGAATTGTGGGTCCAGTCCGCTTTCAGGCAGCCGCGCCAATTTCTTGTCCCGCGCTGGGCGTTGAGCAATGCTCGACTTTTACGCTGCTGTACAGCAAGCTCACACTGCCCCCTCAAGGCACGTGGCAATGACAATGGAGTGCGATGACATGCAGATCGACTCTGGGAGTGGACCATGCACGGATAGTCGCAACAGCAAGGACCTATGGCTGTTCTCGGCACGCGAAAGCCAAGAGTCAGGCTCGCGCGCGAAGCGCAGCAGCGGTACAGGCTCGGCGCCAGATGATCTCGGACTGCCTCCTACCAGTCTGGGCTTGCACCAATTTGAGCCCATGAGCGCGCAAATGCTCGACGTTAACAGCAGCCGCGCACTGCTCATGAGCGGCCGCACGATCGACTTTAAGGGCTTTGAGTGGAACGCCGAAAGAGAGTGGCTGTCGCCATCCAACGGGCGCCCATCTTCAGGCTCCTGGATCCCATCGACAAATGACCTGCTCAGCTGGCGCCGTATCTGTATCGATCAGAGCAGAAACAGCGGGAACTGGTTGGATCTGGCCGCGTCGGAGCTTGCAGCGAGCCCTACAGCCTTCCCAAATAACGCCACGCCACAGGTTGCTGAGAAGCAGCTGCGGCAAACGCAAGCTCAGCATTCAGCTGACGAATCGCGCAGCCACTACCGCAAAAATTCGGCCTTGCGAGCGTCGCGCATTCTTGACCAAATGGACGGCAGAGCCCCCTCTGGTGAACTTCAGGATCGTGTAACCACCTCACCGAGTTCGGGCGTATCCGAGCAGCGGTACCGGCAGCAGCAGCCATCTGCGCGTTCGTCTCACGTGGCGGCCGGTGCTCCGTCCGTGCAGACGACAGCCAATCCATGGGGCAGTGAAGTGCTCCGTCAGCGCGTGAGCACGATGCATTTGGATCTGACGCCGGACCGGGACCCAGCACATACAAGGATTGAATCAAATGCTGCGTTCCCGGTAGGCATTTCTCCCGCGTGGCACCGAGCCGATGACGTCAAGGCTGCAAGCCACTTTCCGCAATCACGCGAAATGGCGCCCGTCGAGGCCATGGCTGCGGTTGCGCCCCGACTGTCTGCGCCCTTTCCGGCCGTGAGTGGGCCCGGCATGGCAGTGCTACCTGCTTCAGCGGGTCTGTGTGGAGACAGAATCAAGAACAAGTTGGCGCGCTCGTCCGGCACACTGTCTCGCGAGACGGCTTCTTCAAAAGCGAATCGCCGTGGCGGTCAATCTGCGACCATGCCGAGCTCGGACGTGGTGAATGTGTCAGTGTGTGTGGAGAGTGTGAGTGAGGGCCTGTCGCGACGGCCGGAATTCTTGCTTGTGAGCGGCGTAGGCGCGTTTAGTGGCACGCACGTGGACATCGCGGCCGGGCTGTACAGTTTTACGCTCACAGAGTCGGACCTGAAGGGCAAGTTGGACTTGTACATCATGGGCGACGAGTCCTTTGCGTTCTGTCCCGTGCACGTTGTGGTGAGCCGGCACCGCCGTGCGGGAGCAGTCGTTCGTGAGAAACTGGAGGGACCTTGGCGCTTTGCAGAACACGGGCACGTCAAGTCGACCGTCTTTCTTGTGTGTTCGCTGCCGCTTTCCGAAGAAGGTCGCATAATCACGGCAGAGGGCAGTGCGCTGCTCTCATTTGAGAAGGAAAGCGGTGGGGCCGGCGACATGGCCATTGAGGTCATGGACGACGATACAGAGAGCGACAGCAAACATCGTTGCTTTGATGTGGCACCCGCCAGTGCGACGCGTCTAGGACACATGCGGATGCATGCGAGCGGGGCAACGTCGTCTCGTGACAGCGGCCCAGGCGCGACGCGCAGCTGCGGGATGGAGGCAAGAATGATGGACGCGCGCGAGGATGGCGACGATGAGGAAGACGACGACAGCGAAAGTGCCCGCGCGCGCTTTGAGCTGAGCGAAAAGGACTACCTGACGCCGTTTGACGCCGAGGTGTACCGCACGGGTTACGATAACCTGCGTCGTGTGGTGGAGGTGTACAGGCCACTTCGTCTGCGCGAGATCTTTGCGACGATTTCGCGGGAAGAAGTGATGTCGTTGGTGGTGTTCCCCATTCCGTTTGTGGCGCAGCAAGTCGGGCTCTACTCGAGCTCGATGAAGCGCGTGACGTCCAAATTTGGCGTGCGGTACTGGCCGTACCGGAAGATCGAAGGGATCCGCGTGAAAATCGCGCGCGTGCTGGCGGAGATCCAGACGGGCGCGCCCGTGAAGCGGCCGCAAGAGAGGGAGCTGTGGCTGGAGCGGCGGCACGAAAAGCTGCGCAAGCTCGAACAGGAGTACCAATGCAAACTTGTGGAAATCGGCTTCAGCTCCTTAGCGCATTTGTCTCAAGCCGCATCCTGCACGGCGCCGCCAGCACCACCATAAACCATAAACCATAAACAATAACCCATAAACCGTTTTAGCCGCTCCCAACCGCATTTGTCCGCTCCAGCAGTACCCCCGCTTCCACCAACGTACAGTGCTCCACCACCGCATTACCGCAAGCGCATGACAAGAGTGCGAGTTGCATCTCAGTCACACATAAACGTCTACCGAAACCGCGCGTTTTCCCATGGGCCTTTTTCTTTCCTCCGCGGCGTCCATTTTATTTCAACCGCCTTTTCTTGTGTGTTTCCATTCTTTTTGATTCCAGCCTCCCTGCCAGCCACGCGGTCATCACGTCCAAACGCACCAACATACAAAACGCACCACCGACTCACGTGACGTGGCTGTAAAGTCGCGCGCCGTGTGTCGGCGGTTCTGGTGGTTTTGGTAGGCTTGGGAGGCTGTGTATGAAAATAGCGCCCAAAAGGCGAGAACTGTGGTGACACCGTTCGGGGGTATTTTGGCTTTGTGCGTGCGGCTCGAGTCTGGCATCTTTGGTGTCTCGTGTTTTCCGCGTGTTCTGTGAGTCCTGTGAGTCCTGTGAGTCCTGTGAGTTCCGTGAGTCCTGTGTGTCCTTTGTTTAAAATCTGCGCTGCAGACTGAATGAGCGATGAGCGGGACCTGGTAGAATGTCGCGCGTGGCATCGCTGTGATGGCGCGGTTGGTGCATGTATATATATATACACATAAGGCGTGTGGGAATAGCTACGCTTGGGTCAAGTTGGGCGTGCGAGTGAAAGAGTCATGCGTTTTGGGGATGATGATGCTGTGAGAAGGAGAGAGAGAGAGAGAGAGGGACAGAGACTGTGTGCAGAGCATGAAGGTGGGGAGCAGGTGAGCTCGCATGTGGATGGAGACGATTACGGCAAGGACCATGTCGCAGGTGACGGAGCCTGCAGCGCGGGAAGGCGTGACGGTTCAGAGCGCGTGGGGGGAAAAGGGCGGCGAGTCAAGTGGCCACGCACAGCTGACGAACGACGCGCTCGTGGATGATTTGACGGATGATGACATGGAGATTGAGCTGGGGATGTATTATTCGGATATTGAGACGCAGGGGTCGAGTTCAGACGGAGCGGGGCGCGCGGCGTCTGGGCTGGCGCAGTTGGCAAATGCGCGCATGCCGCACAACGACGCGCCACACCAGAAGGGTGCGCGCCAGCACCAGGACAGCGTGGCGGACAAGGAACACCAGGCCCAAAAGGACACGCACCGTTCGCTGTTCTGCCAGTCCGCGCTGCAGCGTTCTCGCGCACGTCGCATGTACAGGTCGTTGTCATGCCGCCCAGACTCTGTCGAGGACTTTTGCATCCACAACGATCCCAACAAGTGCGTCGAGGTCAAGTTTGGGTCGATGCGCCGAACGTGGACTTTCCTGGACCTGCGCCTCGAGCTCGACCCTGCCGCCGCAGACCCACCGGGAGCAGGGGAACCACCGGCAGACGAAAGTAACAAGCTCCGGCGGTCGAAGACAGTGCAATGAGCATGCTGGGCGCGTGCGTTTGCGCAATGGCGTCTTGGTTTCAAGATGGATTCGGAAGAGCATGAAGCGAGGGATTGAGCGAAAGAAGCAGAGCCCGCACGCCACGTGTGGAGCATGCAGGGTTGATGCGCCGAGGCGACTGGAAATGTGGAATGACAGCTGGAAAGCAAACAATTGGACATGGCTTTTTCCTCTTCTTTTCATTTACTTTTTTTTCTTCCTGTTTTTTCTTCTTTCTCTTGTTTTCCAGTGTAAGTCTGTGTTTGTGAATGGAATAGGAGCAAACATGAGAATGAGCGCTGTCATTCAATTTGACAACAGGGGCTTACCTGTGCCCTGAACGCAACACTTGAGTCGGGTCAAGCACGCACACACGGCTCGCATTGTAGAAAATGAATGCCTTGTGACACTGGGTGTTGTTTTCATTCACCCTTCCGTGCGGTCCCCTGTGAGTGTGTGTACCTCCAACAGAATAGTTTGGAAAGATGCCTTTCTAATTCTTGGGAGAGATTTTGCGTGTAGATAGAGAAATAAATTGTGAGCAGCTAGATGCTTTTGTCTTGAGCCTGTGCTCGCGAGCGTATTTGGATTTGGTCAAGCAGATTTTGAACAATCACGCGCAACGCCTTTGCGCCTGGAGTATCCGCTAGTTTGCCCTCAAAGATGCTCAAGCCCGTTTCGCACGCAAAACCTAGGGCCGGATCCATAGGCAGCGCACCAAGAAAGGGAATGCCATACTGCTCACACATGGCCTGCGCACCACCAGTGCTTTTATGGAACAACTCGGAACAGTGCGCGCAATTGGGACACACGAACGCGCTCATATTTTCCACCACGCCCAAGATGTAGGTGCCCGACTTGCGGCAAAAGTCAACCTCCTTGCGAACATCCATAAGGCTAACTTCTTGCGGCGTTGTGACAAGCACGGCGCCGTCCAGGTGCGCGTTCTTGAGCAGCTGCACGAGCGATATATGCTCGTCTGATGTGCCCGGGGGCGAGTCGATGACCAAGTAGTCGAGCGCGCCCCACTCCACGTCCCGCAGAAACTGCGTAATCAGCGCGGTTTTGCGAACTCCGCGCCAAATGACCGCATCGTCCCTTTGACCGAGCAAAAAGCCCACCGACATGACCGAAATGCCCGACTTGCTACACACGGGCTGCCAACCTGTGGCCGTCGAGCTGACTGACATCCCTTCCACACCGAGCAGGCGCGGCGCAGACGGACCGCAAATGTCGACGTCCAGAAGTCCCACATCAGCCAGTACATCGTCGTGGTCGTTGTCGGGCGCGTTCAACTCGTAGCCATTTCCATTCTGCCCGGGCCGTACCATGCGCAACGACGCCAACGCATAACACAACTGCGCAGCCACGGTCGATTTCCCCACGCCGCCTTTGCCCGACAGCACCAACACCTTGTGCCGTATATCTGCGCTCAAACGAGCCCCAATGTCCTGCATGACACGCTCATTTGCTTGCGCGGCGGCGCTCGCCTCGCCGCTCTGGCAGGCAGACTGGTTGGGGCATCCTGCGCAAGCAGCAGCACGTCCGGCCTCATCAGCAGATGTGCCAGGACAGTTGGCCGGCGCGTTCTCCGGCACGTCACCTCCACCTCCACTCATCGTTGCTCAACACGCGTCAGTCTCTCCCTCTCTCCCTCTCTCCCTCTCTCGCTCGTGCGCTGTTGCTGCCGCGACTCCACTCGAAGCGCGGGCCGCGGCAATCGGTTTATCGGCTAGAACGGATTGCACTTCCCTTCCGGTTTGACCCTCGTGTGCGAGTATTAAATAACGCATTTATTTAATATTAAACAAAGTGTAAATATCTCGAGCTTTTGTTAAATGTGCTGCGGTCGGCCGCGCGGCGAGCGCGTGCACGGCAGCGATGGCGATGTGAACGGGTGCGGCATTGGGCGTGGGAGATGGAGCAGATGGGTCGTGCAACGGTGGTAGCGGCGGCGGCGACCTCGGCTCTTCAGGTGCCCGAACATGTGAGGCTCGAAATCGAACAGTGTCGGAACCCGGATGCGACGCGGCGTGCACAGGCCGCGCGCGCGCTGGCACGAGCAACGACCGCGCACGAGCAGCAGATGCAGCTTTCTGATGGCGTCAACGCGGTCAGTAAGTATGTGCTTCGACGGCTGGTGCAAGGATTGGCCTCGTGCAATGAGTTTGCCAGGCCTGGGTTCGCAGCTGCGCTTTGTGCGGTCTTGCGTGGCGACGAAAACGAGGCCACAGCTTCTCGGGATAATAGCTCCCGGTTAAGGGCGGTGGCCGTCGAGATCCTGGATAATGCATACCCTACGACGCTTTTCACGCTTGGGAAAAAGGCACGTGAGGCGAGAGAGGCAGCTTTGGCTCGCGTGTTCTTTTGGACGGCGTATGTAAAGTCGTTTGGACCGGTACCCAGTCGAGCGCCCAGGGAAGCAAACGGAGACAAGACACTTACGTCGGCGCGCGGCGGGTTGACAAGCCAAGGAAACTCTCTAAAGGAGCTCGCTTTACAGGCAGAAAGTGGTAAATTGAGCTCGCAAACAAGGCCGTCCATCCCTGCAGCAGATGTGCACATGGTTGTTTCCCAGCTCTGTGAGCTGTCCAAGCTGACGCATTGGGGACTCCACGGTGCGTGTCTACGGATCGCACAATTTATAGCCCCTCAAATGTGGAACGAGCCAGAAGTTCTCGCGATGGTGACAGGCATGGTTGCAGAGCTAAAGACGTCTCATGTCGGACTTGAATGGGCGCTCTTTTTGGCCAACATGACCCCCGAAGTGCAGACAAAGTTTTCAATGGCTGGCTCTTTGAATTCATCCTCTGCCTCTGTGCTCAATTTGGTGTACGCGCCCTTCTCCAAGGGAAAGCAAGGTAAGAAGCTCCACGCTGCACTGCTTTCCGCGTTTGAAACAGGGTTTCCTCCGCAGCTCGATGAAACGAAGGCCTTGGACGTGCGTATTCCCCGCGTGTTTTCGCAATTGATCGTGCTTTTACGCGCGCATATGTGTAAATCAGACCATGAGGAACTCGCGGATGTGTCCATTTCCAAGTCGGACAAAGGGTCGGCGGAGACGGTGAGCGCAGTTGTCGGACTTTTCATCGTGCTGTGGACACAGCTCATTTATCCCAAAATGTTGGCCCCGTTCAACAATGCCGATAAGATTAATACGGCTCTGGCATGGCTTGGGACAGGTCTTCCATGGCTTCAAGGGAAGCTGGAGCTTGTTCTTTCTGACGAAGTGTGCGAAACACTTGGGAAGATATCAGTGACGGGCAAGAAAGTATTGATGTCGCACCTAACGGAATCGGCTCGAGACTGTCGAGTCAAGTTTTTTGATAGTTGGAGCGATGTTGAGGCTCTCGTAAGTCGTTATTTCAAATACCCGCATCTCATTGAACTGGTTGATGCAACGGCGTTCACCAGAGGTATTCAGAATTTGAAAGAGCTTGTCGATAATTATGATACCAAGCTCGACGCGCTAACCCAGCGGACGATGAAGCTGATGCTGGAAAGCGATCTCGGCGGAGACGAAAATAAGAGCAAGCACCGTGCAGTGTCCAAGCTCTTGCATCTTTTGAGCTCCTGTACGAAGGGGAGTAAGACAGAAGGCTCCACCAATAGCAATCGGAAGACCATACAAGCGCACTTGAAACAGCTCATCGCTCTGGCAAGCAAGGACGGCGCGAAAGGTCAGACAGTGACTACAATGCTCGATGCACTGCTTGAAATGTCTCACAAAGCTCGAATGGACGTGCTTGATTTAGTATGTGAAGGATTCAAGCAACACGGTGACATCATGGTTCTCGCGCTAAACATGATCTCATATTTCAGGGAGGCTAGTGGTGATTCATCGGTACCCGTATCCGCCAATCTTGAGTCGTGCCTGTGTTCGGCGTTAAGTCTGTGCGCGTTGGCAGTATCGAAAGATGGAGCGGACGATGTGAGTGTCGTCCAAGCGGAAATACAAAATGTACTTTCCCATTTTGATTCCCATGTCGACAATGGTGCGCAGGAAGAGCCAAGGCCACAAATGCATGTGGACGAAGTCTTCTTCATTGAAACTTTGGCCGAATTGCTCGGCCTTGACAACGCAAATGTCCGCCGCATTGTGAACCGCATCTTCCGAGAAGCAGTGACGAGCGGATTGATTGCACAGCCAGGACTTGACCAGCTCGTGAAAGCGCTGGTCGGCCGTGAAGCGGATGAGAGTAATTCGGACGAAAGCGATGAGGAGCGAGACAGCGACAGCGACAGCGACAGCGACGATGATGTGGCTGCTGAGGACAATGAGGCTGAGCGTGGAGGCGAGAGCGGTGATGAAAGTGGAAGCGACAGTGGAAAGTCTTCAACATCGTCGGAGCAATCAGACAAAAGCACAGAAAGCGAAGAAGCTGGGTCTGTGAAGGATGACACCAGCGATGACGACGAGGGCTTGGATATTGATGCCGTCGATGAAGCGGAGCTCGAGGCGTTTGATGCGCGTGTGTCAGAGTTGCTGAAAGGGATGAACGTCAAGCCATCGTCATCTGCGGCGAGGAAAGCGCGCGAGCAAAAGATGATGCATCGTTCCACACGCATCCTGCAGCTTTTCGAGGTTTTTGTGCGAGAGCTTTTACAAGCAGACAAAACCATGCGAGCGTTGTCTCCACAGACATCAAATGTTGAGTTGCAGCTCATATGCATTCAGCTCCTTGTGACTGTATTGCAGAGTAAGGAGCTGGCGGAAAATGAAATCGTCATGGAGAAAGCGGCACACCTGTTGTCGATTGGCCTCGTGAAGAAACTGAGCTCCAGAAGACTCGCGGAATCCGTTAATCCAGGTCGCTTGGGGAAATCTGACGCTATGGAGTTGTTGGGGGTGGTTATCGAAGACGCGATGTCCGCCATGGGAGCTCGGAAGGCGTCGAGCTCGGAGAATGTCCACCAAGCGCTGGGCGCGGCGGCAGCTTTTCTGGTGAATGTGACCGTGCAGCTCGAGTGCGGCGAGGAGATCATGGATGTGGTGGCGCGCTCAGTCTCCGATGTCGTGCGCGCATACAGTACGTCTCGACAAAGCCTCAATGTGTCTCCGAGCTGGTTTCTCGACGTGCTTCGTCGCGGTGTCGTGGCAGTGGAAGGCCAAGTTCACGGTCTTCCAATCGTTGGATGGCGCTTGCTGCCTGCGCTTGCCGATGCGAGCAGAAATCCGCGCACTCCATTCCTCGCACATGCCACAATCGATGCGATACATGAACTGTGCCGAATAGAGCAGCGCGCACGATCGCAGCGACAGACGCCACCCGATTGGGCACTCGTATGGGAGACTTGTCGAGCACTGTTCGCGGATATGGTTGACTCGACCTCATCTTCAGATCAGCAAGGCGAGGCAGAGGGTCATGCAAAAAGGAAGAGGAGCGGAACGGCTTCTGCGCACCGCATCAACGGAGTGCTTGCGGTGGTCAAAGCTGCAATGGCGGCTGGCGGGGATCAGGATCAGAGAGGCGTTGCGAGCGTACGGGTCGCCCTCGAAAATCTTCTTCCGCTTGTTTCCAACAGCGCCGTGCAGAGGCGCGTCGCAGACATCATCACAGAACTTACCGACCATGAGGACACCACCCAGTCACCAATTGCCCTTGACGAGACCAAAGCAAAGAAGAAACGTAGAAAGCAATAAGATGGCTGCTCTCAGGCAGTACGTGTCAAAAAACGAAGGGTGAAGACGCACGTCATGCGGTGCCTTGTGGCCTAATTGTAGAGCAATGCATCAAAGTTCAGAATCCATGTGCAACATGTCCAAGTCATAAAGTATGAGAATGCCTGGGCAAGAAGCAAAAGCGCGCAGCGTATGTCTCGCTGGCGGATAACCAACAGCATTCCGCCAAAGTTCGGGAGCTGAAGAACGTTGCATACCACATGGGCGATGATCGGAGCGCCCACTGACCTTGTTTGCGCGTACAGCCAGCCGGCAAACAAGCCGAATGCTAGGGTGTAGGCTAGCTGGAACAATGTCACCACTGCTATCTGGTGTTTGCTAGTACTGCTCTCCCGCAACCGCTCCACGACATGGTGCGCGTGTGCGATTGCGAACAGAGCAGCTGGCAACGATACAGCGACCCAAGTTCCAAATGAGCAGTGAGGACATTCTAACAGCACGCGCACACAAGCCGCGCGGAAAGCCAATTCCTCAGACAACGGCGCAAGCACATAATTACGCGCCGCAATCCATCCACGCTCCGGGAAAAACGCAGACGACCACGATGTCCATCTGCCTTGCTCCTGGTCAACACTTGCGCTCATAACCGTGTAACAAATGTCCGGCACATAAATCGCGAGCGTCAACGCCAAGGAAGAACATGTTGCCAAAAGCGCGCGACGCAGGTCAATACCGTTGAGCACCTCCTCAACACAGGTCATGGAATCATAGTTGTTCTGCGTCACGCACAGCCACAACGAGAGGAGCTCGCACAGCAATGTAGCAAGTAGCGCAACGGCGAGCGTCGCTAGCGAGCGTACGCGCACACCCGCTGGCGAATTGCGAGGTAGTTTTTGAATCGCGGGCACGTACAGGACGCTGACAAAGGCGAGCGCCACACAAACGACGCCGACGACCGCCGCGACGCAGGGTATTTGAGGCGACGGCGGCGGTGGTGGCCACGATACGAAGCCGGTCACCATGCGATGTAAAATGGCGTTTGCTGGACTCGCGCAACCGTCCTTCGTCACCGATAGCCTGTCGCGAAGTGCTTGCTGTCTTTTCGCGCGTCCTACTGGACCAGCAGTGCGACGTCGGCAGATGCCGCTTGTGGTGGCGGCATCACCAACTGACCAATTTCTTGCACCAGAGTACAAACAGGCGCTAGCTGTGCTGCTTGCGGCTTCAGCGTTGCTCGCAGTGCGTGTTGGGGGCAAGAGCACAAAGAAGCGTCCGGCTGATGCCAAGCCTACGGTTTTTCGCCGGGCGGAAAGCATCAAGGGAGATTCTGAAGAAGATTGACACCCTGTGACGAAGATCGCCTGCACGCTAGAACAGGGACAGTATGATGATGCTACACATGGTGACGATCAAGTGAGCTGTACAAGCACACGAAGGACCTGACAAGGAGAACAGAATGCTTTACCTCGGTAAGGTCTTGAGGATCCGAGATTTGAGTCCACACCGGTCACTCGCCTGGAGTGAGAAAGACATTCGAAAGAGTAAAATCGAGATGTGACTAGATTTGCGTGCAACAGCCAGAATTGCGTGAAGATCGGAAGAAGCGCACTCGCGCACGCCTTGGACGCTGGTCGCAGATTCCTTCCGAGCAACACGCATGAATGAGGAGGATGTAAATCCACCGCTGCGCGTCGCAGCGGCACGGATACAGAAGCGCGTCCTGGTCCGAAGACATGTGTGGTGGGCTGTCGGGTTCGCTAGCGTGTGTCTGCTGTTAGTCATTGGTTTGGCGCAGCACGTCCCGGCGTCGTGGAAGGGAGTTGGAAGCGCGGAAGGAAAGGCCCCTGCTCAAGCACGTCTCGGTGCGACAGGTATTCGCAACAAGAAGGTCAAGTTTGGGTCATGTCCCGGCGACTATTTGGAAGGAACGGTGGAGCTTCTGGTTCGCGCGATGCCCGCGCCTTTTGACGCTGAGTATGTGCGAGACCCTGGGCCAGAGGAAGTGGACGTACTGATCAAGACAGACGCGTACGGAAAATGCGCCAAGGTGCAAGGTCACGGGTCGCTGATGGACGTGATCCGGCCAAAGTACAAGCATCTGGGTATTATTCCGCGCGTAAGCGCTGTCATGGAGCCGTACGGTGCGACGAGCCTTCCCATTAGGGATCGAGTTGTGCTTCATGCGTGCCGTCCGAACGTCGGTAGGCGCATTGCAGCCTCGGTGAACGATAGTGAGCTGGATATTATTCATGCCCCGTACGCTCTGATCCACTTCGGAGAGCGGCAGGGAGCCCTGACGCCGGAGGACCTGATCCGGACCGGTGTATATAGGGCAAAGCACGCGGAAGAGGTCCTCAAATCGAAAACGGGATTCGCAGTGTTCGCGGCTCGCAAGTGCGGGCTCGCCGACGGCGAGCATGGATCTGTGGGGCGACGATATGCCGTGGCAAGGACCGCGCTTTTTGACCAGTTGACCGCAAGGTACAAGCCTGTCGATGCCATTTCAAACTGCCGGCGGAATGCTCAGCCGCGCCGTGAAAAGCCTCCGTCGCATTTGAACACAGACCGCAACCTTGCCATCTGGTGGTACCAACCGTTCAAGTTTTCATTCGCAACCGAGAACCAGGAGCACCCTGGGTACATTACGGAAAAGCTGATCAACAGTTACGCTGCGAATACCGTACCGATCTACTACGGCGATTTTGAACTCGAGCGGTTAAGTATTAATCCGGATGCAGTCGTGTTGTGCCGTCCGGAAGTGTCCGCCGTGGACTCCGGCATGAATTTTTCCCAGTGCATTGAAGAAATCATGCGACTGGACGGCGACCACACCGCCTTCCTGGCCAAACTCAGACAGCCGCTGTTTACTGGCAACCAGCTTCCGTCTTGGATGACATTTGAGTATTATGCAAACGAGCTAGCCATCCGTTTGCGTCTGCATGCCATTCCGGATAGCTAGAAAGAAGGATAACGCAGTCAGCCACTCTGTCTGCCTGGCAAAGCGTGAAAGAGCATCTCTGTACTGCGAGCGGTTTCCGACAAACAAGTTATGAATTTAATATTCGTTTGCTATCTCCGAGCGTGTGGCTTTAATAACCGCGTCAACAAAGCGTACAACTTTGCTTACGCCAAAGAGAAAAGTTACGGAAAGTTTTTTCTCCCGCAGCGCAAGCTCATGCACTCATTGATGATGCGTGTAGATCTCTCAGAATAGCTCGGCTAAGCCTTAAAAATGGGAGCAAACATGGGACGAAGCTCGGCAAAGACGTCTTCAGGATGCCGCGAGGCATTGACCTCTGTCAATTGGCCGCTTGCTTTGTAGTAGTCGAGAATCGGACCGGTGTGGTAAACATAGGTCTTCCATCGCTTTTCAAAGCGCTCCTTGGGGTCAAATGTCGTGTACCTGCGCATGCCGGACATCATGCGCTCCATGGCCACTTCCTTGCGGACGTGGAAGTGGATCGCGCCGCGAAAGCCGACCATCTCCTTCTCAAACAAACCGGCCTGATCAATCTTTCGCGGAAACCCGTCGAGCAGAATGCCAGGGCCTGTCACAAACTGGAATGCCTTCTTCAGAAGGCGGATCGTGATTTCGCTTGGCACCGCCTGTCCCTTTAAAATGCATTCTGTGATGGCTTTTCCCTCTGCGCTCTTCCCTTCCACCTCGGCACGCAGCACATCACGGGCTTGAATCCAAGTCCACCCGAACTCCTTGGCGATGCGCTCACAGGCAATGTCCTTACCTGAATTGCGCGCGCCGAAAACGAACAGGACTGGCTTCACCACTGGGTCCGGGTGATGCATTTCCAGGAATTTGGCGAGATACTCGACCGGGTCTGCAGGTTGCTCCACCGCAATTTTCTGCATTCCTGCCTTGATCAAGGGAGCCACCGTCAGACTCAGGTATTGCCGCGCCTGCTCAAGCGTCATCTCACGGTTCTTTGCGACATCGACGTCCTTCATTCTGTCTAACCCCTTTCCAAAAGCATCCGCGTCTGCCGCGGTGAGCTCTCGCCCATCATCGGGCATGATTTCAGGCTCGACGGCGGGAGCAGCTGGTAAAGGCTCGGCCGCCGAGAATGTCTCAGCAGGCATTTCCTGTGCAACTGCCTTGATCGCTGCGTCCCTCGGTGCCATCGCGTCATCAATGGCTGCGTCGAGTTCGTCCTTGGAGTCATCAATTCGATCCTGCGCCGCGGCAGTGGCTGCTACATCATCCGGGCCCGGTGTCAGGCCTTCTGGCTCTGCGATTACCGGCGACGGTTCCGGCTCGGGCTCCGGCGCCGCTTCGGGCTCGGCCATCGCTGGGGCCGGCTTCTCCGCATCTTCCGGCACCTCCGCGTTCTCGGGCTCGTCTGCCTGCTCCACGTTCTCGAACTCATCTGTCGGCTCCACGTTCTCGAACTCGTCTGTCGGCTCCACGTTCTCGAACTCGTCTGTCGGCTCCACATTCTCGGGCTCGTCTGTTTGTTCCACGTTCTCGGGCTCGTCTGTTTGTTCCACATTCTCGAACTCGTCTGTTTGTTCCACGTTCTCGGGCTCGTCCTGATCCTCCGCGTTCTCCGGCTCCTCCGGCGCCAAGTATGGCTCGACGTCCTCCTCCGATGCCTCAACCGGCGCCGCCATCTCCTCCGGCGCATCCTCTTCAGCCTGCTCGTCAACGTCCGCAACGCCCATCGGCGGCGGCGGCGGAGGCGGAGCCGCGGCCTCTGCGTCAGCCCCTACCACTGCCGGTAGCGGCGGCGCTTCCGATCCATCCATGCCCGCTTCCATAGGCATCGACGGCGGTGGCGGTGGTGGAGGCGACGACATTCTCCCTCTCTCTCTCTCTCTCTCTCCCCTCTCTCTCTCTCCACCAACCCAACCCCACCTTTCCCCCTACACCTTGCCCTTCCCCCTCACCCCTTCTCCTCTTCACCTCCTCAAACACCGCACGCGCTCACGCACCCGCACGCCACACAGAACGCGCTGTTCATAGTAAAATCACACACGTTTACTATCAACCTCCAAAAATAGGTTTTGGATGCCATAACTTGGCGTGTGCGTTACTAGAAAAATCAGCACGATTTAGTAGACGGCCAAACGGGATTAAGGTACAGTGCATAGGTGTAACGGGTCGAATACTGTACTTAGGTACACCTCAACTGTACCGATAAGTACACCTGAGCTGTACCTCTGGTAAGCGTTGGTGCCACAAATGCGGGGGTGTGGCACACTTGAGGGTGTGAGAGGCGAAGTTTGTGTGTGGGAGAAGGAGGCACGATGAGGATGCCGATGGAGCGCACGCTGCTGCTGCCGCAAGCGCGCCGTGAGGAGAATGCGGCCGCGCAGGAGCAGCGCGAACCAGATGGCGTGCGTGAAGCAGCTGCGGCCTGCTTCTGTACGCCGCTCGCGGTGTACGCGATCTTCGCGACAGTGGTGCTGTTTGCGTCCAATGCGTGGCGCCTCGCTCAGGCAGAGCCAGGAGTGCAGTGGTGTGTGTGCGGAACGCATCGCGCTTGTGTAGACAATGGACCGACTCGCGCTGCTCATCTTCAACGGATTCAGGAACTCCTCAAATTTTGGTGGGTGTCGGATTTGCACATCGACCTGGACTACAGTGCACATGTTGTTCCTGAAACTCCTTGGCTCGTGTGCAGAGAATTTGATCAGCAAAGGCATACACGGTCTTCGGGCCGTGGACCTGGACACCAAGCATTTGCGCTGGGAAGGGTCAACTGTGACCCGCCGCTCGCGCTCTTCGAGTCTCAGCTGCTCGCCATGCACGCAGAAGATCCAAATCCGAGCGCCATTTTTCTCACCGGAGATGTGATTGCGCACTTTATTGCAAGCCGTAGTCGCGCGGCGCAAACCCTGCGGGAAGTGGCGGCGGCCATTTCGCGCAAGTTTCCGTCGACGCGTGTTTTTGTCGCGCTTGGCAACGTCGACATGCAATTGGCTGGCGACGAAAGCGACGACAGTGCCTTACCGCTACAGTTTGAGTTTCTAGCGAGTATTTTCCATAGCGTAGGATGGCTTCACACTCGCGACATGCAGCACACGTTTGCCACAGGCGGCTACTACAAGGCAGACTTAGACGCGTCATTGAGCGTGATCTCAATCAATACCAATCTGATGCTGAAGAGACAACAGGCTGACGCCGGAAGCAATCGAGCGCAGCTGGCGAGGCAGATGCTTCTGTGGATAGAACACCAAGCCCTTCGCGCGCAATTGGAGGGGCGTCGATTACTTCTGCTCGGCCACGCCGCGCCTGGAGCCAAAACGCAGCTAGCAAACTGGTACGAAGAATACACGACGCAGTTCAGCGATCTCAGTGCACGCTTTCGGGGTGTCTTCATCATGCATCTGTTCGGCGATTTCACTGAAGCCGTCGAGCTCCGCATGCTGTGGGACAATTCATCACAAGATGCACATGTTTCATCAGGTGTGCTGATCCATCCGGGCCTCACGCCGCGTCGGCCGGCCGCACCTGGTAGTAACCCGTCATTTAAGCAAATATTGTATAGCCGCGACCAGCGAGTCATCATGGACTCCATCACTTGGGTTATGAATTTGCAGGCCGCATCATTTGCCTCGATGACTGGGGCCGGCCCTCATCTCGACACATGGGAGCGACAGCCATCCATCAGAGAGCGCTTTGGCCTTGCGTCTTTGCATTCAGATGAGCTCGAGGCACTGTTCATGCAGTTGCGTTCGAACGTGTCGACATTGGAGCGCTTTTACCGCGTCGCATGGAGCCGCTTTATCACAAACCATGACTTCACGTCAGATCTCTGCGATATGCGCTTTACAGCCGCAGGACCTCGCCTTAAATGCTATGCAGATCCAACAGGGCTGTTTCGCGGACTGTCAGAATCGCAGGCGGAACCCAAGCGATAGGAAATTTTCGAGCCGGCTTTCATGGGCGTTCGGGTCCAACAGAACTTTCAACAGGGCTACTATCGACAATGACCTTGCGCTTTTTTGTCGACGCCTCGATGGTTTGGGCTTTCTTGTGTTTTCTGCTTTCTTTGCTCCGCTTCGTGTGACGTGCAAAGAACTCGAGCTGCCTGTCTAGATCAGCGCCCGGCGGTGCATCGAGATGCACGCGCGGCAGTTCTTCATCTAGTGGTGTATCGCACGCCTCGCAGCACAAGCGATCAGAAGCTGAGTTCGACGCTTTGCCGAGCTCGACAACACGCCCTTGGCGCCTCATGGTGTCCAAGTCTGCGTGCACAGAACGCATGGCACCGGCCGACATGACACAGCCGCATGGGCGATTCGCAATGAACTGTCTGGTTGCATTGGCCTGGCGGCCTGACAAGCAACACACGACCTTGCCATGCAGCGGCTCGCCAGCGTCCTCCGCTGGCTTGTCAAAATGCAAATGCACATCCATGACTGAACTGATGCCGTTGATGTGCGCAAAGTAGGCGGACGTCGGCGAGTGACTGTTCTGCCTCTTCTCCGCCGCTCTGCGCAGCAGCCACTCGATCAACGCGTCCTTATTGTACAACCAGCCTCTCCCGCACACCACATTCGGCGGGACCAGCGGCGCGCGGCTGATCGCACACAGCGCGAGGCGTTCAGCGTCCCCCGTCTGTTCTGCCGCGGCGTCGCGCTCGCTCTCCGCACATGCCTGCAGAATCATCCGGCGCATTGCCGCATGCTCACGCTGCGGCAGCGGCGCAGTCCCTCCATCCCCTCCCATCCCATCCAAGACGCCATCCACCTCCCCTTCTGCTCCCGCCGCTCTCTCCCTCTCCCGCCACCAGCCACGCCAAATCGAGACTAATTACTGTACCACAATGTTCAGTTCATGATCATGAAGGTACAGTTAGTCCTTGCAGTGCTCGGTGCTGCTCAGCTGCATCTGTGAATTGGATGGCGATTCGACTTTGCACAGCGCCGTCGAAATGCAGCTGCACGCTGCCGGCGACCTCGTGTACGTCCACGGAATAAAGCATATGGTGGTGATTAGGCTTCGGCGTAGCGGGCATGAGGATGGAGAGGATTTGGATGCGCAGCGCTCTCGGTAAATGCTTCGAATAAGTGTGACAGCGGCAATTCGAAGCAGAAATCCCCGCCCGGGTATCCTTCTTTGGAAGCCGTGGTCTGGTCCGAGCTGCTTGGTTGGGCTAGGAGTCGAGGGCCAACGTGGAGCGGAAGGGGAGAAAAAGGGGTGGGGAAAGGAGTTGGGGAACGGTACCGTGCTGCAAAAGCATGGTGCGAGGCGCATCGGTGGACGTAGGCGCGCCCGCAGCTAGCGCAGGCCTGGCTATGGCCATGGCCACAGTCAAATTCACGTCCACAAATAGTAGAATGCACGCGGTCCAAAGCAAATTCGAAGTATTTAGAGCGGCTGTCAGGATACGCCCGCGACGTCTGAATGTTTCTCAGACCTCAGACCAGAGACGCGAACTTTCCCAGTCGTGCAGCAGCCGAGGAAAGCCGGGCAGGTGTCTAACGTCCCACCGGAAGGCGTTCAATGAGATACCCTGGTGTGATGCCAACTCGCTTGCGTCTTGGATTCCGGACAGCCAAGATCCAATACCATTTAATTCATGCATTATTCTTTCCAACAGACAGTGCGATGAACTGCGTGCACTCCAAGACCTCCTTGTCAAGCTCACGTGCAGCTTCACTTTTGAAAGCCTCTGTCTTTTCGAGGACAATGGCGGGCCCTTGCCGACGTCCGTGTTCCCAAGAGCGGCACCACGTGTCGCAAACCGAGCGCATCCGCATGCTGTTCCAGTGCTGCTGGTGCCTCGGCAAATTTTCGGCTTTGGTGATGCGACATCGCGCGTTAGTCCGACAACATCCCAGGCAACGACTTTTCGGACAAGCACAGGTAACTGGTGACCCAAACGAATCGGTTTAGATTTTACAATCCGGGCTGCGTCTCGGCTGGAGTACTTGGATGTTTGCCACTGCGAACCATGATACAAAGCTACTATTCCCCGCCGGTGTGGAGGTACCGCTTCCTTAGAGCCAGAAGCACCCGAATGCTCATGGATGGCCGGGCCGGGCAATGTGCGGCAAAGCGGTTCGATTTATACTCATGACGGCACCTGGGGCACTGCGTGGTCATGTCAGGAGCGTCTCAAGGAAAAAAATCAAACCAAGTAGGGCTAGCCGCCGCACTACGCATGGACTAGAGCTTTCTACTTCAGATCACGATACATCGCTCGTGGAGTCTACCGGCAGAACCACTTGTTCATCGCGACGCGATCTGGCTGACGATGGCGAAGGGGACGAAGATGTTTCCGTGGAATCGTTTTTGCTCAAAGGTCCAGGCTGCATTCGACCTCTCCCCACCTGCCATCCTGGTCAACTTTGAAGATTTTTCTCCGCGGAGCGAAGGTTCAGCTTAGAGCTTAAAAACAAGGACCGGATGCCAGTGCGAATCCTGACAAGAACCTGTCCATCAGATATCATCAAGAATGGCACGCTGGAGTGCGCGGACCCAATACATTCTTCAAAGCGATTGGTCCGCAAGAAGAGGATGACGTTTTCGACGCCCCGGATTCATTCGCTGATATATCATGCGGAATCGGCAGAAATTCGACGAGCTTTTCTGTCGACACGTCTTCTTTGCAAAAGGCTCCTTGGCGGGTTGGTTAGCGTATCTAGATCAATGAGTGCTCCAATTTTGGCACCGGCCTGACATCGCGCGATTCGACAATATGCCAGATCTTTGCACCCAATTCTATGTCGCGCCAAATCGCAGCATATTACAAGAGCTGAAAATTTTCCACGCACAGAGAGCACTACGGTGATGGGAAATGTCCGCCACCCATCGAGCGAGATATCCAGAAGTTGGCTCGGAATGGCCTGCCACATCCCCTGGATATTGCAGAGGTGCGTTTGTCTCAGCAGTATCATGATATTCTTGACTCCACCGTCATTGACATCAACTATACCCGCATGACAGGCATGCTTGCGCGAAGAGCTTGGGAAGGAGTGTTGCGAGTACTCTTGCAAACGAGTGCGTAGAAGTTGAGACGACGCAGGCAGAAAATGTCTATTCCTTGAATTGCTTTCCGGATAATCCATCCTCTAGCACCATCGGTTAGACCTTCTTTGTCTCCAATCATCCCTCAAGCATCTGCCAGAGGTCAGAACATATGCCAGGCTTTTTTCTCACCCTCGACGGAGTGTCAAGTATTGGACTGAGCTCTCGAAGTGCCGCACGGCCCGTTCTACGACTGCGGGACTCGTTTCTCGATCGAGCTGCAAAGATCCAAAAAAACGTTCCGACGCGGAGGCCTTGGCGGTCACGAGAGAGCATGTCGCGGACCCCCGGGAGCGTGCCACCATGTCTTTGACACCTTTAGCGAACGTGTGCTGCGTCGCATATTCTCTAATTAGATACGTGAACGTTCCGCCAGGCTCCTTGCGTCACTGATGCAATGCAATCCGTAGAATGCCTCCAACTCTAAAGACCACATTCTGCGCCCGTCGTTGGTAGGACACTGCGCAAGTGGTTTATTGGGACAGGAGGTGTCTCCGGTAGATCGCACTTGATGTCGGAGCAAGTCCGAGCGAATGTGGCAAAGGGACATTCAGGCACGCTGACGTTCCGGCCAGGCGCCCTAGAAATGCTGCGATGGAGAAACTTGCAGCGATTCCATTCGAGATCGCAGAGCTAAGCTTCGATCCGGTGCGTGTTCTGGAGTGGATGCAGAACGAGACGGCAAGTCGCGTTCTCAAGGTGGATGCTTCGTCAAATGAAACGCAGCTCGCCTGTCGGACATGCGATCTCGGAAACAATGCAAGCAGCGAAACAGCAGCTTGTTTATGCACCCGTGCAAGTGCCCAGGATGGTACCTCCTCCGCAGCCCCTGCACGAGGCTCGTGCGCCGTGTCTGCGTTCTGGCACACTGTGGGGACATGGACAAGCGTCGAGTCGTGGAACCGTCAGCTGTGGAAGCTGGACGTCGAACACCGCAGCGTTTGGCGCATTTCATACGAAGCGGGTCATGCAAAGAATCGCCTAGAAAGAATGCCAGATTCTCAGTGCGATGTGCGTGCGTGCTCTTCGTCAGAAATTGACTATGGACGCCCGGAACTCGGGACCGCGCGGCTGTATCTTCGTCGACTCTATCGTAAGAACCCGAGCCCAAGCGGAGGTGGACCGCAGGGGAACGATCGTAGCTACGATGTACTCGAGTGGGCAGTCCATCGCCATTATCTCTGTGAGCTCACGCCGGCAGACGGGGATTCCAAAGTTCCGTGTCGGTACGACGTGGACGAGGCCATTTTCGGGCTCCTAGTGCCGCAAGGCGCGACGCAGCCACCCCATAATCCGCGCGCTCTCACATTCTGGCCATTTGGCCATCCGAAAGCGCGATTCTACGCGGTTCGGCGAATCGAGTGTGCTGTCAGCGGAATTGTGCGTCTCACACACTCGACTTCGATGTTCCAAGACACCGATAGCATCGCTAATGACAATGAGCTACTTGACGATACTCATTCACACGACGCAGGCCGTTCTTTTGAAGCATCGCGCCCATATGCAGAGATTTCAGCCGCGAACTTCCTGCATACGGTACACAAATGGACCACGGCGTTTGATTCCGTGACCTCTGAGTCTACGTACGTCAAGCGCGTGCACCACGACGTACTGCTGTCGCAGAACAACTTTCGCGACGTTTATTCGCGCTTGAAGGATAAGTACGGCTTTTGGGCCAATGAGTGGCCAGAGCGCACGGACCCGGTCAAGTATGTTTTCGAAGAAATGGCGATTGCCGCTTATCTCATTGCGCTCTGGGAAAGTCTCGACTCTTCGCATTCACGCGCAAAGCCCTCGTTCTGCGACCTCGGCTGCGGCAACGGGTTTTTGACCTACCTACTATTGAGCGAAGGCTATGCGGGCGTCGGCATTGACCTACAGAAGCGCGGCATTTGGGACATCTACCCACCTTCGGTCGGCAATGCATTGTTATGTGAAGAGCTAAGACTGGATTTTTCAAATATGGACCACCTTGAAAACAAGCTCTGTGAATACGAGTGGATTCTGGGGAATCACTCGGATGAGTTGACGCCTTGGATCCCATACATAGCGAGCCGCACGCGGGCCAAGGTCTTTCTTCTGCCATGCTGCTTCTGGGACTTTGCAAACAAGATGGTTTTTTCGCGCTTGCCCGATCACGGCGAGGGCAGATACCGAAGGTATCTGTGGTACATCCATTCGATCATGCAGGCGTGCGGATGGAAGGCCGAGCAGATTCAAATCGAGAATTTACGCATTCCTTCGTCGAAGTACATTGCGTTTATTGTTTTGGAGCCCAGTTGTCGGCCCGGTGGTGAGGAGACCAGACACTTCGACCTGGAAGTGCAGGAGCTGCTCCAGTCATTTATTGGCGGGCAGCTCGCACGGGTGCCTGTGCGAGAGTCGTTCCTAAAGACGCTGGCGCCAGATTTGGTCGTCAAGAAAAGCCTCAAGACCTTGATCCGAGATGCGGGCCCATTAGTTTCAAAGGAATGAAAAGAATGAAAGGAGACTTTCTGTAAAATGCGCAAGTCGTTTACTTTCACGTAGTTTGACCTGCATGTGCCAGAGTCCTGTTCCAGCTATGTTTGGACCACCTCAGTGATGTTCTTCCATGACCCATCAAGCTGTTCTTTCCACAATGAGATACTGTCATCGCCAGACGCGACGCCGAGCACATTACCCGTCAGCGTCCAGCTCAAGCTCCACACCGGCGCGTCAAATAGCGGCAGTTCGACGCTCTTCCACGAGGTGGCGGTGTCGTCGCGAGTCCACAGGACAACGCGCTTGTCTTGTCCGGCCGATGCAATAGTGGACGACGCGAGACCCAAGCTAGGTGCCCACGCGACTGAACGGACCCAATCGGTGTGTTTTTGGAGCGGTTCACCCACGCGTTCCCATCGCGAGGCGCTATCATTGTACGTCCAGATACACACCAAATTGTCACAGCCACCCGTTACCAAGGTCTTTGGGGGCGGGGTGGCCTGCGCCGGATTCCACAGCGCAGAAGGATTAATGGCCGGTGCCCACGAGACCGAATTGGCGCCCATGGCGTGGGTGGGACTAAATGTGGCCGCATCCAGCGACCCGGAAATGCGCTGCTCGTTCCACGTGCCGTCTGGGTTCTGTGCGCACACCGATACAAATCCATCCGAGGATGCGCATGCGAGGATGAGACCATATTCTGCGGGAGCAAATGCGACGGCGTTCACGGACGAAGCGTGCCACACATACTCGTACATCTTGCGCCAAACGCGGGGCTCGACCTCGCGCCACACGATGACGCGGCGGTCAAACCCGCATGAAGCGAGCACGTTCCCGAACTTTGGATGTCCCCAGCAGACCTGCCACACGGGTCCGTCATGCCCCATCAGCTCGGCTTCCAGCTTGCGGTCGCCTGCGGCGTCGACCTCAAAGATCTTGATCGAGCGGTCGCTCGAGCACGTCGCGAGCCGCTTGGCGTAGTAGTCCAGCTGCGCGTCGTGGATCATATCCGAGTGCCCCGTGTCAATCACCTGCTCGGGCAGTCCCCCTCCTGCCCCGCGCCCATCCCCAACCATCGCCATCGTCACCTCCTATGCCTCTCCCCCTCCACTCCTCCTTCCCCACAAAAATCCACTCCCACCCTTCTCCTTCTTGCTCATCTCCTTCGCCCACTCAAAGACCTCTTCCCATTTTCGCTCTTCGCCCTTCAAAAACAAATCAGCAGAAATTACATAACATTACATGTATAGTACATAACGACATTTTACTATATGATCTCATCAACGTTGCAATGTAATTTGTTGAGCAGTCACGAACGTCAACGAAATTCGGTAGTGTTCAGTGCTGTACCGCTTGAAACCAAAATGAAGCTTGAAATACACATTGCAATGCTATCTCGAGTGCGGCTCCTTTGCGTAGCCGCACTCTCGCGCGCAAACCGCTATCCAATACGCCGGTAAACCGAGACGCCGATAAGCCGGTAAGCACGGAAAGCGAAAGGTCTGTTTTGGCGCGCGCGCGCGTGCGTGTGTGAGGAAGATGAGAGAGAGAAAGAAAGAGTTGCTCCAAGGCATGAAAGGAAAGGACGGCGTGATTCCGTGATTAGGACCGTGGAAGTGGTCGCACCAGGCGCTCTGCGAGACGTGAGACTTGGCGTGGTTCGTGAGCTGAATGAGTTCTGTTGTGCAGGCGTTGCGTCGAGCGTAGGATGGACGAGGACGCCACAAGCTCGTTCATGGCGAGCGTGGGACTGGATGCGCCAGGAGCTCAGCGCGCATTTGTGAAGCAGCTTTTGGCGCTTCGCGCGCAGGAAAAACAGCTCCTAGGGGATGGAAATGACCATCAGGTGCCCGTGCGCATGTTTGATCATGCGGCTGGCGCCGCAGCGGCGGGGAAATTCAAACAGCGCTTCACAGTGCATGGCGCGCGCGACGTCCAACTCGCAACACAAGCGGGCGTGGTGTCTCCGCATGGCGTCGAGCATCTGCACACTGGCGGTGAAAGCAAGTCAGTCGACCACAGTATTAGCAGCATCATTCCGTCCATGCGCATTTCGGAGCGCGACGCCAAAAAGTTGGTCCAGTACTGCGTGTCGTTAGCAGGCAAGCGCGTCGAAATATTCGAGCGCGCCCGAAGCGGGATATCCTACACACTCGCGGCGGCAGGCTCGCCGGGAAGCTGCGCCGCACTGGAGGATGTTATGGGTTCCTTGGACGCCGACGACATGGTCTTGCCGTCCACAAGCGAGGGAGTTGTCGTTGCCGTCCGCCTTACTCATAGTGCAAGCACTGGAGGCCGAGTGCTCGGCAGTGCCTACTTGGACCCGGCGCGGCGCGAGTTGGTGCTGGGTGAGATGGCGATTGACGACTGCTCCCGGTTGGAGGAGCTTGAGGTGATGTTGGTGTCCATCCAAGCACGCGAACTCTTGTGCTGCGAGTCAGATTTTTCACCGGCAGAGCGTCGCGTGCTTTCTGAGATCCTGGCAGACATTAACGTCGCTCGCACGCATCTTGCAAAGAAAGCTTTCAGCGATGAAAATGTTGAAAGCGACTTGGACCGGCTCGCCGGCGGCGCGGCCGCAAAGGCGCTGTTCGTCGCGCACGGCGTGTCGCTCTCGTCGTCGAAAGGCGCATGCGCTGCGCTCATATCGTACCTTGGCCTGCACGTGTATGACGCCGAGTCGCGCGTGGAGCGCTACGGGCTCCGCTACGGTGACTTGGGCAGCATGAATGTGCTGCTTTTGGATCAGTCTGCTCTGCGTGCGCTCAATGTTTTCCCACAGACCGCCTCTGAGCACGGGCGTACAGGCTCTCTCTTTGGGTATATGAACGTTTGCGTAACTGCGATGGGCTCACGCGCTCTGAGAAGACTGCTTGCGCAGCCGTCTCGGGACATTGGTACAATCAACACGCGCCTCGACCGGGTCGAGGCACTCATGACCGACAGTGTCACGCTCGACTCGATCCGCACGGAGCACTTGAAGCGTATGCCAGATGTCGCTGCGCTCTGTCGCAAGTTGCGCCGTGATCCGCCGACTGCATCTCTGCAGGATCTCGTGCGCTTGTACCAGTTTTCAATTCGTTTGCCTCTGCTCGCGGACACGGTGCGGCTGCTAGGCTGCAAGCAGTTTGAGCAGGTGAGTACAGATTTGCGCCAGCTGTCTGGCGAATTGGACAACTTTGAGGCGCTAATTGAGACCACTATTGACTTGGACTTGATTGATCAACACGAATTTGTGATCTCATCGTCGGTGGATGTGCAGCTCGGTGTTTTGCAGCAATCCCGAGACGAATTGATCGAGCAAATTGCACTCGTACACACCAAAGTGGAGCGGCAGCTGCTGGCTGGGAGCTCTGGAAGTCATAAGAGTAGGGATCAGCAGGGGGCGGGTCTCGTAAAACTGGAACGGCGGCCTGCGCTCGGATACGAGTTCCGACTCACGCGCACAGATGAGAAATTGATCCGCGACAAGCCCAGCGTCTACATTGTCACGGATACGAAAAAAGATGGCGTTCGCTTCACTACAAAGGAGCTGCAACGTCTCAACACCCGATATGTCGAGCTTTCTGATGAGTACGAGTCCAAGCAAGCAGCGTTGAAGAAGAAGACTGTGCAAGTCGCGTCCACTTACGTACCGGTGTTTGAGGACGCCGCAGTCAAGCTGGCAGAACTTGATGTGATTTGTGCTTTCGCGCACGTATCTTTGACCGCATCTGAGCCGTTTACGAGACCGTACGTGGTCGACCAGGCTTCTTGTACGGGAGTCCACGGGCAGAATGGAAGCGCAAAGCTAGTCTTGCACCGTGCTCGCCATCCGGTTGTGGAGGAGGCTCTTGACGGGGGCTCGTTTATTCCCAACGACATCGATTTGCGCCGTGACGTAGACTCGGACGTTCAGGGCGATGGCCCGGAGCCTGCTCGACAATGTGGGGCATTGGCGATCGTAACAGGTCCAAACATGGGCGGAAAGAGCACGTACATCCGCACGGCGGGCGTTATCGCGCTGATGGCCCACTGCGGCTGCTTTGTACCTGCCAGTTATGCACAGGTACCAATTCTGGACCGCATTCTGGCGCGTGTCGGGGCAGGGGACAACCAGATGCGGGGTGTTTCAACGTTCATGGCCGAAATGCTCGAGACAGCGGTCATCTTACGAGCTGCTACAAGTCAGTCGCTCATCATCATCGACGAGCTTGGACGCGGAACATCCACGTATGACGGTTTTGGCCTCGCATACGCCATCGCGGACCACATCCACCGCAGAATCGGAGCGCAGTGTCTCTTTGCCACCCACTTTCACGAACTGACTGCACTTGAGGCCGATGCGCCGCTCGGTGCGGTGAAGAATCTGCACGTGAGCGCCGAACCGGACGAGAGTGGGGACGGGCTGGTTTTTCTGTACAAGGTCATGAAAGGCCCGTGTGACCGGAGCTTTGGCATTCATGTCGCTCGCATCGCTGGATTCCCAGAAAGCGTGCTGGAGCGAGCGCGCAAGCGCGCCGCAGTACTTGAAGACTTTGGGAACGCGGCGAGGAATGCGGACGAAGCCACTTCATCGAAGCGGGCGAAATTGAGCCACGCACTTCGCGACGTGCCAATCGAGCAGCTGCGCGAATTTCTTGCTGCGTACGAGCAGCTGCCATCGGATGGGCTTGGTTCACAGATGAAAGCCAGTACCAGCATTCAAGATCTGGCGCGTCGCATGCTGCCAATTTAAGCTGCGTCCGAGGCGCGATTATTTTACGATATTCTAGCCAGATATGTGTTTGCTACATCTCTCACGGTCTAACGAGTGCTTCGGAATAAAAAAAATTATTGCACCATTCAATAATTCCCTGTGCCCTCTGGTGGCCCGGCTGCACACCCCGACACATACGCCATAATCGCCGCTTTCGAAGCCGAAAGTACACACTTTCGAGATATCTGTATCTACGACTGCATGGTGCGCCCGGGGAGTGGCGGCTCTACGTAGCGCCGCCGCAATATTCCCTTGGTGTAACCGAGTCCTGTACCCAGGCAAATTGGGCACGGCAGCGTGCCAGTGCCTTCACAGGTCGGGCACACGACGCCCTTATACCTGACGTTTCGATTTTCCTTGGACGCGCCGAGCGCTCTCCAGAAGCCCGTCCCCGAGCACATTTCACACGGCACCTTGCCCTTTCCGAGGCAGTTGGAGCACGGCCCCGCCTCCTCCTCCAGCCGCTCAATGCGCTCCTCCTTGGTCTCCTTGGCGGCGACTTGCGTGCCTTTCCGCGCGTCCATGCCCATCACACCACCCAGCACCATCCCGAACACCGCAGCACACGAAGTCCTCAACCACGCGCGCCTGGAAACACTCTCCTCTCCCTCCCTTGTGCTGTGTGGCTCGTCTTCACGCGCATGCTGCGCGTGCATCCGTACACGATTCCGCGCTTCTGCCTTCCGAGCACGGCCCGTTTCTGCGACGCGGGCGTGACATCTCGCGCAGACCAGCTGTTCAGCAGACTGTTCTGCCGCAGACGCATGCCCTCCGGACAGTCCAGCGCCACCCACAAACGCCATGATCGTCCACTCCGACCTCTCTCTCTCTCTCTCTCTCTCTCTCTCTCTCGCTCTCCATCTCTTCGCCTTCTTGAGCTCCTGCCAACTGCCGCCTTCCAACACAGCGACGACGGCCAGAACTGAACACCCGGGTACTGCTGGTCTGATCATGCGGTACAGTTTGCGGTACACGTGTTGCTGCGTGCGGATTGGGGAAGCAGGCGCGCACGGGATGTGGGTTGGAGGAGGCACGGCACCTGAGCTGGTGTGGCATGGCTGCTGTGTGTTTTCGAGGCCGATTAGGACGTACATGGCGATCATGATGATGATTACAACGATGGTTAAGATGGCGGTGGTGGTCCAAGCGCACGCGCAACTTGTGGGCAGACGTCTCTTGGCAATTTACTTCGGTGTGAATGTGTTTTGGTAACTTTAGTTGAGATGGACAGTTAGCTGTGGCGGCGTGAGAATGATACGAGTCGACGAGTCAGTCTACCATGCGGCGCTTTCGCCAATGTACGCGCCGCATTTCGGGCAGCTGTGTAGCGCAGTGTTGGTTCCGCTGTTGCAGAGGCCAGGGATGAAGACGCAGCACAGCCCCGTGAAGATGCAGATGCCCCAGTTCAGCGCGTTGCACGAGTTGTACTCCACGCTGGTCTGCACCTTCTCGCCGCACGCGCCGCACATCGTGACCTGCGGGTGCTTGCCCATCCTGGCTGCGCCCATCTGCACATACACAGTCTGCTGAGCAGCAGCCGGAGCCGGAGCTGGAGCTTGTGCGGTAGTCGCGCCGGTGTTCATGGTCGATTGCATCTGGTCCGCGGACGCCATGGTAGCTTCTGCTCGCTGATTGGATCGAATGCGGAATTCGCTACTTGACGCTTGCTTGACTGGCTGCTTCGTTGGGAGTTTGTCCAGTTGATCGGTATGGCCAGTATGCTCAGTTTCTGTTGCTGTTGCTGTTCTTGTTGCTGTTGCGTTCAGTGGCTCTCTGTTTCGGACATCACCCACCTGTCTGGAGCTGCGTCTTTATGTCCCGCCCCGCACCCTGCCGCATGCGCCACCTGCCGCGTGTGGCTTACATGGTAGTACAGTGTAAGTCGCAAACCATTTCTGACAGGTCAGCGCGCTGAGCGTGTCGGGCTTCGTGTCGGGCTTCGTGTCGCTCAACAGCCGGCGCGCGGACGACGATCCTCGTGACTGTGAAAGCACGTCGCTTACATGTCTGCTGATGAGTCGTGAACGCGCGCCGAACAAACTCGCTGCGCAACGGCCGCGCGGCTATTTAGGAGCGCGGGCCGTGCCGCATTGATCCAAACACGGAAGATTGCACAAGCTAAAAGCAACCAGTCGAGAAGCAGCAGAGCCAAAAGCAAGCAACGAAAACCAAGAAGCAGAAAGCCTTTGCAAGAACACCAGCTCCTTTGATTTGCAATTTTCAGGCGTCGGCAAAGACAGCATCAATATGGCTTCCGTCCAGCAGCAGTCGTGCGCGGAGAACTTGAACGCGACCGGCGCTGCGACAGAAGCACCTGCGCAGCCGCAGCTGGAGTCGCGGCAGACCGTGTACGTTCAGACTGGCCCGGTCAAGATGAGCAAGCACCCGCAAGTGACGGTGTGCGGCGCGTGCGGCGAGAAGGTGCAGACGAAAGTGGAGTACAACTCGTGCAATGCGATCAATTGGGGCATCTGCATCTTCACGGGGCTGTGCTGCGTGTTCATTCCGGGCCTGTGCAACAGCGGAACCAACACCGCGCTGCACACCTGCCCGAAATGCGGCGCGTTTGTTGGCGAGAGCTCCGCATGTTAAGCACTTTCGTTTTATAACATTAAAATATATGTTAAATGTGGGTTAAAATCACGTGTTTTTGAAGACTCAGCGCACGGAGAGCTCGCGGGTTGAAGCGGGCGGCGGAATGACCAACCATGATTTCGTGGAGTCGAAAGGCGTACGGGGGAGAGGCCCGTCGGCGACAGCCGCTGTTCCGCGGCGCGCTGAATCCGGAGCGTCGGCGGATGAGAATGACGCTCGAGCACGGCACGCTGCCACAGTCGGTGCCGACAAATGTCGACAATATGCCCGGAAGCGGCGCGACCGAGGGACTGGCGGTCACGGGAATTTTGCTCGGCATGCTGTACAAGTTTGCGATGCGCAAAGATATTGAGTTCTAGCCGGTTCACAAATTCATTATCATCACAAAAAAGCAAAGGGGCATTTGACATGACGCGGAGGTCTGCTTTGCGCTTTCTACGTGGTCTCATGGCGGTTCATTGCACGCTCGTGCGCGAGGCTGCCGCCGACGCTAGAGTCTGCAGTGCCTACTTTTCTGGTGGTATATCAAGTACTTTCTTCCTCGGTCTCTGCCTCGGTAGGATTTACGGAGTCAAAACCTGTAATTTGCACTTGCTGTTGGTGCTGCTGACGCGAGTAAGCCTCCATATCTCGTTCGGCGCCCCGCATATACTCGTCAGTCATTTCTGAGGTCGGCGCAAACACAAGCTGATCATCAAAGATAGCGCGCCTACTCCGTGGCGGGACGACGAGCACCTCCAAACAGCCGGGAGCAAGTCCCCAGTGCCCGCGCGCAATCTCGCCCAGGAGCTGTGTCCGCGACCAACGCGCATCGCCCCAGAACACCATGACGCGAACCTTGTGACAGTTGCGGTTGCCATCATTCTCATTGTTCTCACCATTCAAGCTTGTATCTAAGCGCAGCACGCTTTCTCTGAACTTCTTCGACGCGCCACCACCGTGCCCGTCCAAGATCACCACCTCCCACTGTTCAGTAACCGCGTCATAAGAACGCAGCACACCAAGCACTCCTGTGCTTCCATCGTCTCGCACTTGCACCACATCACCGACAAAGAAGGTCGAGTTCGGCGGAAGCGAACCACTGCCGAGTGATGCATTCCGAGCGGCTCGCTGCAAAGCCGCGGTCAATTCGCGGTGTACTGTCCAACCGTGCTCCTGGTCTTCGTGCTCACCTCCAAGTGTGATGCACCACTGAATGTCAGACTCCTCGCAGGGTCCTCCATCGTAGTGCTCCAGCTCGATGTTATCACGCAAGTGCGGGTATTGTTCGCAAAAGGCCTGGAGCGATGCTTTCACGGCCTCGTGGTCATTGCCGCGCTCTTCATCTGAACCCTGAGGAATTCTGCGGGTCAAATTTACCGCCACGACGTGGTCCTCGCCAAACGTAGTATCTTGAGCATGCAGTACGATGCGCGCAGGGACAGACAAAGCATTGAATGCGCTTATCAAGCCTGCATGATTGCCGCGGTCATCTGCCCCAGTCCTGTTCTCGTCACCCACCGCAACATTTTGCAGCGCGCCTTCCGCTGCAAGTCGAAAGACGCGGCCACGGATAACAATGGACGGAAAGCCATCGCGTGGACCGTTTGCTCTGGCGTCTGTGTTCGAGTTAGAAACGAGGCGCTCACGGAGAGCGTCAAGTGTTTCCTGCTCCTCTACAAGAAACTCGAGCGTGCCTGAATCAGGCTCAACGGACGTGATGAGGTACGCACCTCCAATCCAGTGCTGATATCCACACATAATGCGCAGCAGCGCGGGCATTTCGTGCAGCGAGCGCTGGAGCTCCGCCGAGAATGCCATGTGCGCCGCAATCACGCCGCGTGGCGCAATAAGAGCCGCGAGCTCAGCGCCCGTAAAGCCTTCCATGAGTTGCTGGCGCGTGGGCGGGCGCACAGAGAAGGGCGTCAAACACACCGCACACTGTGTAAGCCGCGGGTCGTTGTGATAAAACGACGGATGAGTGGGCTGACTCACCAAAATACTTCTCTGCCACCTTCTGAGACACTGCAGGTGCACATACCGCTGACCACCCATACACGCGCACGGCGACACCAGCGCATTCGACTCGATGCCTGGCGTCGTCCCATTCTGTGCGTCGCATTCATCCACAGCTCCTTCGAAGCAGTACCTGCAAAGTCGCTCCTCGTCCTCCTCGTCCTCCTCACCTACAGCCCTGTTGGGTTCCTTCGGGTGCGCCATCTACGCTGTCGTGTGCTGTGCGTCCACACAATCCTCCGTCAAGCACCGCATCTCTCTCTCTCTCTCTCTCTCACTCGCTCTCTCTTTCTCTCCTCATGAACGCCAGCGCCGCATCTCCTCAAATGGGCTGGCTGCTTATCGGTTTATCGGTTTCACGCTGCGCAAACGCTCGAAAGATCGATTGAGGTACACTGCCTTGCTACGAGGTACAGCTCTGTGCGTTTCTTGCGGATACGCCGTTTGTCCCGCGCTCGAGACAGTCGGTGGAAGGATTGGACAGACGTCTCTGGATAGTCGCATGATGCTGCTCATGACCGCGCGCGACGGATGCACGCATCAGTAGCAGAGAATGCAATGCGGCATACCCGTGCTTGCGCGCCGCTCACGCCGTGTGGCGCAAGAGAAGGTCGCCTGTCGGATGTTCGCGCGCAGAGATGAAGCGGCACGTGTGGAACATGCAATGGAGCGTTGCAACTGTACTTTTGGTGGCACTTGCTGACACGTCGAAACCGGTGGGGGGAGAAGGTGGGCGGCTCGCAGAAGGGCGAATGCGGCGCAGGATCGTTGGGTCTCGGGTTGTGATACAAGGATAGACTGCCGGCAGCGCGCGCCCGTGGCTGCGGTGGCTGCGGTGGTGTCGACCCTGGAGAGCGCGCGTTGGATTGGGTGGGTGTGCTTGATGAGGAGGGAAAAGAAAAGGGGAAGATGGGGTTGATCGACGCGTTGAAGAGCATGACGTCTTCGGAGTCGCCAGATCCGGGGATCACGACAGGAGGGAATGAGAGGAGGTCGCTCTTGCGGAAAACCTCGAGTGTGGGTTTGGGTGGTGCGGCGGCGGCGGGGAATAGCGATTTTTTGCCGCGTGGGCCGACGGCGCAGGGAACAAAACCGATGAAAAAGGCAATGTCGGTTTCGGGGTCCTCGGAGCATCCGTATACGGGGGGAAAGTATGGCACCGTAAACCATCGGCATAAATACATCAACGATGAAGATGTTCTCTCAACGGGCGCCTCTGCGGGGCATAGTTACCCGCGATGGGATTTTGATGGCGAAATCCTTGCCGAAGTCCGAGCCCGGCGGATCTTCAACCACATCGAGCAGCGTAAAATGGGTTTGAATCTGGGACTTGAAGGATATAAGGGTCCGCTCAATGTCCTGCTGCTCTTTGTCCCATTGGGAATCTGGGCCGGTGTGGCAAAGTGGAACCCAGCGGTCGTGTTTATCTTTAACTTTTTAGGGTGCATTCCTCTCGCGACCATTCTGGGTCGAGCCACGGAGGACGTGGCAGACAACTCAACTGAGACGATCGGTGGCTTGCTTAATGCCACGTTTGGCAACGCGGTCGAGCTCATATTGTCCGTAGCCGCTTTGCGGAGTGGGAAGCTCGACGTCGTACGAAATACCTTGGTCGGGTCCATACTGTCAAATCTGTTATTGGTACTGGGCAGTTCTCTGCTCTTCGGTGGCTTCTACTATCGCGAGCAACATATTTTACCACAGATTGTCGAAGCAAACTGCCTGGCGCTGACCACGGCAGCAATTGGTTTTGTTTTGCCGCCGCTCTTTGCGCTCACCCTTCGTGAGAGCAAGGTGGACCAGCACAAAGCAATCATCGAGAAGTTTTCCTTCGTGTCGAGCGTAATTTTACTTACTGTTTACGTTCTGTATCTCGTGTTTCAGCTCAAAACGCACAGTGACGATTTTGATGACACGTCGACCGGAGGCGATGGTGACGGAGATGGTGACGGTGATGGTGATGGTGACGGTGATGGTGATGGTGATGGTGATGGTGATGAGGAAATGCAGCAGCAATCCCAGCAAGACGCTTTGGAAGAAGATGACAAGCCAACATTGAAGGTAGCGCTTTCAATTATGGTAATTGATGTTTTGCTGGTCGCCGCGTCCTCGGAGTTTTTAGTCGACAGCCTGGAAGGGTTTTCTTTTTCATGTGGCCTGAGTGAGGCGTTTGTGGCTGTGGTGCTCTTGCCATTCATTGGAAATGCCGTAGAGCACGTCTCTGCTGTGATTGTGGCAATGAAGAACCGAATGGACCTGAGCGTTGGCATCGCATTAGGCAGCAGTGTCCAAATCGCCATCTTCGCGTCACCATTCATGGTTCTTCTGTCTTGGCTCGTCGTGCCGTCCGGTGCGCCGAAGCTCACATTGGACATGTCCACATTCGATACAGTTTCCATCGTGGTCGCGGTCTGCATGGCAAGCTTTACATTGCGGGACGCCACGACGAATTGGCTGGAAGGCGCAGTGCTGGTCCTTATGTACTGTTTGGTAGCCGCTGGATTTTACTTCAAGCCGTGATCATAAATGGGTCGAGCAAGGTGCATTGTCCTCATTTTGCTTTTGATTCTGCATCTTCTAGTCGCGAATTGGGTCGTCGTCGAGCAACGTAAGGTGTGGCATGGTTCGGCGTGCTAGCGCGGGCTGTAACTGTGCAGGGGCCATCTGTACGGTAAGCCGTATGACAGAACAGGCGTTTATTAGCAGAAATGGGGCATAAGTTTACTTCATTCTTTCCACAACTACGCAGCGGCACGTCGTCAGCCGCAGCGTAGCTTAGAGTATGCGTTTTTGTATGCCACTCGACATCGCCAATGGAAGGAGTGTACATACCCGTGCTGCGAGGTGGTGCGTGAGCTCTTCTGGTCGCGGAGCGCGTGCCCGTTGGTCGGGCGACACGGACGCCGGCTGCGGCTAGCGCGCGTGCGCCACACGCCGCCCGCCAAGCTAGTCTGGGTGCTGATGTGCGTATGAACGGGCCGGTGGGCGCTTACGCCTTTGTGCGTGTACGCATGCACCTGTGTAGGCTGAATCAGGCCGCGGCGGGCACACGGAGACCGCGGTGGGCATGGGGTGCTACCTGACTCGAAGAGCTATCGGACGAAGGGCTAGCGCGAGAAAGAGCACTTGATATAGTCAAACGCCTTAGACAGAGCAGGGCGGCTCCAAAGCTCACTTACGCTGCTTGCCTAGCAGCCTCGCGCGCACGCTTGCGTTTTTGCCACTCAAACTTGATTTCTTTAAACAATATGCTTATTCTATTCTACATCTATTTTCAGTCGTTTTCCACAGTCACCTGCGTGAAGCGCATCGCCCGGCGCCTCGGGTCTGTCTCAGGAAAGTCAAGCCCGGAGTACACTCTTCCACCGTCGCAGTCGAGCAGCTCAGCTACCGCCGCGAACATGAATAGGTCCGCGTCGAGGCCCGCATCAACCCACTCATTCATCTCCTCAACTTCATCTACCTCAAAGTCGAGCTCGCGCGCGACCAGATCGTACCGCGGCGACGGAGACACGTTCGAGCATGTCTCCGCCTCCATCTCCTCGAGCTCGCGCTCCATCGCATACTCGGCACATAGCCGTTCTGCCAGGTTGCGAGTATAGCGCCGGCGCGTGCGTCGCTCAGCACGCGCGCCACTCCATCCCGCCGTGGCGGTTTGCAACGCAAGCACTGCCTGAACCATGTTCTTGACAAACGCCATCTTTGTGTTGACTCCTTTCTGGTAGCTCTTGCTGCTGCTGCTGTTGCTGTTGCTGTTGCTGTTTCTCTTGCTGTTTCTCTTGCTGCTGCTCTTGCTGCTGCTCTTCTTCTTGCCTTCGCCCTCCTCGCCTCGCCCCGTCCTCGTCTCGCAGTGCACGCCGTGCCATTTTATACCTTTCAAACGCAGCAGCACGCGCGCGGTGCACCGCGGGGTACAGTGCTTACCTATCAAAACAAGCAACTTAACTAGCAATCCGCGCGCACCCAACGGGTACCATCGACTCCGTGCGAAGCACAGCTGGGACTGCGCGGCCTGCGCGCAATGTCGACGTCACCGGCCGCTGGCGTGCGCCTCAAAAAGGACACGAGCACACCAGGACAAGCACGCACAGCAAAGCCGCGCAATCTGACCCGTTTGAGGCGTTCCAGGACACCCGCCGCACGCCTGCCGCGACCCCACAGGCCACGCGCTTTGAATTCGGCCGCCTCTGCACGCAAAGCCCATCCCGTCTATTTTCGTATACTTTATGGCCACATTTTGCCCACATTCTGCACAAATTCGGCCCGGCGCAGGCATCCCGTCGGCCGGCTTCCCTGCTTTTCCACAGTGCACGTAACCTCGACGCCTCAATTTTGCACACAAATTCGCACGCCTCGCACACCCACCGCCACGCCAGCCGTCTGACGCAGCGCGTCTTCGATTCTTCCTCGTTTCTTCGTCTTTGGGACCCCCAGCCACGCCACGCCACTGTCAAAAATACCCTCACTGCTTTGCCGTCACGTTCTCCGACGGCTATAAAAGCAGGACTCCCTGGCGACGCGGCTGTGGAACTTTCGGCACACACGGAAAGAGCAAGCAAGTGTCCGGCGAAAGAGCAGATAGAAGAGTAGTTATTCGCAACAAAAGCAGCAGCAACAACAATCGCAACAAGCAACAACAACGCGTCAAGAGAGATCTCAAAGTGCACCGCAAAGAACCAAAAACAGCAGGTTGACATGGCTCTCAATATTGCAGTGGCTGCAACAGTCTTCGAGGCTGGCGTCGAGGAGCGCCCGAACAGCCTTCTCGTCGGCCCCAGGTTTGCGGATGACTTCCGCGGGGAGCTGTCCCGCGCGGAGAGCAGCGACTCTGGTTCATCTAGTGACTGCCCCTCGCGCGTCGCCCGGCCAATACGGGCCGAGTCTGGGTCGCTGGAATCTTGGCCGTCAGACTCCGACTCGGCTGATGCCTTCTACGTCAAGAGTCCAGAGTCAGCTGAACCCAAGCCGACGCGCACGAACAAGCTGCGCCGCAAATTTTCAGCGAAAGCAGCTCTCCGCGCGCTGCGAGCGCGAGTCCGTAAGACGATTGACGCACTATAGATAGCAGCAGGAACAACGCACTCCATTCAAGTTTCTCCCATAATATATATAAAGATAATGAATAGACTCGGCTGGATTCTTGCGCTTGCTCTCGCCTTGCTGTATAGACACACTTCCAGGCCACCCTCGCCTGCAATGATTTCATCATTTCATCATTTCAGCATCCACACTGGAAACCCCGCATATTTCATGTAGCCGAGGCTTGGTTCGGTCCTGCTTAGTCAACGCCCGTCTTGATGCTCGGCGAACCTATTTTGAATGGATCCCTGGACATTGTGAACGGCAATCAAGCTCATGCGCCACGCGTTGATGCGTGCCAATCTACCCTTTAGGGTTGCATGCGGGCGTCCAGACCCGGAGTACAAGGTCATCATCGCGCACGCGCTGCCATCCGAAAAGCGTTGCTACCCACACCTGAGCAAGCGTTTTGCTGTCCTCACGCAGAGAGAGTCCATTAACCCCCGCTCGCCGCAGAAGGCGTTGCCCGGGAGGCTTGGGCAGGCATTCGCCCACTTTAGCGCAAAGCCGCGCACACGAGCGCTACGAAGCAGCTTGGGCCGCTCGTTAGATCTCGATTAGGAGCACCGCCCGAAGCGTCAATCAGGACGCGGTCGCAAGTGTCGCCCGCGTTTCGTGTGTCGTACAGAACACACGCCTGCGACGACAGCGACACCAGATCTGCCTGATATGCAAAAGTGCCAACATCACACACCATTTGCGCGCACGGCCTGACACTATTCTCCACCGCAATCATGCAGCTCAGAACACTTTGTCACAAGCGATGCGTCGGCGCTTCACATCCTGACGGGCTCTGTCCGCGGCAAGACGCTTGGGTTACACCCGTGGAGCCTTCGCAAGCAAAGAAAAAGGAATCACGTGGTCTTGTGCGTGGTGGCACAGGGGCGAAAACAGCAGCACGCATTGGCGCACTCTCAGTACACCATCCGGACAGTTGATACCAGGACAGGACCCAATCAGGCGCCGCATGGTCGCTGGTCGCTCTTCTGCAAAGTTCGAGCACCGCTGCTTGATCGCACCGCGCTGCCGACTAGGACCTGGTTTTTTCGACGTGGCCGTTACCTTGCTGGCGTACTGGAACGAGTACCGTGAAATCCAGTACCAGCACCAGCATTGACACCAGCGCCGAGAACCCGACCGACCAAAAGACTTGAGCAACACCATGCACGATTCCCTTGGGTTTCCTGCTGTACCCGGGGTTGTAAGCACAGAATCACCTACCGACACCTGGCAACCAGCTGGCTCTGCGGCTGCCGTATGTCTCATACAACACCTTGGTCAGAGGCGCGTGGTAGCCGTGAAAACGGCAGAGCTGCTGCAGCGCCTGCGGCACGACCGCATGTTCTTTGGCGCCAATCGCCTGTATACGGAACCCGATCGTGCGTTTCAGCTAGGCGTGGACATCATGCGCTCCGCCGCTCTCGCCGGGCTACCCACGCTGCTGCTGCTGCGGCAGCCGCTTCTCGCAGAATCCATTCTTCCCACACTCCGAGCTCTTGCTGTGCGGATTTCTTTGTAATCTGGTTCAACCTCTGAAGTTTGGCGGCGTTGGAGCGCGAGAGTCCTCGTTTCGTTGGAAAGGCAAAGGCATGGAGTGTGCAGCATTTCAGTCCGGGTGGTTTGTGTCGCACATACCGGTGCACGCCGGCGCTTTCGATGCGGCGCGTCCAGGCGTGAGGCTGGGAGCCCGCGCCGTGCCGCGTGCTGCGCGGTCACGCCACCTGTTGCCGCTTTCGATGACGACATCTGTTGACGCAGGCCGCGAAGGCGCGGCGTTTGCGTCGTTCTTCGAGATCATGCAGGGTGTGTATAACTCGGAGCGCACATACCACTACTTGGATACCGGCCGGCGCGAGAAATCCGCCACGACGTTTGCGGTGCGCTGGCTGGACTCTGCGGAGAAGAAGGAGCTTTTGAGTGCGCTTGAGAATCGCGGCGACGACCAGAAGGTGGCAACAAGCGAGCGATGGCCTGCGCAGGGTATGGAAATCAGCTTTTACACGAAAATGGAATCATACGATGAGCTGGTGATCAGCGCGACGCAAGCGCTGTTTGTGCCCACAGCCTTTGACGCGTCACGTGGTGTATTGAGCGGAATCTACACGCGCTCGGAAGGTTATGAAGAAGGCGGGCTGACGATCTCTGACTTTGCGTTCGACGTGGTGCGCAATGAGCTCCTCATGACCACGGAGTACGCCAAGGTGGTCTCGGTGGATCAGATCACGCTCGTGAACCCGTTGTTGCGTCTGCGTCGGATCCTGAATTATGCAAAGGACGCCGACACCGGCCACCGCACAGATACGGTCCTTCTCGCGGGCTTTGGCGTAGAAAGCAAATCCACCGACGGCACGCAACTCGTGCCAATGACCAAATGACCGACTCGGGCCGCACGTGCGCGCGTGCGCCACTGGATGGAGATCCAGAACTTGAGCGTCGTGCGCGCCAAACCATCACCGCGCAGTAGTTGAAGAAGACAGGCGAGCAACGCCGGGTAACTGCAAAATGAAAAAGGGAGGACGCCAAATGTAGATGACCGCCAACTCGTGACCAGGTCCCACGCGGACCACCACATTGTCTGGATTTGCATCACCTTGAACGCCACCATTTTCATGCATTTCTTCTGGAAGACGGAAACCGGGGTTAACAACCACACGCACCGCTGCTGCGGATTCATTCAGATACTCGCTCTCTGTGCACCGTGCAACGCCACGCAGCCACCGGTCCCTCGCACACCACACTGCCGGCTACCCACACGCATGCTCCAATCACCCAACAAGCCGACAAGCCGACAAGCCGACAAGCCGACAAGCCGACAAGCCGACAAGCCGACAAGCCGACAAGCCGCCAAGCCGCCAAGCCGCTAAGTCGATGTGAATGATTTGTTTCTACGCGTGCGAGCTTTGCGTGCTTGCCTTTTGAATCGTTTCTACGTGGTGTCTGCCCTTTTGATCCTGTTGTTTGCTGTGGAGCAGTGGGATGGGGCGGGGAGAGGAGAGAGAGCGGAGAGAGATAGGAGATATCACGGGGAGGGAAGACGGGAGGACGAAGGACCGGGTAGGACGTGGGGAGAGGCACGGCGCGACAATGGGGAAAGGTGGGTATGGGACGGTGCGGCGTACAGATACGCTGTACCGCGAGGACAATGAGGCGGCGGCGGCGCGCACGCTCGCGTATCGCCGCCTGGAGATGGAGCGGCACTCCATGCTGCCGTCCGGCGACGTGCACATGGACGCCGACGCGGCGCGACAGCAAGGCTCGGGCGGAGAGGCGCCCCAGCAGGAGCAGGTAGAGGCGCCGAATGCGCGTAATGAGGACGACGGGTACACCTCGCCGAGCTCCGTGTCAAATGAACCCGCTGACGTCGAGCTGAACGGTGCGCCGCAGGACGAGCAAAAGAAGATTCGGTTCGAGGAAGAGCCCGCTGTACCCGCGACCTCCACGCCCGCCGACGAGGACACCGGCCCGGTCTTCATTCCCGCGTCGGGCCCCGCTTCTGGCTCGGGATCACGTTTGGGTGCGGGCAAAGGCGACCACGGAAAAACTGCGAAAGTCGGGAATGTTCCGCTGTCCGCATCACCGCAAACGATGGGCGATCGGACAACGTCAAGCAAGGACGACTCTGTGTTTGCCCATTTGCATGCCGCAGGGTCCTTTGTCAAATCCAAGACGTTTCGCCGGCAAAACACTGACGAGGCGGCGGCATCGCAGGCCGCCCTGTCAAGGAGCCAGGCATCTGCGTCTTTGGATAATAAGGTTACGGCGGCAAATATCACTGTGGATATCGAATCGTTCTCGTTCTTCTCGAAAGGGTATTGGGAGCGCGTGAACCACGGCTTCAAGTACATCAATGACCCGGAAAGCATTCCGTTGCGCAACCTGCGTGATATGCACAATTCCATGATGGCGATTCAGGAAATTTACGTTGTCGCCGGGGCGCTGGCCTGCGGCTTTGCGCTCACGCTTATGGAGGTCGTGGACTTGTCCGAAGCGGACCTCGGACTGTATCTTACATTTGTCGTGTTTGCCACCTTTGCATTCCTTTCGGGCATTTGTGCCGTGATGATTGCCGTGTTTAACTTCATGGGCTTTGCAGTCACGCCGTCGTCGCATACAGAGCTGCTCAGCGTTTCACTGGGTCAGTTTCTGGCACTTCCAGGCACGATGCTTTTTGTGTCTCTACTAACACTTGCCTGTTCAGTTGCCACCTCGGCGTTTGTCGTGGCATTCAAGTCGGTGCGAATTACCGTTACGATCCTTTGCTCTGTATCGTTTCTGGGTATCATTCTGTCCTCGACATATCTCACAGGCCAGATTGTGGCCATTCGAGACTATTGCATTGCGAACCCGAACCCTCTGGACATGGGCGGTGGCTCGCGAGCGCAAGCGAGCAGAATAGGCTCGCAGGCAATCAGGCAGAGAAACTCATCCTTCCAGTCCAGGAACGATCGCGACTTCGGCATTTGAGGTGGAAGGCTTCAATATGGCGTGCAAAACAGACGCTCAGTGATATTATTACAAAGCTCAAGCCTACCCGTTAAATTAAAAGTCAAATCATTACGTCTCGTCGAACTTTTCGGCAAAGATCCTCACGGCGGTTTCGTACGTCAGAAACATGATGGCTGTGTTGGGCACGACGCGAGAGAGATGCACGAGCATTCCGGCATACAGGCCGCGCCGACCCTCCTCGCGGCCAATTTTGAGCAGAGACTGCAGCATGCCACGGTACTGCCGGTGGGCGCCGAGCTTGCGCTCCTCGCGCATGCGCGTGCGCACCACCTCGTGGGGGTAAGTTAGGCTGGACGCCAAAAGCTTCGCGAAGGCCGCGGAGAAAAAGTACTCGTACAGCTTGAGCGTGTCGCTGCTGGATAGATCGTCCCGCTCGCGCAGGTAGCCCTTGAGCTTCTCGTACACCACAAATTGTACCATGGCTTCCGACACACCCCAGTAACTGGCGGCGAGTCCCTTGAAGAAGCCGCGCACGCCTTCTTCCTTCAAAATCTGCTGCACGGCGTGGCCATAGCTGCTGTACCCACCGGAAGCCTGGCCGGCCTGCAGCTGCATTCGCGTCTTGACGAGCCAGATGGGATTGGTCACTGTGTTGCTCGCAAAGCTGGCGCTCGCGCCAGCCAGCACATGCACGAACGGACTGCCTTCCGAATCAGTTTGCTTTGACGAAGCGCCTTGACTGCTAGCATTCTCGTGTCTCGAGTCCGATTCGAACGAAAAATCGACAAGAAAGGTTTTGGTCGTGGCGTACGCCCAAAAGTAGGTGCCGCGAGCCGGAATGATGCCGATCACGGTGGGGGCGAGTCCGCGGAAAAAGCCGCGCGCGCCGTCCTGTAGCATAATTTGGCGCGCGAGTGTGAACACTGAGCGACCGTGTTGTTGCTCGCCCGATGACTGTAGTTTTGTCTTGACCACCTCCAAGGGGCACGTTACGCACGACGCGACGGTCCCGCCCAGCGCGCCCGCCATGAGCGACGCGATCTGTTTCCGCAGCGGCATGACGGGCGACTTGACCACGATAGTACTACTACTGCTACTGCTCATACTACTACTACTATTGCTGTTGCTGCTGGTGCTACTACCACTACTCGTGCTACCATGGCTAGCACCTGTCGTTATATGCGCTTCTTGCGTCGCCTTACCACCTCTGGCTGGACTCGCCGACGTGTCCGAATCCGCATATTCCACTGCCGCCGTAGGCGACACTGCAGATACTGTCCGATATACGCTACATCTCTGCAGGGGCTGACTCTCAATCAGCATCCGTCTGGCGTGCAGATACGCGTCACTACTGGCCCCCGCACCAAACCATCGATTCGCGCCACTTTCACCGCGTATCCTACCCTCTGCGCGTCCTCCATTCATCCCGCCCACCAGTAGCACTTCCCGCAGACACCACCGCGCCTCCTTCCCACGACGATCCACGTCCTCAATCCTCGTTCCGCCCTTGTCTCTCTCTCTCTCTCTCTCTCCTTCTGCTCTCCCGTCCCGATCGGCCGCACCACGTCAACCACTCACGCCATCCGGTTTAACGGTTTAACGGCTTAAGCCGTCCAACATCACGAGCATGGTACAGTTCTGGCATTTGTGTACAGTGCAAACCCACTAACTGTACCATTCGCCTTGCGGATAAGTACAGTGCGCGCTCCGGTTGAAATGTTTCTAATTAAACACACGTTTTCACATTGACAAAATCGCGGCGGTGCGTTGGAGCGAGACAAAGGGAAGCCATGCAGCTTCCCGCATCACGCGTATACCAAAACAATGTTGTTTTATTAGTCATGTGTCTGGCGCATTTCATTGTCATGCCGCATTGGACGGTGCGAAACGAAAAGTACAGTGCGAGGACACCGGTTATTCGGCTCATTCGGTTCAGCTGGGGAGCACGCTGCGCGTGTTGGAACAGGGAGGTTGGGTCCGTTGGACCAGGAGAGGCACGCAGGGTGTTGCGTTCCGGAATAGATGCAGAAAGGATGCAGGCAATTGACGCTGATGGGACAGACACGCCAGCCTTGGCTCTGGAGGGTGCAGAACGGGTCGTGGAAATGAGCGCTGCGTCCGCGCGGAACAGCGGCGTGCAGAGCCTTGAGCCCGTCGTGGTGCTTGAAAAGGTACAGCGTCGCGATGAGCCTGCGCCGCGGCAGGATGATGCGGATGGAAGCAGTGATTCCGGCGTGACGGAGGAAGCTGCCGGAGTTGGCTCAGATCAGCTTCGCGACGAGAGCGCTCTCACAGATGCAGAAGTGGAGAACACGAGCTTCCGTGTCACCCGTCCGTCCATCTACCCGGTGGGTCGCCACCTGCCGCTCGCACGCCACTCGCTGCTCGAGGAAAATGTCCTGTCGATTTCAAGTAAGAATGCCCGCGTGGACGTCTTCCATGAGCTCAAGTCTAGCCGCTACGAGGGATTCTTCAACTTGTCGCTAATCCTGCTGACCTTCCTGCTGCTGTACAACTTTGTCCGCAACACGGTGCAGAATGGATGGCAGCCGGAGACCAACCCGTTCAAGATGTTTCTTTGCACAGCGCTGCTGGGAGATCTGCTCTTTACGTTTACACTCTGTGTCGGCATCATGCTCGCATCCTCGCTGGCATTCTTGATCGTCAAATCCATGCTCTCGCCATCATCTCTGGGCTATATTCACGCGGTCCGCATACCGCTGTACATTGCGCTGCAGCTTGCATTGTACGTTGTCCCGAGCATACTCGTGCTCGTCAAGGAAGTCACGCCGCTGTTTGGGTGCTTCATTGCACTCTTTACCGTCGTGTATTCCCTCAAGTGTCACAGCTGGTACGCCACCAACCGCCTGCTCATGAAAGAATACATGGCCCTCAGCTCCAAGTTCTCACCGCAGTACGAAACGACCGCGGCGGGCGACGGTTCGGAACGCCACTCGCCGTTCACCCGTTTGACAAGCCTTGGAAAGAAGGAGCACGTCAGCACCGCCGACCGTACTCCAGCTGAATCCAAAAGTGAAAGAATCGGAGCGAGCATGAAGGGCACTGAACGTGAAGTAACGCGGCGAGCAGTGTCGACTGCGAGCAAAAGCGCAGAGAATAGCGGCAAAAAGGACAACGCCAGTGGCTTGACGAGTGCTGTCACATTTCCGAAGAACGTGACGTTTGAAAATTTTTGCTTCTTCATGTACATTTGCCCGACGCTCGTGTACGAGACGACATACCCGCGGACGTCGCATGTGCGTTGGCGGTACGTGCTGGTCTATGTGGCACAGCTGCTCCCGATTGTGCTCTTCCAACAGGTGCTCTTTGGTCAGTTTATGCTGCCGGTGCTCATGCACTCGAGCGGTTCGTTCCTGTTTGACATCATGAAAATCGCTGTGCCCAGCATTCTGGTATGGTTGATGGGCTTCTATGCCTTTTTCCACTGCAGTCTCAATATTTGGGCCGAGCTGAACCGCTTTGCCGATCGCAACTTTTATTCCGACTGGTGGAACGCCACCACACTCGAATCGTTTTGGAACCATTGGAACGTGCTGGTGCATGAGTTTTGCCTACGGCATATTTTCGTCGAATCGCAGGCCCGGTATCGTGTTGGGCGGTCGCAGGCAGCTGTTGCTACCTTTGTGGTCTCCGCCATCCTCCACGAGTTTATTTTTGCGTTGGGCTTTCGCACCCTGCGGCCGGCCATGTTTGCGTCCATGCTTGCGCAAATTCCATTTATCTATGCGATGCGCCATTTTGCCCTGAAGGGCAAGCGGCGCGGGAACTGGCTGGTCTGGTTTAACCTGTTCATCGGCCATCCTGTAGTCGAGATCCTCTACGCGCGCGCGTACTTTGAGAAGAATACCTATTTCTTCAGGTGCCAGAAGTGAACAATGAGCAGCTATTTACCGCTTGTGTATGCAGCTGATCGCTTGAGAAAGTCGAAATCAACGAGACAAACAGGAATCAAAAAGAGAAAAGCAGGAAAATTCTTCCGTGTAAAATATGCTGCCGTTCGTACATGTTGAATCCGTATCTAAAGCTTGTGGTGCGCGCCGTTATTCCGCTGCCCCGTACGCAGCACGCACATTCTCATAAAATCGCTGCAGCCGTGTCTCGTCCTTGCGGCAACGGTCTTGATTGGCTACGCCAGAGGCCACATCCAAGCCGGGTGGGCGCAGCATGCAAATCGCTTCGGCGACGTTCTCTGGAGTCAGTCCACCGGCCAACATCCAATTGACGTCGCTTGGGGGCGCACGGAAACGACTCCAATCGAATGAGGTGCCAGTCCCGCCTCCCTTCGCATCGTACAAGCACCACTCATGCTTTTGCTTGGTAGAGCTCCTCTCAGCGCTTCCTTGCGCGTCCACGTCAACCACGTGTATCATGTTCAAATTCAAAGCCGTCGAGCCGGCAACTGCGTCGGCTGTCTGCATTGCCGCACGCACTCCCGCGCCATGCAGTTGAATGGTATCAATGCCCGTCCATGCTACCCACTGTTCTACTTGCTCAAAGCTTTCATCCACAAAGACGCCGACGGGTGTGGCGCCGCGATCGCGAGCAGCGTCCGCGATTGCGCGCGCATCCGTTTTGCTCTTGACGCTGCGAATCGAGTGAGGCCAAAGAATCATCCCGATCAGCATCTCGTCAGGCGCACCGCGCACGCCGCCTCGCAAGCTGCCGAAACATCGCGCCGCGACGTCGAGCGATAAAGCGGCGTCTTCGGCGCTCACCACCCCGCAGACCTTGAGTCGGCGGAGCGGCGTGCGAGCGTTCATGCCTGCAAGAGGAACCGGTGCGGCTCCCGGCGCGGAGAAGGCGACCACGTGACCCATGGCAGAAAGGAATCAGCGCTCAGACACGAACCAGACCGACGAGCACCGGCGACGGTCCTTGTTTCTCGAGTGGCTCGCCGCGCACAATGTCACGTGGGATGCCGAACGAATCGACATCTTGAGTTGTCCGGAGTCGGAATATGAGCAAGAAGAATCGGCCATCAACGCGCATGGCAAGCGCGTGCGCGGCACCGACCTTGCAGGGGAAGACACGGCAAGCGAGGCGCCCTTGTCGCGGCCAGCCTATTGTTGTCGAGCCAAGCAGAGCCTGAGTGTTGGACATGAGGTGGCGCGCATTCCGAAGCATGCGGTGCTCTCTGCACACAACAGCGAGGATCTTCGTCATGTGATGATGCAGCACGAGATGATGCAGAGCGGTGCACTTGGCACGATCGTGGCGCTCATGTACGAGCGTGCACGCTTGGAGCAAAGCAAGTGGTTTGGCTACTTGCAAATGTTGCCGCTGTACGAACCCTTGCCAGTGATGTGGAGCGCGCTTGAACTCGAGGGACTCCGGGGCACTGACCTGTCGCGGACCGTGCAGCAGGATTTGCTCTTGATGAAGCAAGATTATGAGGAGTTAGTGAAACCCATGTGCGAAGAACTTGCTCGGCTGAGCGGCGCGAGCCAAGCCGCATTTTCGTTCAACGAGTTCAAAAACGCTGCCACTATTGTGGCTAGCCGCGCATTCTACGTCGATTCTACGCATGGTGACGCATTGGTCCCAGTGGCAGACATGTTTAATCACGCATCCGGGCGTGAGCATGTGCACATCGAGAGCAATCGCGACGATGAACATTCCAGCGACGATGCCGATGATACTGACAAAAGGCACAGCGCAAAGTCAAGCGAACAAGAGCAGGCTGTGGATCCATTTTTGTCCATTGTGGTAGTGCAAGAGGCGCGACCTGGCGATGAGGTGTTCAATACTTACGGTACCATCTCGACGTCTGCATTGCTCAAGAAGTACGGGTTTGTAGAAGAAGGCCACGAAAATAAGTACGATCAGGTCATATTCGCGCTGTCTAGTGTGGTTCAGCTGGTGGCGTCCAAACTTGGCGTCGACGTGGACGTAGTGGAAGCACGCATCCATGAATGGACACCCTGCTTACTCTCCCTCGACGATGAGGAGGACGATGGCGACGACGATGAGGAGGACGATGGCGACGACGATAATGAAGACGATGGCGAGGACGAGGACGCTGGGGAGCTCGTTGTATCCGACATTGATGGAAAGAACGAGCGTACTGACTCAGAGATCGAATCCGAAGATGACCGTGACGGCGACGGCGACGAGCAGGAAGTGCCGGACTTTTTTCTCGAGTCAAGCGGCCATCCGGATCTCTGGTTCTCTAGCTGCTTAATTGCGCTGTGTTCGGGCGAGAACGTTGAAACACTTCTCGCGCGTGGGAGAGAGCAACGTGCGGTTTTAAGCGGTCCCGCTCGCGACATGCTCTTGCGACTCGTCGAGGACCGGCTTGCAAGCTTTGCATCCCCTCGGGCCCTGCTGAAGCAAGATGGCGCGCGCATGCTCTGCGCGCGAGTATTGGTGGAGCGCGAGCGCGCGATATTGCTTCGCTGCAAAAAAGTGTACGGCAAGGTACAAGCATGAGATGATTAAGCAGCAGCGATCGACCCGGATGGAAGGGACAGAAATCATACATAAACAAATACTATTATTCTTCTTCCTATTCTTCAAGGTCATGGAAAGCAACCGTCATTTGAGTCAGTGTCACTGTCAGAGCAGCCCTTTACGACGCCATATACCACCAGCGCGCAGCCTGCTACGGGAGCGGCAACGACCAGTGCGGCTGCCCCGAGCGGGAAAACAAGAGGCGCGGCCACGATCCAGAACATCCAGCAGCGACAACTGGAAAGGCAACCCTCGTCATCGTACTGCCCGCGGCAAATCCAGCAAAACTCGAAGCGGCACTGCGAGCAAATCATATGCGAGCACCCGTCGTCCTTTTGGATCCGAGTGCGGCAGCGCGGACATCGCTTGGTGTGCAACATCATCCACATCTTATTTTTTGCGCTCGAAACGTGCATCTTTTTCCTCGTCGGGCATTGATGTGATTTGCTCCCGGGCCACGTGGCTCCGGCATCTGGCCGGAGGACCAGTTCGCATCCCGCACACATCTGCGTGCCACAGAATGTGCACTGCGCTGCGGGTGGGTGCACGCCTGGTGGCCCCTTGGGTACGCATGTCGTGTGCCCACATCCCGGCTTCGAGCAAAGGATGACGTAGTGGCTATGGCCGAGCTCCTTTCGAAGCACAAAATATTGTCGCCGGCGCAGTACAAGCGGGTCCAGCAGCGTCTCGATGTCCACATCGAGCGGCGTCTTGCACAATAAACAGCAGCCAGTGGACTCGCCGCGCACCATCATCTGGTCGTCAGCCATGACCTTGAGGAGGCAGTCCACGCAATGCGCATATTCGCACGACGTGCACACAACCAGCTGGCGCGGTGCCTTTGGGTAACAACAAATCATGCACTCGGGCCGGCTTTCGAGAAGCTCCTGCACATCTTCCGGGCTCGTGTGTGGTGTGTCTCCCACACTATGTGCGCGCGACGGCAGTGCCGAAATGAGGCGAGACGTGTCTTGGCCGAGTTCCATATCAGGCAGTGAGTGACTGCGCGGGCGCTGTGGCTCGGCTCTCAGATTGTCTTGTAAGCCATTGTGTTCGTTGCCCTTTTGCTCATCCTCTGCACAAATATGCCCAGGCTTGACGGATTCCATAGCGAATGCATTGCCCGGTCGCGCGTTTTGCGGTGCCATAGAAGCATCTGCACATGAGCACGTACTCGAAGTCTCTGTCGACTCGGACTCGCTGAGCACCTCAACCTCCATTCCCCAACGCTCGAGCAAGAACGCGCGCAGAATTTCATCGCGCTCCGCCTCGTCCGTGCAGCGGTGCATTTGCGCGAAAAGCTCGTCCAACTCACGCCGATCCAGCTCATTCTGATCCCTTCTCCAGGAACGCGGCACGATATGCTCGCGCATGCGGCGCAACATGTGACTCATTGCGCCTCTGTTCTCCGTCAAAGCCCCACACCACACCAACAGACTTCCAAGCGCTCAACGCTGCGCGCCGAGGGCCACGCTCCGGCCTGCCTGCAGCGCGCACACACGCGCACAGACTCCAAGCGCTCCGTACGTGTGCACCACCACGCCCCAGAAGAGCCTGACACGGCGTACACACCAGAAGCCTCTCCTCGGGCACCCACGAGAGCGCGAGACACAACCTGCGACGCGGTCGTCCAATTCAGCCGCCACGACCGACCTGCGAATGCGAACGAGCGACACCTATCCACCTGCGCGCGAGCGACAGAGAACCTTGTTGGTGGAGCAGCGCGGCGCACTCTTATACGCGTGCGCGCGTCGCCACCCAGTCGCACACGAGCTACACACACCCACACACGTCGCGACTCCAAGAGGTAATAGACGCAACACGCCTGCACACCATGCCCCGCCAAGCAACACCACCGCTGTCCCACTCCATGCGGTTGTGCGCACACACACACACACGTGACACACACTGAACACTACTCCAGCAAGGACTGAACACTATCCCGCGCGCTCCTTGCTGGCGCACGCGCGCGTTTTTCGCCGAGAAACCGCCGGCTTGACACACACACAACACCGGCTTACATTGTCCCGCCGAAACGCCCACGCCAACGCAGCAACAAGTACAGTGGTGTAAGCAATCGTCCCCCTTACATTTCGAGTCGCAACCCTAAGCGAGCGCTGAACACCCGAGCGGTACACCTCAGTACAGTGATGTTCAGTGGCGTGCAGTGGAGGACAATAGGTACAGTGATGACCTGTCAAGTATAGTGATGTACAGTGAGTGGGTTGGGGTTGAGCGGGGAGAGAAAGAGAGGAGGGGAAGGTGGACGAGGCATGTGGGAGTGGGGGAATGGGGATGGAGTCGATCCTGTCGTTCGGGCGCGCGGTGCGACTGAACGAAGAGGAATGCGACTGGGATGAATTGGACCGCACCGCCGCGTTGCTGCATGCGCGCTTGGCGTTCACGCGCGCCGTGTTGCGCCACGACTTGGGCGTCCGTCGCCAAGCCGAGGACAGCGTGTCTGGCGCCGCTGCAGGGTTAGAGTCGAACGATGATGCCGCACGCGGGGAGAGCCGTCCTGAGAGAAACGATGAGAACGTGCAACTGCACGCGGATGTGCACAGCGCTCTGTCTGGCTGGTGGGCCGCGCTGGACCACGCGAAGCCGCTGCCGCTCAAGGAGATCTTGCTGCATTATGACGCCATCGAGCGCGACAGACAAGCACAGCATCGCACTGGCGCAGGCGTCCGCACGCCGCGTCGCGGAGAGCCAGTGTTGCATCGCGCGCTCAGCCTGGAACCTGAACTGGTGCACGAAACACGCGCGTCTCATCTTGACCAAGGCGCCGAACCACCACGAGCACAGGCACGTCCGGGCACTGGCGCGGCGACATCGCCGCTTCGACCAGTAAGCAATTTCTCGGTTGCAGAGCCACTGTCGGTAGTAGAGCCGTCAGGTGCAGCCCCGCTCGCGGCGGTGGCGAGCGTGCCGATCGTCGGAAAGAAGCAGTCAGTCCTTCTGATCGAAGACCGAATCAGTAAGCGAAACCCGGGCGAGTCCATGTTAAACGCATATGAAAAAGTGCTAAGTGCACCGACAGTCGACTTGGAAGCGCTGCGCAAGCTCGCATGGCACGGCATTCCGCTTAAGTACCGCGCCACGGTATGGAAGCTGCTGCTCGAGTATGTGCCGGCCTCCGCATCCCGTCGTCCCGACGTTGTCCAGCGAAAGCGCCGAGAATACCAACTGGCTGTTGAGCAGCATTTCGGCGGCTCTCATGCACACACACGCCGCGCGCAGGGGATTTTGACGCCCAAGGCACCGGCTGCACGAGACCTCGACGTCGGAGGGGCCGCGCACGATCGCAGTATAAACGGCAGGCCGAAGGCAGAGCCGTTGTCCCCGATGCGTGATATTTCCAACTCAGTCGCGTCTGAGCAGCCCAATCCGCGCGGTAGTCAGGCGGGGCTGTCCGAGTACGAGCAGAGCATGCACCGGCAAATTGGACTAGACATTCCTCGCACATGTCCCGGCCAAGCCTTGTTTCACATTGAGAGTGTGCAGGCCTCGTTAGAACGTGTGCTCTACGTGTGGGCGATGCGGCACCCAGCGTCCGGCTATGTGCAAGGCATGAATGACCTCTTGACGCCGTTCCTGTTTGTGTTCTTTGCAGAGCAATCGTCGGTTTTGGAGTCCGGGGAGGAGGTGCTCTGCTGGACAAATCTCCAGCATTTATCTGCGAAAGGGCTGGCGGACGCCGAGGCGGACGCCTACTGGTGCCTCACTGCCCTGCTCGAGTCGATCCATGACTACTACATCTTTGCGCAGCCCGGCATTCAGAAGCGCGTCCTGATGCTGCAAGAGCTTGTTTCACGTGTGCGGCCAGACGTACACGCGCATCTGCTCAGCGAAGGGCTCGACTTTATCCAGTTTGCCTTCCGCTGGATGAATTGCCTGCTTATGCGCGAGCTACCGTTTGTGCTTATTGTGCGCATTTGGGATACGTATCTGTGCGAGCGCGACGGCTTTGGCGTGTTTCACGTGTACGTGTGCGCCGCGCTTTTGAGTTTCTTTCACGAAGAGTTACTTTGCAAGGACTTCCAAGATCTCGTGCTCTTTTTGCAAAACCTCCCCACCAAGTCTTGGACGCAGACAGAGCTCGACATGATTCTCTCGCAGGCATTCATGTGGCGATCATTATTTGACTCCTCGGTTCACTTGCGCGGCGATTGACTGACAGACGTCCTGACGCACTCATGATCTTGTGTGCTGCCGTACCGCTTGAGTGGCTGCCTGTTTGGGAAGAAAAATTCGACGACACACAAGGAAAACACGAACACGCCATGTGATCACGTTGCGGCCCCAGTGTGGGGCTTTTTTTGGGCCAGATGTCATGTTCATGGCGTTAAAAAAGGGAGAGCACAGAAGATCACACACTCCTGCATGAGTCCTGGTGGACGCTTGCAGTGTAGTATGTATCATGCGGTGTCGTTGTGGCTGTTCGCGACTGAGCAAAGTTTTCATCGCGCTCGCGGGCGCCGAGCAACCGAGCAGGACTCAGTGAATGTGCGAATATGCAGCCGGAACGCATGGTGTACGTGTGCCGCTCGTGAGTGGAAGCGGAGGACCTCGACATGGGTTTGTCCTCTCTGTCAAGAGACCATGTTCGTGGATGTTGGTATTGTACTGTACACGTGTTTTCTTTCGCAAGCTGCTGTTCATAAGAGATTCTCCTCATAAGTTTCCGCCCGCATCTTTTTCGTCGGGACAGCCGCGGTGGCCGTGGCTGGGAGCAGGTCTGGGCCTTCTGTTTTGGCTGCGTACGCGCGGCTCATTTTGTAGCTGCGAGTGGCGCGCTCGTACAAAAAGATCCCAGCGATAGAGAGCAGCACACCCACCAGGTTGATGGGTGTAAGATGCTCGTGCAGAACACCCACCGCGATCACGGGCACCAAGACGCGCTTGAAGATGTTTGCCACGCTGTAGCTGAGCGGAGAAATGCGGTTGAGCGTCACAAAGGCCAGCTGTGAGGATGCAAAGTTGAGGAGGCCGGCAAGCAGCAACACAACCACTTGAGCGCGGCTCACGTGGTAGCTTTGGAGCTGCGTGAGGAAGCGTGATCCAAAATGCTCGTTCGAGGCGGCTCCGAAGCCGCGGTATAGCTCGAGTACAGAGTAAGCCACGACAGCCATGCTGAACGAGATTGCCGAGAGATACACCTGCAACGACTGTGGGTCAATTTTGTCGCGGCCGAACAGAAGCTTGCTGTATATGTTCTGGCCCGAATTGATGCCTGTTGAGCACGCTGAAGCCAGCAGCCCCTGCACACTGACAAGTAGCATAGCTGCGTCGTTTGCGCTTGCGCCTTTGATTTCTTCGACAGAAGTGAGGGTCACGCCGAAGACGACGGGTATCATAGTGGTCATGACGCGCGCCGGCGGCACGTGCTTGAACGCGATAAACTCCAGCAGCGCGCTGAAGATCGGCGCGAGCGAGCGGATCGTATTGAACAGATTGACGCTGATGCGACCCAGCGAGCCGTACTTGAGAACCTCCTTGACCAAGTACGCGGCAGACAGCGGGACAACGGCTTTCAGCTGTCGTTGAGAAAGGCGCTGCAGCGGCTGGACGCGCAGCACGAGCGTCCATATGGCTCCGTACACGGTCGAACACAGCAGCAGCCACACAGCGAAAAAATCATCTGACACGCCGCTCGCAGAGAGCGCGTGCTTGGAGTAGAACAGCGACACCAGCGACGAGACCATCCACAGCACCAGCATCACGGCCAGCCGCGCGCGCTGCTTGCGCACCACGGCCGCCTCCTCGTCCTCCCCACCGCTGCCGCCTCCTTCATTCCGACTCGCACGCACGGCATGTTCCACCTGTGCCCCGCGCACCGCACCCATTCCTTGCACGCCCTCACATACATCAATCCAGTCCCCCTCTCCCTCTCTCCCTCTTCTCCGCAGCAGCGACCGCCTTTCCCCCCTCTTTCCTGAGCAACCAACTCGGCTCTCTACCTCAAACGGTTTCCCGGCTTAAACGGTTCAAAACCGCCGATCGCTCGCTACCGCTGTAAGTTTATGTCAGGGCAAGCAGGTACACTGAAAGTGGGGAGTAGGGTACAGTGCGGCAAAGTGGCGTCTGGCGCGGAAGGTACAGCGGTAAAGTACAGCTGGTTTGTGCGGTGGGCGGCGAGCGCGCGTGGCGCAGCAGAGCGGCGCGACGTGCGAGGAGCGGATGTGCGATGGTTTTGGTTGGAGGCGGAGAGCGGGGAGCGGGGAGAGAGAGAGAGGGTGTGGGGAAGAGGCCAAAGGGAGGGAGGGCGTGCGTGGGGACGGCGCGGTAGCATGGGAGAGGTGTCGATCGAAAGCGTGATGGAGTACGTCCGGTCCAACCCGAGCGTGGCCATGGGCGTCGTCGTCGCGGCCGTCGTGCTCGTGCTCACGCCGTTTGTGCTGCAGTATCTCCTCGTCGGGTTCGGCAAGTCGGGCTCCGTCGCCCTGGCCGGGAAAAACGTGCCGAGAAAGTTCATGCTCATCTCGAAGAAGGCCGTCTCGCCAAATACGCGCATCTTCCGATTCGCGCTCGAGCACCCAGACCAGAAGCTGGGGCTGTACCTCGGCGGCCACGTGCAGATCGCCGCACAAGTGAACGGAAAGCTAATCAAGCGACAGTACACGCCCATCTCCTCGGAAGACGATCACGGATTTTTCGACCTCCTCATCAAGATCTACCCGACGGGCTCGCTCACGCCGTACCTCGAATCGCTTCGGCCGAATGTCGACGAGGTCAGCTTCACAGGGCCCTCGGGCAAGTTCAAGTACGAGAAGGGACAGGTCACGTCGTTCGGCATGATTGCCGGAGGTACGGGCCTCACCCCCATGTGGCAGATCTTCACGGCCATTCTCAAGGACCCCACGGATACGTGCAAGGTCTCGCTGATCTATGCAAACGTCTCTGCAGAGGACATTCTTCTGAAGGCCTCGCTGGACAAACTGGCTGCGGAGCATTCGGACAGATTTAGCGTATACTACGTTTTGAACGAGCCGCCCACTTCATGGAAGAGCGGCGTGGGTTTTGTATCTGAGGAAATGATCCGGGACCACATTGGCCTTCCGGCCCCCAAGAAGAAGGTGCTCATGTGCGGGCCGCCGCCCATGATTCGCGCCATGCGCGCGCACTGCGGTCGCGTGGGATACTCGGATAATGAAATCTTTGGATTCTGATTATTGACTCGAGAGCACGCGCGCATAGAATTTAATATATGAGGAAAGTTTTGTTGATGTGTATTGTCTCAATGGATCCATAAGCACATGTGGCTTTCGTATAGGCACAAGCGCAGCGCGTCCCGCCTGCCACAAGTCGTCTGCAGCCGACCGATGCGGGGTCCCTTGATGATGACGATGTGCGTGCGCACGCGCCACGACCGCGTGGCGAGGCACGAGCTCTGGACCTGTACGTGGCATGCAGGACTCGTCGGCCAGAGAAATTCTTTGCTCCACGCATAGACGGAACAATCTTTAAACTAGCACAGTGAGTTATTAAAAAGCAGCGAATGTCGTGCCGCCAGACACTGACCGAGTGGCACACAATTCCTTTCAAATTTGCTCCGAAAATGCAACGGAAAGCGCGCACCAACTGGACTGTCCTCTTCGGTAGATGAATAGCCATGTTCATTCCGTGGATAACCTTGTACAGCAGAAGCCCCATAAGCCCGCAAAGTCCAAAATCTTAAATAATCGTCCGCGCCCGGGCAATTTGTGACCCACTTCAGCCCCAAATGGTTCTGCCGGGAGGCAAGTCCTTCTCATTCTATCCCAGAATCAAGCCAGGAACCTCACAAATTACCGGGACCATACTACCATGAACTCGCCCATCGAGAAGATCACGACTTTTGAGCACGCGCCTTCTGACAAGAGAAAAAGAAAATAAAAGATCGGCCCGCAGCGAAACGCTGCCTAGAACAGGAACTTTTTCTTCGGTCGGTTCGCGGGGATGTCTGTCTCCTCCGGTTCTGGTACGTACTTCCACTGCGGCTCCTTGACGACCTTTCGCTCCGGTTTCGGGTTGCTGTATGTTCCCTCAATATCCTCGCACTGCATCGCTTCGTCCCGCGAGCCCGGCAGGCGGTCGACAATGTGCACCTTCTTGGGTACTTGCATGACGGGCAACATTGTTTGGGCGTGCAGCTTCATCCACTGCACGGAAACACGAGCGCCCTTCTTCGGCAACACGGCGCAGTGCACATCGCAGTCTGTGCCCTCGGCATTCCATGAGGCCCATGCGAGCGCACTATCCACAGAGTGATGCGATTTCATCACAGCCTCGATGGTCCCGAGGTCAAACTTGGCCTTCTTCGCGACCTTGTTCGGGTCGCCGCGTGGCATCGCGCGCTCGCGAGTGATGCGCTCAATTGGAGGCGCCTGTCGCTTGTCCACGTACTCTTTGAGCGCTTCTACCGTCTCGAGTGCTGCGTTGGCCTCGTGCGCTGCCAGCTCTGCCGCTTGCTGCGCCTGTTTGCATGCTTCGCGGTCAGCAGCAGCCTGGTCTACGGCGCTGCGGGCCTTGGTTGCGCGCGCCGTTGACTCGACGTGCGTGTTCGCCGCAATCTCACCCACCGCGTCAAATGTGTCTGTATTGACGCTCATCATCACGGGCGCGGAAGTGGCCGCCGCCATCAATGCGCGCTCCTCGGCCGCCTCCTGCTTCTTCTGCGCGATCTCTTTCTCGAGCTGCGCCATGCGCTTGCGCATGTTCGCCATATCTGCCTCGTGCTTCGACCTGACCTGCGCCTCGATGGTCACTTGCTGCTGCTCGAGCGCGCTCAGCTTGGCGAGCACGGCGGCCTGCGTGGCGCCGTCGACCGCGGTCTGCACGCCGGCCAGCGCCGCCACGTGCTCGTTCCGCTTCTCCATCTCCTGCATCAGCAGCGCCTGCGTCGCGCCGTGCTCCTCTGTCGCGCCGTGCGCGCCCGTCTGCACCTTATCCCGCAGCCCATCTTGATTTGAACCGAGCGTCGCGACGCGGTCCGTGAGGACCTCCAGATCCGACATGGTCGTGCACACCAGACGCCACCGCACTCCCGCCCCGCAACACACCCCAAGCACCGCACACTCTCACGCTACCCCCCGCCGCACTCCCCCTCCCGTCCCCTCTCCTCCCCTCACCTCTCAAACCGCCGCTCCACCTTCTCTCCGTTCCTCTCTCCCTCCTCCCCCTTTGCCCCTTTTCCCCCTTCCCCTCACACGTTCCCACTCGAAACAGCACCCGCAGCGGCAGCCGCAGTAGGCGCACGAGTCAAAGTCGCCACGCGCACCGTTCATACCAAACCGCGCCACTTTCATACCAAACACGCGCGCGCAGCGCAGCCACCATCGCTCGCGCTCGTTTCTGCTATAAATATACGCGCGTGCTAGTAAATCCCACGCGCGCGATGATTTTGATGCCGCACGTGCCCGTACGACACAAGCGTGGCCGTTTGGGTTTTTTTCTTTTGTTGGTAGGGAGGTACTGCGATAGAATGATATTGAGGTACAGCGCGACGGTATGAACGAAAAGTCGGGCCTATTGGGCTAGTGGTATTTTTTAGGTATGTTTTCTTGTCTTGAAAAGTGGCGCATGCGTGGACAGTACTTGTGTACAGTTAGCGGTTTGATGGTTAGGCGGTTTGGGGGTGGGGGCAGCAGCGCTACAGGGAGCGGGAGTGGTTTACTTGGCGAGCTTGTGGACAGAGCGTTCGTGCCGCGCGAGCTTGGATTTGAGCGTGAACGCAAAGCCGCAGATCGCGCACACGTGGTTGCGCGTGGCCACATGCACGATCTGCATGTGCTGCCGCATGTTGCTGCGCGTCGTGAACGTGCGCTCGCACGTCGGACACGCATGCAGCTGCGCGCCACCGCCGCGGACCTTTCCCGTGGCGCCACTGCTCGCAGCGCCGCCGCCACCACCCCCGCCGCTGGATGTCCCCATGACCGGCTCCGTGTACGCATCCACATCGACTCCACCTTCCGCGCCGCTGTGGTCCTGGTCGCGCTCATGAGCTCTGGCAACCTTCCTTGACCGCTTGGCCTGCGCTTTGCCCTCGCTCACATTGACGCCAAAGAAGCGCACACCACTATGTCCAGAATTTCCCAATATCTCGTTCGTCCCGTTACCAGGCATGCTTGGAGGGATAGATATAAACGAGTTATTAACTGCCCCCAAGGACGCGTCGTCGTTGCCCGGTGGCAACGGCCCACGCCGCGACGAATTTCCATGCCCAGCACTGAGCTCCACGGTCCCAAATAAGGCCAACCGACCGAAAGTTGGTACGTCATGTGCTTGAAAAGGCCGCGCAAACGATCCGAAGGATTGGGCTGCCGAGTCGGCGCGCGATTCTGTCCGTAGGATCGACGGCAGCAGAGGACTCCTCCCGGTCACATCCCGACTCCCACCGTTTGCGCCCAGCCACTCCACATCATTCATCGAACTGGTGCCATTCATCCACACCAACGGGGACGAGCTACGTTGTTGTTGCATGGGGTTAGGGGTATTGGCAAACATGGAGACGCTCCCCGCCCACCCGCTCGGGTCGTCTGGAGGCGACCCGCGCGTATCTTGCGATCCGATATTCGCTGGTGATACCGCTGTCTGAGCCTGGAGTACTGCTGCGTTTGGCCGCGCGGCGACGGGATGTGTTCCCTTGCATGCACCACTAGTATTCAACACATGTGCACTAGCACCTTGGTCGCATGGAAACAAAGCCTCATTGTTTGGTCTGTCAAGTGGGCGTGAGAAACCCAGTAATGTGCTATGAAAGTCCTGCTCGTCGTCTGCGGTTTCCGGGTGCGTATTGCGCGGTGGACTTTTGGCTGCTTGACGATCCTGCGACAACTGCACGTTGACAACGTTGTTCTGGCTTTGCCGCGGCGAAGCTGCCTGCGGTAGATTGGCCGAATGCACTTCGTCGTTGCCGCACGACTTTGATACATCTCGCGCAACGCGCTTCGCAGGGCGCTCGCATGCATCCGTAGGTACAAAATCGCAATCTCTTTCCTGTAAGAGGTCCTCGCGCTCGTACGGGAGCTTTGCGTCATCGACACGCTTGTCAAAGGACATTGCGTCGAGGGTCGACCCTTCTTCCATCTTGAGCGCGGCCTCACCTTGACACAGAATTGTGAGATTTGTGCTACTCATATCTCGGACTGCCTTGACGACATCTTCCTTGCTATCTTCTTTACAAGCGTAGCCGGGGCCTGCTGCCGCGCTGCTGCATTTGGACGACACGTCACACGACACGCTTCCTGCTGGCGCAATCAGCTCGTCACCAAGCTCTTCTATTCGTGCACGAGCAGGTATAGAGGTTCCCAGCTTCCTGCGCCTGATACGGTCCAACACCTCCTCACGCGCGTCACTTGCTGAGTCGGATCCTGTTGCACAACTACTGCTACCCTCCACGCTCGTTGAATGCGCGACATTTGAGTCTGTTATTACGTTGCGCGACACGCCCAAATATTTCTCCGAAACATACTGGAAAAACTGCGAGCTTACCAGTTGCGTGTTGGCAAAGCCGTGCCAGCCAAAAACCATGCGCACGTACACTTTCTCCTCACCCACTTTGACGCCATTGCCTTTGAACAGCTCGACCTTCATACTGCATACCTCATTTCTTCTCGCCAGGAGCCTCCGCGTGTAGAACGACCAATTATCCAGTTGGCGAGATGATGAGCCGGTCACGTGCTGCAGCTGATTTTCTATAAAGTCTGCCTTGGGTGCCTGTTGCCGTTGATTTCTGAACGTTTCGGAGCACATGCACGCTTCCATGTTTCGGAATGAGCAAAATTGACATGTACTCGCCTGCACGAAATCGAAAAAGTTGGCCTTCATGAGTACCTTATTGGGCACGCACCTCGGACTTGACTGTGCGAACCAATAGTAGCAGCCACTAAACGCGCCATCGCAGGTCATGCGGCGTACTTCGATGACAGACTCACCGTTGGAGTACCACGTAAACAGCAAGAGCCGCTGTTCGCCTTCGTACACGCCCATGACGAAACGGCGTACGCCGGCAGGTTTGGCGTCCGCGCTGATTGGGAATTGGACGTGCCGATCCACCTGGAAAAAAATACCAAACCAAAAATTCTTGTACGCGTGAAGTGGGATCATGAGCCCGCGCATAATAACGCCATTTCTCGCGCTGGCGCCCTTGCCATTTTTGCCTTCGCTCGAAGTAGGGCCCGGCGCGGCGTCCATCGAGCGCTCGCCCGGCTTTTCTTCTGAGCCGCTCGACTCGGACTTCATCGCGTCCAGCTTCTTGTGGAGCATGGGTTGATTGGACGAGTTCACGCCCGTTCCGACGTCCGCGCTGGCCAGCTTGCCGATGTCGCGGTCAATGAGGTAGGTCACACTGATGGCCTTATTCACCTCATTGACGGCGAGCACTTCCGGCTGGAGCGCGTCGAGCGCCGAGTCGCGCGCGTTCTCAAAGTCGAGCTCTTCCACTGGCGTGCTGTTCTCGTCAGTGACACCCAACAGCCAAGACGCCACCGTGTGATTGCTCAGCACGTTGAGCAGGTACGCGTCCAGGTCTGGCCCGCGCCACTGGTCGCTCTGCGTTGCACCGGAAACGCCGCGCATCTCGCGTATCATTTCTTCACACACCATCGTGAACGACCACACTCGCCGCCACCTCCGCGCCCATGAATCCGCGCGAACGCCCGCGCGCGCTCCGCTCGTACCTCGTCGCCGTCCGACGCACGCCCACCCACCCGCCCGCCGCCCTTCTGCGCGCGCGCAGCTCACCCCACCGCCCGCTGCCGTTTCCTCTCCCCGTCTGCCCATCCGCTGCCCGTAGCCACCACGCGCTCTGCACGCACTCGCATCCAGCCGCTCCACCTTACCAGTTGCGCCTTGTGCACTACGCCACGTAGACGTTTGCTCTCCCTCCCTTTTCTACCTTGGAACACCGTCTGCGCGTTTTCTCCCCGCTCCTACATGACAAGGCTGGTCAAAACTGCAATTCTTCGAGTCTGCCTATCAGTAGATCAACGCCGACCGGTGAATTGACCCCTTTCTTCGCCGAGTGGGCGCTTGCGCCTGAACGGAAAGCTCGAACTTCGTACCACGCGATTTTATTCTCACCCACTAGTGCCCTTCCTTCTGGAAAGGCAACGAGCTAGATCTGCCGGTTTTCTCTCACGTCCTTTGGCAGCCCACAAAGGTGCAGGTGTTTTCGTACTCCGCTGGTGAGACTTGCGCGTCATTGTAGCGGCCATCCCAACCTCATACCGGGCGTGATCACGCGCTTTCGATGCCTGCGCGTCACGGCGCTCGCGTGGCACCCTTGCACTGCATTCGCGCCCTCCAGTGCCTGACATTGCCGCTCCGGTGCCTCCTAAACGGCCCCCCCAAAGTTCCTCTTATCTCTCTCACACTGCTCTGCTTGCGTCGCTCGAGATGTTAGCTTGAGTCGTCCGACAAGATTGGGCTCAGGCAAGCCCAGTGCGCAGTCTTACATTGTGCTTTCTTAGGATAGCAATGCTCGGGGTTTTCAAGACGGGACGGTGAGATTCTGCAAAACGCTGTGTGCACCCGCGACCCAAACTCTAGGAAAACACACGAAATTCCAATCCTCCGAGCCGACCGCCCTTTCTCGTGCGACTAGATGGCTCCGAACATTTACATACTCGTCCATGCCAAACTTCAAAGGAATGGAGTTCAACATTCGCCAGTTTCGTGGCTATTCCGACCACGCCCGGAGCGTTTCTGTATGCCTGCTAGATCCTTGCTGCAATCATGTTGGATTCCTGTCAAAGCGTCTCTGGATCTTGGGCGGCGCCTTGTAGGCGCGTTGTCATTCCTGACCCTGCTGTCTTTAACGCTGGCGCTTTCCCCACAGCAATGTAAAGGCACGGAGACGCGCAAGCAAGCCTCGGAGTGAAGACCAGGCAGGAAGTGAACGAGAACAAGAAGAGGGAAAAGGAAACTGCTAAAAGACCCTGAAAGCATCTGGGTTTGGTAGTCTCAGGTCCGGGCTGGCAGAAGCAAAGAGAGAAAATTGTCCTCTCCACCCGGACTGTTTTCTGTCTCATTTTCATACCGGATTCCACGGAGAGCGCTTACGAGCGACCACATGAAAAGACGCAGCGCATCCCATGCGCAAAGCCGAGTTTAAACAGTGTGACTGCAATTCCACACAGTCAACTGACGACAATGAAGCAGGGTTGACATGGTGAAAGACCGGACAAGACATAGAAGAACCTTACGAAATTGTGCTCACTTGATGCGCGATTGTCAAACTCCCAGCAACCGCACAGTGTCTTCATTCGCGGCATGTCTATATTTCATGATTCACGCAGCAGGCTCGCGTCATTCAGCACATCCTGGTGACCATTTTGACCGCGTCCCGATGCGTGCAAACTAAAGTCTGACGTCCAGGATTTTACAATTTGACATTGTTTTTCTGGCAACCCGCGGTAGCCCTGTTTGAGAGAACAAGAGTCTGGCTTCCGACGTCGGGCGGCTACCGCTCTTTCTTGTCTAGGCGGTCCTCTGTTGGATATGCTGGACTTTCCTTGGTACCAAATAATCTCCTCAAAAATACATTCTTCACCGAATCACAGTCTCGTCTGCTGGACCGGCGCGTAGCCAGCCTGTATTTTATACTGGGCACCTGGGCTTCTCGCCGTGGTACGGCTGTGTATATCTAGCCACAGCACGGAAACAGTCCCTTCGAGCCTGTTCATTGCACCTTGCGCTATCTACCAAGCCTCCATGTGCAAGGTGAGGTTTCCGGTCCTGCGCAGCACTCACGCTGCTCCCTATTCTGTACCGCACACCAGGCGGTTACAGAGCATCTCAATGTGCGCGGCTTTGGATGCTGCGAGCCCGCCTCTACGTTGCCTGACCTCGTCTGCTGCGCCGAGAGACGTCATCCGAAGAAAGCCATCGCACCGTTCCTCTCCCCGACCAACTCTGCCCTGCGCAATCCTCTGCCCCACGCAGTCACATAATTCCGCTCGTGGAAATCAACCGTGTCACCACCACCATTTGGCTACCCTTACTCCCCAACCGCGACCAATGCAGGATTCGTAAGCACCCGCGTCCACCCACCCACCCACCCACCCACCCACGCACGCGCGATGCCTGCAGCGTGCATACAAGCGGCCATCTCCGCTCACGACATCCGCTCCACAAACTGGTTTACCTCCCCAGCCACTTCCCTTATCGGTCCGGTTCATTCGTTGCGCATCCCGCCCCTCAAAGAAACAACACGCATGTGCCACCACCAACACTGTACCGCTCGGAATTTCTACATCAAAACGCCCCGAATTCAATAGACAACCCCTCCCCACCACCACCATCACTATGACTGTTACTAGTTGTGTGCTCTCCGTTCCACAAGAACGAACGACAACATGCCACACAACACAACCGACGTGGCGCGATGTATGACGCACGCGCGTTCTACTGGAAAGCGGTTATTTGTCGCTGGACGGACGCACGCGCGCAGAGGCGCGAGCACGTGGCGGTTCGGTTTGGCGTGCCGCGCCGGCTTTAACTGCGCCGCGCAGCTGGCTATAGTAAAACGGAGTGGTTTGGGCAGGGGATGCGCGACGGATGGTCGAAACCGGTAAGGCGGTAAGGCTGGTGCCTGAAGGTCAGCCATGGCAGCAGCTGTAACGAGCTTGAGCAGCTTCCGAGTGTCGTAAGCGTTGGTGCATGCTGATGGTTTATGCATGCTTCCATGCATGCGCCCGGGCGTCGGTCTGAACACGGCATGCGAGGGCGGATGAACCGTTTCGGCAGGGAGACAAGCTGCACGGTCGGTTGGTTGGTGCTGCCCTGCTGCGGCGTGACTTTGGCACAGTCGCACGTCGAGCAGTGCGTGCGTGAGCCACAACGGGCAACAGAATGTGCGGAATCGACGTCGACAAGGACGCTGCATGGAGATGAGCCGCGCGACGCTTCGCGCGCAGCGACGCTGGTTGCGGCTCAGCCGCACAAGGCGCGCCAGATGCAGTCGGAGATGATGCGGCGCGGCGTTCATGCAGGAGCGTGCGCTGAGCCCGCGAGGGCGCAGCGTCTGAGCATGGAATGGGAAGGCAGACGTGTTTGCATACGCGGCGCAGATGCAGACTTAGATTGCGCACAGCGTGCCGCCGCCCGCTGTTGACGAGGCGCACCGCTCGCGCCGTTCCCCAGCCGACTCGCACACGTCAGGCACACCCAAGACGCCCAACAGCGCTCTGAGCTGGACCGAGAGACGGAAGCGCGAGGCAAGGCGCTGCAAGGCGCGGTGCAGGATTCGCAGCCAGCGCTGTACGCGGCAGACAATGACCCTGCCGCCGCCGGGCCGCATGACCCATCTGACGGCATCCGGTTCCTGGCACTGTGGGGCGCTTCTGTCTACCTTTCCGGCGTATTGATGTCCGTGGTACCTGGCGTGGACATGTTCTTCGCACTGTCTGCTCTCTATTCCGGGAAAATCGTGCGCGAAATAGAGGAAGGATCCTTCTCGTTCGTGAAGTTTTACAGAAGACGATTCTGGCGCTTGTACCCGAGTAGTCTGTTCACAACGGCAGGCGTCCTTGCCACCGCCATGTACGTCTACTCGGGAGAGCTGCTCGTAGGAACAGGAGAGAGCGCGGTGGCCAGCTCGGCGTGCGTTGCGAACATGTACTTTAATGCACACGACAGCTATTGGGATTCGGGCTCGGAACTGAAGCCTCTGCTGCATAATTGGTCCTTGTCCGTAGAGGAGCAGTTTTATCTGATATGGCCGGCTGTGATAACGATCGCCGCTCGGGTCATGCGAATGCCGAGTAAGATGGTGTGGTCCATCTTCTTTGCCAGCGTGTCCCTCGTGTCCTTCATGTGGACATGCAGGTTCGAGTCCGTGAATCCAACGGGCGCATTCTTTCTCCTTCCGGCACGTGTTTATCAACTTTCATGCGGCGCCGCGCTCATGGGAGTCTACGACCGCGTTCAACGGAAGCAGGGTTTCTCGGTCGAGTTGATAAGCTTGTCCGCCTTGCTTGTGTGCGTGCTTTCGTTTTTCATGGTTTCGAGCGGAGGTATGGAACAGGAAGCGTCTTCCCTGTCGAGCCTCCGCGCGTTACCCGCGCTAGTCGCAACGTTGGTCCTAAAAGCGTTGCCGCGCTCCTTCGTTTGCCGATATGTGCTGAGCCACCGCTCGATCGCGTTTCTTGGCAGCATGACATACACGCTCTACTTGGTCCACTGGCCAATCGAGGTGTTTGTTACTTTCATCTCATACACAAACGAAACGCTGCAGCGGGCCAACTTGCTGACGGTCAAACTTCTTCTCACCGCCGTGCTCGGAGCCTTGCAGTTCTGGCTAGTAGAGAAGCGCTTCCGTCCTCTTGGCGAGCGACAAGTGAGTTGCCAGCGCTGGATCCTCATGGGTATTGCTACAAACCTCGTCATGACAGTAGCTGTCTTTGGGGTTATCTGGGCGGGAAAGAACGACGCTATGCTGAACTTTGGCTCCCACCACGAAATGGAGGCAGTGCAGGGTATTGTCGCGAACTCTACCGCTGGTCAGCACCATGACATGCACATGGGTAGTCTTGATGCACTGAGCACTGATCTTTCCACCTCGCAGTCCCATTCTTCATTGGGTGAGCATGGAGAACTGCAAAGGACTCACAACATTTCAGGACATGCTGCCTCAAGAGACGGCGAGAACCTGTCAGGTGCAATAAGCATCGCATCGAAAAACGAAGAAGCCGATAGGAAAGCCAAAGAAGAGGCTGAAAGAAAGGCCAAGGAGGAAGTTGAGCGGAAGGCCAAGGAAGAGGCCGAGCGGAAGGCCAAGGAAGAGGCCGAGCGGAAGGCCAAGGAAGAGGCCGAGCGGAAGGCCAAGGAAGAGGCCGAGCGGAAAGCCAAGGAAGAGGCCGAGCGGAAAGCCAAGGAAGAGGCCGAGAGAAAGGCCAAGGAAGAGGCCGAGCGGAAAGCCAAGGGAGAGGCTGAGAGAAAGGCCAAAGAAGAGGCCGAGCGGAAAGCCAAGGGAGAGGCTGAGAGAAAGGCCAAGGAAGAAGCTGAGAGAAGGGCCAAGGAGGAAGCTGAGCGGAAAGCCAAGGAAGAGGCTGAGCGGAAAGCCAAGGAAGAGGCTGAGCGGAAAGCCAAGGAAGAAGCTGAGCGGAAAGCCAAGGAAGAGGCTGACAGAAAAGCGAAAGAAGAGGCTGAGAAGAAGTCCAAGGAAGAGGCTGACAGAAAAGCCAAGGAAGAGGCCGAGCGGAAAGCCAAGGAAGAGGCTGACAGAAAAGCGAAAGAAGAGGCTACCAATAACGGAGGCCAGGCTGGTGGAGCCCAACATGGTCAAGCCGAGCGAGCAGAATATACCGGGCAAGACCGTCGCAGACTTATTCAGGCGATGCGAAATGCTCTTCGAGCTTATCCTGAAGGTAAGGTGAACGAGCATTTTCCACCGAAAAGGTGGATTACGGACGATGATAGCGAAGCACAGTGGGCCGACGTGCGCACAGCGCTTGAGGAGGCTTTACCGATTCCGTTGTGGGGTGCCCTGCCCCGCAACGAGCTGTTCAGCATGTTGACTAATTGGAACTGGATTCGGCAGTGGGCGCGTGTCGTGTTGTGGTGGTGCGAGATGGACGAGCCTGCCGTGCGTGGGGCCGATACGATTGCTGGTTTGCGGCCGTGCCGAGTTGGCTCGGCATCAGCCTCGCCACGCACGCTGCTTATAGGTGATTCGGAAGTTGGGTCCATCATGCCAGTTTTTTCATACGTGGGCAAGCAGTTCGACACTGCCGTGTGGACCATTAGCAGTGTGGCCTGCCGAATGGGTTTTGCAAGTCAGCTACCCGACGCGACGGATTTGCAACATAACCCTCCCGTCCCCGGTGCCGTGCCCGGTACGTACGCGTGCAAGCTCGCCACGCTCGCGGCACGAAAAGCTGTCGACGCGTTGCCGCGGAACAGCCTGGTCATTTTCCATTTGAAGTCAAACCAGCTTGGTAGCCCCGGTGCGATGGAGCTCTACGGTGAAGAGGTTGAGTACCTGCGCACTCGGGGCTTGCGCATCGCGTGGATTGGCCCGCTGCCGTGGAAGAAAGGACCGGGAAAATGCCAGGTTCGCTTGTGGCCACCTCCTGGCGACTGTGCTGAGCCAGCACCCGAAAACAGCTATCGCGACTATGTGCAGTCGCGCAAGTACATTGAGGACACTCTCAAGGTGCCGTATATTGACCTTGCCGATGCATTCCGCGTGCGGCCCGGTTCTGGTGAAAACAACTTCACATGGAGCGCAGACGGCGCACCATTGTTCCGCGACGAGCTCCACATTAACTTTTACGGTGCGCTATTTGCGGTCAATCTAATAATTGACTTCTTCCAGCGCCACGTACTCTTATAATTATGACATGCAGTTAAAGTGCTCGCACATACTTAATACAGTGGTGTTATGCTTAGTTATAACCAGTGCGTGAACGTCAGCGACCCAACTTCAGTCAAACGATTCGCTTCGTGACAATGCTTCCACGACGTCTGATGGCTGACGCTTGACCGACTCGATCTTGCCGGCGCTCAGTGGCAGCTGCAACTCAAACAGCGCCACCGTTAGACATTCTTCGAGCAAAGACACGTCCACGTTCCATGTCCGCATACGCTCGAACGAGCGCGTGCGTCGCAGCAGGTTTTTGTCGTACAAAAGGCGCTGTGGTGGCGGTGCTCTACCAGCATCCACTCGATCACATTCCGATCTGCTCCGACGCATTTCTTTCCTGTCCCTCGCTCCCCAGAAGTCCTCCTCACATATTCCGCGATTCAGTTCCACGACATTGAATTTACCCGCTGCGGTCAGGATCGCGGAACTGGAACACGCCGCCCAGCGCGGCGATCCTGATGCAAGTGGTGACCGGCGACTCACAGATGGAGACCGCGACGACATCCGAGTCATGACTGGCGACATCAACGACAGACTTTTGCTCGAATACGTGGTCCCTATTCCGATCTGCGACTTGGAACCGCCGCCCTTTTGCAGCCATTTTCTCGCAGACACCATCGACCCAGACCCGCATAGCTCGCGTTTCGAGGGCGACGCCACACTCGGCTCTCGGGCTACATGTTTATGCGCTGAAAACCCCGCCGAAGCAAACGCATGGTCTTCCCAAGGCGCCTCCTGCTCCAAGTTGGAGTGCGGGGCCGACTCAGCCGCCGGCGACACATTTTCTACGTCGCCGTCGTACTTGGCACCGCGCACTATCGCCAGCAGCGACGTGTTGCTTGATTGCGTGCTCTGTCCACGCAACGGAGAGTCATTGCGCTGAGGAGTAAGCAGCGCTCGGTTGCTAGTCGTTCGCGCGCCAAACCAAGCATCGAGTGCCTGCACCAGCGCTGACTGGTGTCGCCCATGCCCAGATTCCGAATCCAATGCAGGATTCGGCTCACGACTGGCGATGACGATCACTTCTTCTAGACTTGGTCTCGTGGTCATACTTGACGTCTTACTACTTGGCCAAGCACTTCCAAATGTTCCGACACTGGAGCCTGAATTGTTCAGGTCTCTGGGGGACGGCGTCAGCGTCGATGCTGGCGGCGACGCTGGCGCGAGCTCAGAGACGCGTCCAAGTAGACTGAGCTCTGGTGGCTTGACGGATGAAACCGCGGCTGAAGATGACAAATGCGTCGGTTGCCCAGCTGACTGGACAGCGGCACCGTTCGCCTGGCGCACGGTTTCTGAATCGGTTACCGAGCTGCTGCAGTTGGAGGGGCTATCCTGGCTGAACCATTCATGCGTCAGTAGCGCTTGAATGGAGCCTCGTTGCGCGGGTTCGCGGACCAGCATGCGTTGAATGAGATCGACGGCCGCGGCAGACACGTGCGATGGCAGCCGGTCGGTGGGTTTCACGGACAAGATTTCAGACTGCAGCTCGCGATTCGACGAGCCGACAAAAGGAAAGCGACCCGTCAGCATAATAAATATACACACACCCACGGCCCAAATGTCTGGCGCGTCCCACGTGAGGCGCGCGCCGGCGTATCGTCGCGACACCATTTCCGGGCTCATGTAAGCTGGCGTGCCACACACGTTCTTCCACAGCGCGCGCGGCTGGCGAAGCGCCAATGGGTCCATGATTGACATGCCAAAGTCGATGAGGCGCACGCAGTCGTGTACGTCGAGCATGATATTCTCTAGCTTGATATCGCGGTGCACAACGCCCATCGAATGAACGTACGCCACGGCCTCGAGGATTTGTCGTGCATAGCCGCGCGCACGGGGCTCGGGGAGCGCGCCTCCTTGGCGCACGATTTGGGCCAGCGAGCCGCGGTCCATGAGGTCCATGACGACAAAGAGCGCCGTGCGCGAGCGAAGCACCGAGTGCACGCACACTATGTTCTTATGGCGTAGCAGCTTGAGCATCTTGGCCTCTCTGACGAGATGGCTGTCGGCGTTGCGGCCGGCGCTTCCCGGAGCCGTTCGCTGCGAAGCCTTGATGGGAATGACCTTGACCGCAAACTCCTGACCCGTGTCGACGTGCCGGCACTTGCGCACATGGGCGTACGAACCGCTGCCCAAGGGATCACCGAGCACGAAGCTGCCGATTTGTGCGTGGTGCGCGGCGGCGGAACCCGGCGGGAGCTCGTGCGCGCCGCGTGCGGCGCCCGCTCGTGCTCCATAAGCGTGTCCATCTGGTGCGCACATTCTGCGCCCGGCGTACTGGCCGCGCCGCGCGCCGTCGCGGTTGTGGCGGCGCCCTCCAACGGCGCACACTGGCCTTGCGTCGGCTCACCGTGTGTCTGCGTGCGCTTCAATCCCAGTCGCCGCCCTATCTGCAGCGACTGCCGATGCTGCTGGTCCATACCCTTCACACTCCATTCACGCCACAGCTCCACGTGCCCATCCCACTGCGACCGTTTTGTCTCCTGTCGCACGCACACACACCCCAACCCCCATCCGCCAATGCCGAACTGCCGCCGTTTCGCACGCGCGCTTACTCCCACGCAGCTGTACACCCCAACATGCACTGTACAGCACGCGCCCAACACTCTACCACAACGGCGCCGTTTTGTGATTTTTGCGCGCGCGCAATGAAACGGCAGGTGTCGCGGCGGCGTGTAAGCCATGTCACCACACCCACCACCGCCACCACCACCACGACGGCCTGTTCGAAAACCGCGCTCCGCTGATCGCAAGAACTGCATACCCCACAGCCACCGCAGTCGTGCTCTGCATCGAGCTTCGCGCGCAGTCGACATCCCCACAGACCTTTCCTCCTCCACTCGTACCGCCTCGCCCCTCCCGCCCTCCTTTACACTCCCAGCCATTAGTCTCCCCTTCTCATGCCCTTACCCGTTTAGCCGTTTAGCCGTTTAGCCGTTTAGCCGTTTAGCCGTTTACCCGTTTACCCGTTTACCCGTTTAGCCGTTGATTCGTCATCCCGTGGCCGTTCGCCGAACCGTTGCCAAGCACGCATGAGTGTACCCGCGACTGTACTTTATCTGCCGCAGTACTCTGGCACTGAACCGCTGCGAGTTCAGTGCGGCGGTACAGCTTGAGCAGGTGCAGGCGTCTCGCGCGCAGGAGGTGCGTGCGAGCTGTGGCGTTTTGTGGGATTTTTTGCGCGGGAGCGGGTTTTTATTTTTTTTTTTTGGTAGGCGGGCGGGCGGTGGTGCGGGGTTGCGCTCGCGCGGCGCGGCAGCAGCACGAGCGCACGCAACCGGCTGCGGCGCGAGGCGGGCTGCTGCTGAAAGCGCGCTGTTTTGGTACGAACACGCGCTGCACACAAGGCTTGGCTCCCACGTCGCACCGTGCGCACACGCCGCGCTGCTCGGCTAGGCGGAACTGCACGCGAAAGAATCTCGCAGTAACGGTTCGTGCAGAAGTGCGCCCCACGGGATATAAGTGTGTGGGTGGATGTGTGCAGGCGTAGCGTGTCGGAGTGGAGAAGAGGAGAGGTCCAAGGCAAGAGCGAGACAGGTAGGTCAAGTGGGTAGAAGGGCGAGTCGGAGGGAGTGAGCAAGGTTTGTTGAGATGGCGGCGTTTGTGTCTGGGTTCAGTGGGCTGGCGGTGCGCGCGCACACCAGCCGCGCGTCGTGCGCAGCCGTGCGCATGGCCGCGTCGCCCATGTCCAAGTCCGTGCCGTTCCTCAAGAAGCCCACACAGCTGGACGGATGGGCCGGCAGCGCAGAGTTCGACCCCATCGGCATCTCAGAGTACGTCGACATCCGCTACCTCCGCGAGTCCGAGCTCAAGCACGGACGCATCTGCATGCTCGCCGCAGTCGGCCTCATTGTGCAGGAGCTGGTCACCTTTGGCGGCAAGTACTTCCCCAAGATGCTGCCCGTCCAGGCACACGACTTTTATTTGAAGACCGGCGGCATGTCCCAGCTGTTGCTCTTCATTGCCGCGTTCGAGTCGCTGTCGTACTTTGCGATCCGTGAGACCCTCGAGGGCAAGCGCGAGCCCGGCGACTTTGGCTTTGACCCGCTCAACCTCGGCAAGGAGCCCGCCGCCTTTGCCAAGTTCCGTGAAAGTGAGCTCAAGAACGGCAGGCTTGCCATGATCGCGGTCGGTGGCATGATCCACCAGCAATGGGTGTCTGGACAGGGCACGCTCGAGCAGCTCTTCCACTTCAAGCCGTTGTAAAAGAATTCAGATACCGCGCCAGACGCCACAGCGTCAAACTCACTAGTGCGAGGAAAGGTGGTTATGAACGTGACAGTTTGTGCCCCGCACGCGGCCGCACTTCATAAATAGTAAACGTTGGTGCCCAACAGCAAACAACAGAATCTCGATTTGAACGGAGCAGTTGTAGTTAGCTTGGTTATGGTGCTTGGCGATGGTTGCTCACTCGCAGGCCGGCCTCCCAGAGCAAAGAATTGTCTGCCAATGTCGAACGAGTCAATTTGCTTTCCCTCGTCAACTTTTCGCAATGGAGCGAACGCGGTCATTTGAAAGTCCTTCGGAAACGCGCATCCACATGACCATGGCGGTAGAATGACGCACATTCGTTTGACGGACGAGTCCTCGCTCATTCCACCACCTCGCTTGAGCTTCAAAACTTCAAGAAACGAGAGGAGAGACCGTAACAGCGGCACTGCTAAAGTCAACCACCTGAATAGAGAAACCCGGATCGCTGACGAGGTTGCGCGGCAACAATGCGTAGCGCTGACCGCGCTCGTCCATGGCGTGCAGTTCAGTACCGAGAAACTCCGCGCGGTGCGGACCATGACTAAAAAGTGTGCAGACGACGCGCACAATGCGCTCGCACCCGGGCGCCAAGAAGCGTAGCGTCGTCTTCAATTCACCGCCGACCGCAGAGCCACTCTGCACACCCATGAGGCCAGTACGCACAGCCTGCAAGTCCATCACGCGAGAGGTGGTATTTCGGATACACACGTCCACCGGTACCACAACCGCGCTCCGTTCCGGAGCGCCCGCGAGGGGCACGACCGATGCCGCGCCACCAAGTCGGTAGGCAACAGACACACCGACCGCCTTCGTCGGCCCAATCTTCTCGTCTTGGTGATGAAGGCGCGATGCTTCGCGAAGCGGCTCTGGCGCTACTGCTGACCCCAGACCGCCCTCAATCTTTTCATCCCATATGGACGGACCAAGCGGGACAACCAAGTCTCCGCGCGCACCAGAGGCGCGGTGCTCCCAGCACACAAACAACCCAAACGAGTAAGCTCCACCCCGTTTACCAAGCACATGCGCAAAGTACTGCCGCGCGTCGTCCAGCTGCAAATCCTTGTCTTTTTCTGAAGTCTCGTTGTGCAAAGTGCTCAGATTAAGCCATTGCACGCCGCTCTCGGTTTCTGCGCAGAATCCATGGACTTGGTCGCCCAATCTCGGCGACGACTCGTCACGCATCAGGCGCACAAACAGCGTACCGGTCTCATTCACGCGTAGCTTGAGATGCTGACCTTTTGATCGAGCCCGCATCAGACTAGAAATTGCGTGCTTCATGGGCCCTGGAGCTGCAGCAGTATCGACAGTATTGCCCACGCTCTCGAGCTGCGTTGGTTTCGGAACGCGTTCAAGCAACCAACCATCACAGATACGCGGAGAACCGATGAATACCGCGGGGATGTCATAGACTTCGGCTGCTTCTCGCCAACAATGTTCCACTTCCACGCCCAAAACGTGCGCTTTGTTTTGCACCAAAGAAGTCGCTGCAGAAGCTGACCCGTGGCCCAGTGCCTTGCTGTCCGTCGCTGTGCTCGTTGTGGTGGTGGTGGTGGTGTTGGTTACGGTTGTGACATCTCGGCGCGCGTAGCGCAGAAACACGTTCAGGCAGCGCCGTACCACAAATTGCCGAGATGCCCTGGCTATGCGCCAGACGGGACCTGGACCGGGCGTACCAGGGTCACTATCCCCACCGAGGCCAAGGTACAAGAGGGAAAGTCGCACGACTGTGCTCAGCTCACCATTCGAGCCGACCTGCGACTGCCCTGCATAGGGCTTCTGGGTACCAATGACCGCCGTCCCCGCAGTGCCCTTCAATCTTTCGTCTTTTCTTTGTGGCATGCGAAGTGTCAGCTCCATCTGCCTTGTCTCATAGGGCTTCAGAGCATCCAGCAGAAACACGCCCGAGTCGGTCTTTGTGTCCGATGCAGTCGTATGTATGCATACATTCCGTTCCAAATTACGATCAAGCATCAGCGCAATGGCGGGAAGCGGAACAGACCCTGCATTAGTCACTTGCAACATTGCGCGCACGTACTGCCCCTCACGGAAACGCCCAGCGTAGCGCTCGCTGCTCGCTGGCGCACCGATAAATGGCAACATGTGTATATCGCACGTGACAGCGCCCAATTGAGGCAGTACAATGAGATTTAACGAGCGGTCAGGCCAGCGTACCGGCGTCTCGCTGCGTCGCTGCTCACGTGTGTCATTCAGCCGCCGTCCAACCTTACGAAAGACATGCGCTCCCGGTACGTGAAGGCTGGCCGGGAAGCCGCAAGGGCGCACCACACGATTGCTGTCGGCGCTGACATCGGACCCGTCTGCTACTTCAACCACTGACACAGCTGGTAAGCCTGTCTCTATGGACGACGCAGTCTGAGGGATCGCTGTATCCACAAAAAAGTCCCATGTGACCCCAATTACCTGCACGTGACCCTGCGTCTCCACCACGAATGACAGTTCCACATCGACGGCCGTGTGTGGCATGATCAGGTACTCAACTGCTTTGTTCATATCTCCCTGGGGTTGAGGAGCCACGCGCAGCGTGCGCACGTTGCTATCGGAGCGTGCGCAAGACAGCACAATGCGCAAGTTGCACGCGTGTACCGGAAAGCTCAGCACGTTGTTCCACGTGTACGACAGTCGCACTGTCTCCCCCACGGCCGTGAAAAGCGCGTCGTCACGCGCACTGTTTGCGTTCAATATGGAATGTCGCTCCAACCGCTCCGGACCTATTTTGACGTCGCCCACATGCATTATTAACTGCTTCACAAACGATGGCCGTGTGCTGTTGTTCGGTACCGCACCTTCACTTTCCTTCCGAGATAGAATTAGAGGTGCGCCTCGCTCCAGAAGCTCCGCATCAAGGGAGCGCCAGTATCCCTCCTCGTCGCGGAGAACGGTCGCACTATTCAGCGTGGTGGTACCAGACGCCGTCGACGAGATTTCAGAAATTTGTCTTCTCGAGTCGAGCGTGCGCACCATGGCGCCCGCATCTGCGACAAGCGGGAAGTCAACGTAGTCCTCTTCCCAGCCATCACAGTCTTGCTCTTCTTTTGTTGCTCTTGTCTGAATTTTTGATGCGGATAAAGCTAGGACAGCCTTGCACAAGCACAGGAAAAGCCGATCCTGGAACCTTGGCACCATGCTGCTACTGCTGCGGCGGTTCATACGCGCACTATTCTTCAGCGTGCCCAAAATATCGGATATGCTACGAAGCACAAAGGATGCATCTTGTCGGCTCAAAGGCGTCTTGGCAAGCTCCAATTCGCACATGCTTAATAAAACTTCATCTTTCGCCTCGGCCCAGCTCATCGCAAATTGAAGCGATCGACTGTGCTTTTGAGGTTGAGCTTCCTGTCCACGACTATCGCGCGCGTCTAGGTCACAGTATATTAGCCCGAACAGATGCTGCGCAAAGTCCACAATGCCCAGTACCTTGAGCCGTTCTGCCGCAAACAACGTATACAGGCGCGCCTTGCGCATGTACGAGCGACGGCCTGCGAGCGAGCTTCCATTGCTTTCGCTCTTACTGCCAGTGCTGTCGCACACGTGGAGCTCAGCACAACGATACATCAGAATTCCGATCGCGATTTCCTCCAAGAGACTGTGCCGGAATGTACCATGGGGAGATCTCGATTTAGCAGGCATACTAGATGGTGCACTCGGCACTGCGCGCGCTGAATCCGGTCCCGTTTGGCTGCTGACCCCGGGACCACCTTCGTTGGTGATATGTGAAAGAAAGCGGAGCACGCAAGCTTTCGCAAGCTCGTGGCGCTCATGCAAGGCATAGAAGCGGGCGAGCTGGAGCACCGCCAAGCTCGCACCAGCAACATGCGCGCTTTCCAGGAAGGCCTCGATGGCACTTTCCAGGCACGCGGCGACTTCACGGCGCGATGAAGCGGGTAGTAGTAAAAGCGTGTGTGCACACATGAGTGAAGCGTACGCGCCAGGCAACGCCGCGCGATTCGCCTTGTAGTCTTGCGCGACCAGGCGGTAATGCGACAGCGCTGGCTCATAAGCACCCTGCATGTACAACAGGTCTGCAAGAAAATGAAGCTTAAATTCAACCGAGTCGTATAGAAAGCGCACGTCGCCTGAAGTCGTAAGAACAATGCCGTTCCTTGTCTTGTCTGATGAACGGAACCAGCTTTTGAGCGTATTTTTGACGCCCTTGCGCACTCGGTCGGCGTATGCTAATAGCTGAGAGCATTTGGCGTCTACTTCCTCGCGTGTCCACCGCACAATCACCGCGTCCACCGCTTCACCTAGCGCACGTTCAAACGCTGCGCTGTGAGTAGCCTCACTCTTTCCAACTTTGGCGACGGGCTCATCGTCGCCTTCCATGTTCTGCTCTTTGCGGCCGAGAATGGCCACGTGCATGTTCGTGCAGTTCACTTCGGCATTCACCTTGGCCAGCGCCCGTAACGCGCGCTCGTTTTCTTCTATAGATGAGTCACGCTGAATCAGAAACACAAAGCGCGCCGCAGACGAAAGTGAGTAGAGATTCTGACTGTAGCTTGCTGGTAGCTCAGCCAGTGGCGGTGTCAGCAATGCATTAAGAGACGACACCAAGTTTGTCTCCCCGACCCATGCCGCGACCACAACTGCGAGCGGCTGATTCAAAGGCTCAATATGGTTTTTGTCCGTCTGCGTCTGCAGTGCGCTGGCTAGAGCGTGAAACACCCGTGCGGCCTGTTGCTTTGCATCCGCCTGTACCGAAAGGTCTTCGAATGAACGACCTACACTGCGCGCGCTTGTACTTGTCCACTCGCTTATCTCATCGCGGAGACGCACGCCAGCCAGTTGGTGATCTGGATCTTCGTCGTGCAAGTCTCTGATTGTCGCGTACGTGACGCCAAAGGCCGGCGCGGCTGGGCGAGGCCTGAAGTCTTGAACCGGAGGATTCGGTGATGACGAGCCGCCTTGCAGATGATTGCTCTTAGCAGCCAATGCAATGGCCTTTCGTGGCAAAGGCTGCGGCGACAATGGCGCGTCGATCTCAAATGCTGCACGCGGAATGGTTCCGTGCCGATCTTCTCCGAGCTCGCCCTTTTCCTGATGCAGAAGTGTCATGCCTCCCGCGTCCATCGATGACACCGATTGCACGGGAGTCCTCGCTGAGCCTTCCGTAGCCCCGTGCTCACGCAACGCCTCATGCCGTCGCGGCGTGAGCTTGTTTTCGCCGCATTGCTGCTCGAGCTGCCGATGCTGGAGCGCGCGCCCCAGCGACGTCCAGCGCCCACCAGACGCCTCACGAACCAGCAAGTCGCACGCCGGCGTTGAGCGCACCAGCACACGCACCCGCCGCGCGGCTACGCGAATCCCATGCCCATCGTCCATACCACCTTTCCGGCATGCTCGTCTTGCTCTTTCTCCTCTCACCGCACACCCACCAAAACGCCCTCACAACCGGTTGCGCCAAACCATCAACCGATATGGAAAACGGTTTCTCATTTTAACCGTTTGTCATGTTTATACACTTTTTTCTACCTTTTTTCATCTTTTTTTTCATCTTGTGCGTTTCTGGTCTTTTTCGTTTTTCATCTGGTGCTGGTGTTGAGGAGACGAAGAGAGCGAACAGAGGAGAGAAGAACGGTTTGTCGACGGGTGTTGACGGCGTGAGAGGAAAGATGGAGGGCTCGGAGGACGCCGACATCGACTCCAAGTACTTTGTTGTGGATGATGAGGGAGAGCCGGGATCGCAGTCGCGCCCGCAAACGCAGTCTGCGCAAGTGAGCGCGAACGCGCAGCCACGAAGCGACCGCGCCGCAGATGCTGCGACTCAGCATAAGAGGGCGAGTAGCTCGAATGCTAGTAATCCAGAGTTGAAGAAACTTTTGAATCAGTTCGATGCGCTGTTTGATGATCGTGCGCGAGGAGACACCGCAGCTTCGGGAGGCGTTGCCCGCGCAGCGAACGGCGGCGAGCACGATGTCAAGGTGAGCGTGCTCGCCGAAATGTTTCCGCATCTGCCACACGACGCCCTGCAGAAGGCTTTGGAAGCTCACTCGGGCTCTGTTGAGCGTGCGGTAGAGTATCTCCTGACGTTGTCCGGCGCGGGGAATCAAAACGAGACAAACGGCAACCAAGAAGGCGAAAACGATGGTGATGAGGTCGACGAGGAGACCAAGGACGCACTGCGTCGTGTGGCACAGATGGAGGCCGATGAGCGTTTGGCAGCACAAATGCAAGAAAAGATAGTGAAGCAAGCATCCATGTCTGCGAAAGCGCGCTCTCCACAGCCGCCTCGGCAACCTCCTCCGCAACCTCAGGGCCCGCCGTTGTCCATGATTGTGGGTGACGCGGATTGCGTCCATGCCGAGGCGCTCCGCGTACGCGATGCGTTTGAGCGTGTCCTCACGCAGCATTTGATTGACGGGATCGTGTTCAAGGACTACTCGGGTGCGCAGCAAGCCGCTGGCTCCGAGGTCAAGTATGCGCTGCAGCGTGTTACAGTGGGTGGCTTCACCATTCATGACACCTTTGGTGGCGCCGAATTCAAGGTGCATCCGGACCGCATTGTCGTTGCTATGTCCAGGGTGCGTGTTGCGCTCAATATTGGCCGCTGGAGTTATGAGCGCGCGACCATGCCGCACATCATGGACGAAGGCTCTGCGCAGGCCGTCCTCGACTCTGTGTTCATGGGACTTGTGCTGGTACCGTTTGCCAAGCACGAGCCGACCGGTTTGTTTCCTTGGAAAGTGTTGCGCGGCGTCGTAGCCGTTAATGGTGACGTCAATATGAAGTTCCTCGAGTCCAAAGCTGCCGCTCTGTACAATTTGCTTTCTAACTTTTTCCTGGACAAGATCGCGCGCATGTGCGAAATGGCAGTGCACGATGTGGTTGCCGGGCCTGTCGCGCGCAAGCTCGAGATGCAGCTGTCGCCGACAGACGCAGAAGACGAAGGCCAAGGCCAAGGCCAAACACGAGATGAAGAGAAGCCGCAGCAGGCCACCGGCACCATTGAGGACCCACATGATATTTAGTCCAGCTTTGCATGATGCGAGGCGTCGTGCGGACAGGACAAACGAACTATGCATGGTACTTGCAGAAAAGATAGGAGAGGGGAGCGATCGGTTTAGTTGGATACGACAAGAGACCCGAGCAAGGCACCATGAACTTCAGTACCAAGCCGTCCAAAACTTGCGCTGCTCTTGTGCCGCGTTGCACGTGCGTCCATGTTAGTGATAGTCATATTATCTATCTCCTGCGTCTTGTGCGCGTGTGCGCAGTCGCATCAGACGAAGCACCCCGCAAGATGTGTTGTTGCATACTGCTCACGTCCACACCCTTGCGAGAAGAAAAAGAAAGAAAGAAAGAAAAAAAACTCAAGCCCCACCCCTCCCACCCAAAAAAAGAAGAAAACAGAAAAGAAACTCCAACTCCATCCTTCTATCTGTACATCACCACTGTCCCGCACACCAGTGCTTCCCCTCTGGACTTGACTTTCTTTTCATTTTCCCTCGGATACTTCCGCAAGCTTTTCTCAATGTGACAAACGCCTTAATAATACATGCCTGTGGTGGCCTTCCCTCACATCAAGCTTCGCTTTAAGGCGAATCATTCCCGCCATCGACCATCACTTCCTGCACCTTGTCACCCAGGTCTGACAAACTTTTGACTTCATTCAAATAATTGAGAACTTCCTCGTCATGCTTCCACCCAGACGCAGCCATTTCAACCGGCTCTATGGCCGAGTCATTTGAGTCTGAATGGTGGTCTGCACTTTGGGCCCCACGTCCCGCGGCGGCAATCCCCTCGGCCATCTTGGTGTCTGAGATGAGCAACGCGACGTCAGTGTCATCCTCCTCCTGCAACTTTTTAAGCTTATCTTGCCTTTCCTTTGCGAGCTGTTCCGCGGCTGCTGCGGCCATCACTCCAAATTGTCGACCGCTCATCGATGTCAGCAGTGAGCGATCAGTCTTGATGCGCGTCATGCGCCCGCCGGCTGAGGAGCTGAGCCACGGATGCTTGAGTGCTTCCTCGGCCGATATGCGCGAACTGGGCTGGGTGGCAAGCATGCGGCCGATGATATCCTTGGCGTCTTGCGAAATGTCTGCCCACTGTGCGGTGGGGAAGGCGAGTGGCTTGGTCTGCACAGCCTTGCAGTATTCAAACTCGGACGGCGCGTCCCACGGCAGCCTCCCAGACAGCATAGCAAACAGAATGATGCCACACGCCCAGATGTCGACCGGTAACGAGTAGCGCTCATTGCGCATCTGCTCGGGTGCCATGTAGTACGGTGTGCCGACATACGTCTGCATCGTATTGCTCATGGCCGACTTGCTGCCGCTGCTTGCAGGGTCGCTGTCGCCGTCCTCGCCCGAGAATGCCGTGCCGAAATCGGTCAGCTTGACTTGCAGCGGCCACGCGCGCTCGACGCACAGAATATTTTCCGGCTTGAGGTCACGATGGCAGATGTTTCTGGCGTGGAGGTACTCTACCGCCGACAAAATATCACGGATAATCTGCGACGCGTTCGCCTCACTAAAGTTCTGCTCGGCAGCGATGGCATCAAACAGATCGCCCCCGGCCAGAAATTCCATCACAAAGTGCACCTTGCTGCCCGAGTCAAAGATGTTGAAGGTGCGAATGATGTGCGGGTGCTGCAGTTTCTTCATGACCTCGATCTCGCGCGTAACAAACTCCATTTCCTTCTCCGACATGAATTTCCCGCGCTGGACGGTCTTCACCGCGACTTGCTCACCCGTGAGCAGGTCGGTGGCCAGCCGCACCTCGCCGTAGGAGCCCACTCCGATGACCTTGCCCAACTTGTAGTACGCCTCGAGATCATTGGTCGCGACGCGCCGGAGCTTGGCCATCCACTCGGTGGCCTGCGCGACGCTTTCGCACGTGAAGTAGTACTTTCTCCGGTCGCCCTTTGCCTGAATGACAATGTTGTTGCCGGTCTGGTCGATCTTTGCGTCGGCGAGGTCGATCTTTTTGCTCTTGGCGGCCTTGCTGCTCTGGCGCGTGGATCTTTTCGCCGCGGACGCCGCAGCCATGCCCGTTCCATCCGCGTCGTCGCGTGTGTCCTTATCCAGCTTGGACTCGTACATGACGAGCGAGCTCCCCTGCAGGGCCACATAGTTTCGCTTCTTCATGAAGAACAGCCGCTTCCTATTCTTGTCGACGTAGCCGGACAGCTCGATGGTGGGCCCATACCGCTCATTTCCGGCGCCGCCCGTGTGCATCTGCGTGCCGCCCTTGTCCATCTCTGGCGCCCCTCCTCCGAAATCAACCCCCGTCACCACCCAGCTCAGCCGCGCTGCAAGTTGCACGGCGCGACGCAAGACGCCTGCCAGCCAACCACCAGCCACCAGCACGTCAATCCTTGCGCGCGAGATTCTCCGAGTGCCACGCCGCTTCTTCCGCCAGTACCCACGCAAGCGATTAATTCCACACATACACAACCCGCCGGCGCGTGCGTGACGTCTCCTCCCACCCTTCCCCCTTCCTCCTTCCTTCTCCCTCCTCCCTCCTCTCTCTCTCTCTCTCTTTCCGTGTCTCGATTTCACGGCAACACGCGCACGTGTGAGAGCGCGGACTGACACCGCGTACTCAAACCACGCCATTCTACTATCACGCCCCCACTGCATCGGAGGATCCCACCCCAACCCCAACATACAAACGCGCAAAACACTCAGAACCCAAGTCGTTTCGGTTCGTTTGGTTCGTTTTGTCGGCTGTGTGTATGACGGAGCGGTTTTGGTTCGGGTTTCGGCGGTTTCGGGGGTTTCGGTCCGCAGGTTATTTTTGGAACGCGCGCGTGCGCCAGTGCCAAACGCAGTCCCAAGGGAGAAGCCGCACGCGAACACGCACTGCGCCGCCGGATGTCACGATGGATGCGTTGGATCGGAGGTGAGACATAGAGACAGGGCGGCTAGGGTGGTACGCCGCAAGGCGTCTGCGCGAACAAGGCGCGCGGTTCCTGATGGATTCCCTGCGCAGCACACACACACACACACACACACACGCAGGACCGCAAGTTTACGTGAAAGCAGGTAGGGACCTGCCTCTGGCTCGAGCGTGGCGACCGGCGCCGGACGCGCCGGCAACCGACAGCAGTGTATAAAGGCTCAACGGCGATCAAGTTGATGCACAGACGAGGGCGATGCGACCTCGTCTTTCATGGGATGCACAGCAACAACACCGCCACCAACAACACGCTTGCAGAGATCAGAAGGGAGGCGGAAGCTTGTATCAAAAAGGTAGCAAACTAGAGGGAGCGCGCACAAGGGATGTTGTTGGGACAAGGCGGATTGGATGGCAATTAGAACACGGGCGGGACATGGCGCGGAGGTTAAAAACGCGTGAAAGAATTGTTAGAATAAAGATGATGGGTGGGGGAGGTACAGTTATGCGCTAGATGGGTTCGATGCGGTGGGGGCATTGGTGTCATGCGTGGAGGCCAGAGTACGCGCGCAGCAGGAACGCGCGGCGGCGAGCGAGCGCTGCGTAGAGCATGTGGTCCAGGCAGAGGCTCGCGTACACCGCGCGCTTGACGGGCTCGGAGCGGATCTCGGACAGCGGCAGCAGCGCCTTGTACATCGCCGCCGCGCTCGCGCTGCGGCTCGCTGAACAGGTTCAGCCCCGGCACAGCTCGAACACCCGGTTGAATGACGCAAAGTCGTGGTGCAGGCGGTAGCTCTGGAATACCAGTCGTAGCGCTGCACGTACGCATCGATCCGTCGCTGGTACGCCGCGCGCAGGGCAGGTTCCGCGCGCTGAAGCCCGTATTCACTTCGATCGCGGCACAGTCAACGCTCGAGCCCTCGCGCGAGCCAAAGTGGTAGTCAAAGTTGTTGTTCTTGCCCTGTATCTCAATGAAGCGCACCAGGTTGGCGACCGTGAAAAACTCACGCTCAGTCTCCAGCCGATTATGGTGGACTTCAAAAAAAAGCGAAACCACCTGCGAATACGGGCTCCGCATGCTCGTCAGCAGCACTATTTCGTCCCCGTCCCCGTCCCTGCTGCCGCCATCTTGGTGCTCCTTGGATCGTAGCTGTGAAAACATTTGCAGCTTGGCTGCGCTCAGCTGGATGTGCCAACCCCAGAACTTGATCGTCTTGGCCAGCGCGCGCGCGGTACCGCTTTCTTTGTCCTGATCCTTCACCAGCAGCACCTGTTTGTCGAGGTCCTCGCCCACGCGAGCGGCACCGTGCGTGCTTTCAAACAGCGCGCGCAGCTGCGTGTAAATCGAGGTCGAGCCTTGCTTGAGCGGCTTGTTGTAGATCACTGCAGTGGTACTGTCCTTGATGGGATTTTCCCCATCGGCGTAAACGAATCTGCACATGGACGCGCGCACGCTGCTTGGCAGAAGCTCCTGCGCTTCAGCGTCAGACGCTGCAGGTTGGGACGACGCCACGCACGCCTCGAGCTTGCACGCGTCCGGCTCGGCGCGCTCATACCGTCCGGCAAACTTGAACTCGCGCGATTCTGGATCTTCCCACCCAATGCAGTAGGGCGGGCGCGTGGCTTTGCGCGCTTCAGCGCACATGTTCCTAGAAAACCAGACTACACATGCCATCCACAGCAACTGCCCGCATTTCGCCCACATACTGGCGCGCAGCGGATACACGCGGCTCAACGCCCTCGCCGTTTCTCTAGTGCCAGGGTGGCTGGTCGGCTTCTCCTGCTCGGACGAGATCCCCTGTTGCGCAGTCGAGTCGCGGGCGTCGCTTCGTGTGCTGTTTGTTCCGAATCCAGACGGTGCGTGAGTAGCAGTGTAGGTGCGCGGTGCGGCGTGCGGCTCGCTCTGGTTTGCCACCAGCCGACAGAAACCTCACACACGCTCGACAGGGTGAATCGAGGTCATGGCAGGAAGTGTCGACGCGCGTCACAAAGTGGTGTTAGTGACGGGATGCAGCGCAGATGGCATTGGCGCGGCACTGTGTGACGTGTTTTTGGAGGCGCAGTGCGGATACCATGTGGTCGCAACGGCGCGCAACCCGGAAAAGATCAAGCTGAGAGCGGCGGCAGCGGGCACTGAGAACAACAAGGATGCCGAGTGGACTGCGCTGCGCATGGACGTCACGGATGCGGCGTCCGTGGAACAGTGTGTGGCAGAGGTGATGGAAAAGTATGGGCGCATCGACATTGTCGTGAATAATGCCGGCATGACAATGATTGGAACAGTGGCCGAGACGCCGCTGGAGGATATGCAAAACGTGTTTGACACGAACGTGTATGGCGCGATCCGTGTCATCCAGGCCGTGGCACCACACATGAAAAAGCAGCGGTCCGGGCTGATTGTGAACGTCTCCTCGATTGTGTCTGAGCTCGCGACGCCGTTCTCCGGGACGTACTGCGCGACCAAATCCGCGCTAAACGCGTTTTCCGACGCGCTGCGGATGGAAATGAAGCCGTTCGGCATCAAGGTTCTGGTCGTCCTTCCCGGGGCGATTCGCTCCAACTTTTCCAACAACATTGTCGCGCACGCCAAGATTGCGCGCAGCACGTGGTACACGATGACGACGTTGGAACGTCGCGCGCAGGCGTCGCAGCGCAGCAACCCGACGCCTGCGCACGACTTCGCGCAGCTCATGCTCCCGCAAATCGAAAAGTGCCACGCGACCGGGTCACCGTCATACGTTCGAGCGGGCTCCCTGTCCACGATGTTCCTTGTCTGGAAACACCTGCCGCGCGCGCTCACGGACGCGCTTTTCGACAAGCACAACGGCGTGTCCGAGTCGGCCATTCTGCCGAACTGAACATGGCACCGCAGCTGCGTTCCCAAGATCGTGAGCGTGAAGGATCAGTCTGGCACGATCATTTTCCGTGGATTGAGGCCTGCGGCAAGACGCAGGAGCCGTGACAAAGTCGGCGGCAAACATACAGCCTCAGTGATCACCGCATCTGGCGCTGCTGAGCGCCACTCGCCGCCATCGGTCTCGACGCACCGCGGGTCGATAAAACCTATGCCCAAATACACAACGCAGATGCCAGTCCAACATTTCCAGTTTCAGCGAGCGTGTGAGCCGACGAAAGAGCGACGCGTCCAGCGCCCTGCATTCATCCTTGAGTATTCAGCGTAGGTATTCTGTCGAGCGTACTGATCCTTCTCGCCGTGCGCAGCACAGCACCGCCATCACCACCGTGGCCAGCCCTTCCGCCACATGACGCTGGCTCTACCAATCGCATGGCCTGCTCCCCCTTGGACAAACGGTTGCAACTTCCCTATAACAGCGGGGATTAACCGCGCGCGGCTCAAGCCGTTAAACCGAACCGATAGCCGCGAATGGATTATTTTAATGAAATATTAATTTAAATCCTTGCGTGAGCGCGCGGCATTTGGACGGCTGGAGTCGGACTTAGTCGACAGCGGGGAGGTGGTGGAAGAGGGTTGCACGCGAGTGGAACAGCAGCGGCGCGCGGTGGCGGCTGCGGGGCGATGCGCACGAGCGAGTCGGGAACGCGCGGCGCGCCGGTCCGCAGCGGCAGCTGTCGCTGCGGGAGCGCGCGCCCGGCGTGCGCCCTGGGAAGTGGATGAGCATGAGATGGTCGATGAGGACGCCGCCCGGTACGGCGCGTTCCAGCTGCGTGGCGCGTCCGCCGCGAACCTCGCGCTGGCAGCAGCGGGCGCCGCAGGAGACAATGGCGACGAGAGCGATCATGACATCGCACAGCGCGGCGAGCCTGGGCTCGTATGGCAACCTGTTCCCAGCAGCAGGGCACGAGCCGCTGCGCTTGCGTGCGACTACCCAGTCGAACGAGTTGTGGCGCGGTCTCAGTCTCGACAGCGTCGCGGCCGCGGCGAGCGGCTCCACCGCGGCCTCGCGTCCGCCCGCATCTCAAACGCAAACAGCACCGTCAACTCGGAATTCATGTGCGGTGATAACACCGGGTTCGTGACGCCGCACGTGATCAGTAGCGTCGGCACGCCCCGCTGTCCGAGCCCGCCGGAACCCGTGCGAAAGCGCATCAAGAACCGCGCGCCGCAAATTCAGCAAGCGGCGCAGGATTTTGGAACTTCCATGGCGATCGATACCGCAGAGATTCCATGGTCCGGGGCACCAAGGTCGAGCGCGGCTGCCCCAGACGACGTCGAGTCTGATGGGTTCACGGCACGGCAACTTTCGTACAGAAATGAGTATGGAGCACGCTCTGGGCGCGAATCTTTCGATGACGTGATACTTGTGGACAATGCAAACGCGCAAGTTGACAAAGACCATAACCATTTCCAACGGCACCAGCGGCACGAGCCGACGCGCACAGCTCTGAGCCAGGTTCATGAAAGTAGTGCGGGCGCGACGGCCTCTGGCGCCTCCGCAAGTGCCAATCAGGCGAAGAGGAAAAACGACGGGAGCTTTTTGAATCGGTTCCTACCCGATGCGAGCTCTGATGACGCGTCTGGCGGCCGGATGAGCTCCGGACTTGCGAGCGGAGCGTTAAGCGACAATGCGGGATCAAGTTCCAAGAAGGGGAAGTCAATGTTCTCAAGCATGCTGCCAGGCGGCGGCGGCGGCATGAGTGCCAGCGGAGGCGCTGGTGGTAGTACATTCGGCTACTTGCGCGTCCCGGCGTCGTCGCGCTACAGGAGCGACTTTGACGAGCTGGGAATCTTGGGCAAGGGGCATAAGGCCGTGGTTCTCAAGGTGCGCAACCGCGTTGACGGTTGTACTTATGCGGTGAAGCGATTACGCAAGCCGCTGCACACGCGGTCCGAGAGGTTGAGCGCGCTACGGGAGGTTCATGCGCTTTCAAGCCTGTCCTTCCACCCGTGCGTGGTGCGCTATTTCAGCTCGTGGTTCGAGGACAGCGACACTCTACTATTTATTCAGTTTGAGTACTGCCACGGCACCGTCATGCTGGGGTCGGAATACGCGCCGGGCTCTGTTCCAGCACTGCTCGCGCTGTTCGTGGCCATTGCCAGTGCACTCGCGCATCTGCACCGCCATGGGCTCGTGCATCTGGACGTCAAGCCGGACAATATTTTGCTCGGCCTTGACAATCAGTACCGCCTTGCAGATTTTGAGCTCTGCTGCAAGGCAGACGGCTCGGATTATTCGGGCGGCGAAGGCGACTCGCGCTACCTGGCGGCGGAGCTGCTGGACGACTCCTGGCGCGCTGACCTGCGCCCGGTCGACATCTTTGCGCTCGGTACGACAGTTATTGAGCTTGTGCTGCAGGAAGCAGTCAGTGCCCACGGACCGCGCTGGCACGCTATCCGCAGCCCAGACAAGTCCATGATGTACACACAACTGCTCAGTAAGCTGGGCTCGTCAGAGCTGGCGGAGCTGATAGTACAATGTACCGAGGTCGAACCAAATGCAAGGCCCACGGCCGAGCAGATTGTCGCCCGCCTTCAGCAGCTTTGTCCTGCCGAAGCCACAGTGGGCACACTCGCACGAGCCGCTAATGAGCACGTACTCAACCCGCTCAACCGGTGACATTTAGGAACGTCCGTAAGTCTTGCATCTGTAAAAGGCGTCACAGTGGCAGAAAAAGACGGAGGCGTGTTGCCGTGGAACCCCACCTTGCGCCGAGGCAGAACGAACGCACAGCGAACCCCCCGCGGCAAAGCGTCGGACAGCATGTTCGACGGAGTGAATACGATTGACGCGGCAGCAGCGATACGATGGGCACTGGCTGAGCGCTATGCGCAACTTCCGTCAGAGTGGACGCGAATTCCTGCGAGCGACTTGATCGCGCGGGTGCGGGTGCGCAAGTTTTCGCATGGTCAGTCGAATCCGACCTTCCTGCTGGAATTCGAGGAGCAGGAGTCGGTGCCCGGGATCCGCTCTGCGGTGCTCAGGAAAAAGCCTCCACCGCCAGTGCTTCCGAAGGCTCACGCGGTGGAGCGCGAAGCCGCCATTCTCCAGTATCTGAACGAGCATAATGCAAGCGTTGTCGAGTCGAAGCGCGTCCCTGTGCCGCTTGTGTACGGTCTGTGCACAGATTGTGGCGTTCTGGGTACGCCGTTCTACCTCATGGAGTACGTGGATGGCCACGTGTTCACAGATCCAAACCTGCGCGAAGTGCGCGACGCCAGCTTGAGACGCAGCATGATCGAGGAACTCGCCCGCGTGCTGGGCAAGTTGCATGCCGTGCCAATACGCAGCACGTTCCCGTTCCTGCAGCCGCAGATGAAGCAGCCGCAGGGACCAGCGCAAGACAGCTTCTCACGACTCACGAAACGGTGGATGACTCAGTACGAGCAGAGTCGAACAGATCAGGATGATCCTGTCGCCGCAAAAGTAATGCACACGCTGAATACCAAACTGCTTGACTACAGTAACAAGCTCGCCACGAGGCACGGACGGGAGCAGCGCGACTTTTCGATCTTGCACGGCGATTTCCGTCTCGACAATGTGATATTTGAGCGCGGCACGTCGCGCATTCTGGCAATTCTGGATTGGGAGCTCAGCACGCTGGGCAATCCGTGGAGCGATATGGGCACAGTGTGTATGATGTACCTAGGAGATCGTATGAGAGATGTGCCTCTGGAAGGCAGCATCCCCATGCTCGACCAAAACACAGACGCGGATCGGGCTCGCGACGGCACTGAGCACGACTCAGCTGATTGCCCTAGTCTCGGCGCATTCGTGCACTTGTACATGCGAACATTTCAGCTTCGCACGGCATATCGATCCAAGCTACCGCGTACGGATGGCCCCGCGCACATGTCGTTCTACGTGGCTTTCTCGTGTTTCCGTGTTGCTTCTATTTTGCAGGGTGTCTTTTCGCGCGGCGTGCAGGGCAATGCGAGCTCAAAGCAGGCACTCTCTTTCAAGCATCTTGTTCGCGCGTACGGCGAATGCGCGCTTTCACTTCTCGACGGTGAGCCGCTGCATTTAGTCTTCGCGTCTTCCGACTTGTCGCGATTGTTGTTCGTTGATCCACAGCACCTCGCTGGGAGGAGCATGCTTGAGTCTCTGATTTCTGAGTCGGCTGAAAGCACACTTGCACGGCTCGAATCGTTTATCGGTGAGTACCTGTTGAGCAGCACTGGTGCTGAGGGGGCGTTTGCCCATTGGGATGCCGCGCGGCATGGTGCCGAGCGCTGGGAGCAACCATTCCCAGGAATTGGGCCATTGAAGCAAACCGCAAAAGAGCTGGACTTGTGGAACTTGTGGCTTCCGCGCGCGGTTGGTGGGAAATTTTCGAATCTGGAGTATGCTCTGCTGGCCGAAGCCACCGGGAAATCGTTTATTTTAGCACCAGAGGCCGTGAACTGTTCCGCACCAGATACGGGCAATATGGAATTACTTGCGCGATTCGGGTCTTCTGCACAGAAAGCGCGCTGGCTGCAACCGCTGCTCAATGGTGATATTCGAAGCTGCTTTGGAATGACGGAGCCGAGTGTGGCAAGCAGTGATGCAACGAACATTCGAGCCACCATACGATCCTGTCCATCCGCGCTCGGTCCTCCAGATACATATCTTGTGAACGGCGTCAAGTGGTGGACGAGCGGCGCTATGGATCCGCGCTGTAAAGTATGTATCTTTATGGGCGTCATGGATACAGAGGGTACTGGCGGTGACACCAGCAGTCAAGTTCAACAGCAGCACGGAAAACATAGCATGGTGCTGATTCCTATGGATGCACCGGGAGTGACGGTAAAGCGCGCTCTGAAAGTCTACGGATTCGATGACGCCGTGCATGGCCATGCCGAGGTGTCATTCGAGAACGTGCAAGTGCACACATCGGACTTCTTGCTAGGCGCAGGACGCGGATTCGAGGCCGCACAGCGAAGATTGGGACCCGGTCGGATCCATCACTGTATGCGTCTGCTCGGCATGTCTGAACGAGCGCTTGCGATGATGCGTCTGCGCGCCTCCTCGCGTACCGCGTTTGGCAAAAAGTTGGTCGAGTTTGACACGTTGCGTGCTGAGATTGCCGAGATGAGGCTCAAAATTGACCAAGTGCGATGGTTGTGCCTAAGCGCAGCGCATGCTATGGACACAAGCGAGGCAGCGAATGGACCGGGATCTGCTCTGGCCAGTGATGCTCGCAAGGCGATCGCGATGATCAAAGTGGCTGCTCCACGCATCGCGTGCGAGGTGATTGATGCTGCTATTCAAGTCCACGGAGGAATGGGCGTGTGCCAGGACACTCTTCTGCCGCACATGTGGGCGTCAGCGCGCTCGCTTCGCGTTGCGGATGGTCCCGATGCCGTGCATATCCAAACTATTGCTAAGGAAGAGTTACGTCCGCGGCTGTAGAGGTGGTAAGGCGCAAGCTCGTGCTCGAATGTATCATTGTTCTCGGGTGCACACAGACGGCGCTGATCTTGTCATCTAGGATGCTTCTGTCGCTCTTCCAGTAGCAGTTTGATCTCGGATAAACTCGTGCACACTTGCGCGTGGAAGTCGTGCTGGCTTTGCGCCAGATCATCAATTTGTTCTTGCTGTATGACGAGCTGGCGGACGATGTCCATGTACAACTCACGCAGCTCCGACCTGACAACGCCTCGAACCAGCTCTTCTGTTCTGTCAGTCGCGCTTGATGCATTGGATGCTGCTACCGGCGCCGCAGCTGAGGATGCTAGCACCCGTGGGATCTGGTCCGAAAGCGCCGAAGCCGGCGCTTGCGCCGGTCGACGTTGCAGTTCGCTTTCGAGGCCTTCTCGAGCCTCGTATGGACTATTCCAAGGTTTGGACGTTGGCAGAGGATCAGCAGTATCGCGGGCCGGGCTGCTAACCATGACAACGCGCGGCTCATCCCGGCGAGAGGGTACCTTTCGTCCGATCGAAGATGTACGGACAGTACGTTCCGACTCGCTCTCGGCTTTGTCTTGAAGCGAGCGCACCTGCTCTGTGCCCGGTTCCCGCTCTGTTCGACCTCCAGACGATGGCAATGGTACACTGCTCATGCGTCTTGGGGCCAACGGCTCTGGCACTTGCTGATTCTGCGCCACGGCACTGAGCTCCGCACCCGGAAGTGTTTCGGACGCAACTGGAGACTGCTTCGTAAATTCAAAGTCGAGCTTGCGATGCGGAAATGGAGCCTCCTCTTGGATGGTCGATTCGTTTTCGTGATGCGACAGGTGGCTCTGCTGAGCGGCCGGATCGGGCCGACACAAAAGTGCAGATATGTTGGACGACCGGTGCGCTCGCCATGACTGCACACCTACGTGCACCGTGCCGTTTGAACCCATCGCCACGGATGAATTCTCTTTTGCATTCACGAAGCATGCTGCCAACACTTTGCCTGATCGTTCACTCCGAACCGAGCCTGTTCGAAATGGCGGCATGTCCATTTTCTTGGTAGAAAGATCAACTTGGTACACACTTCCGTCGCGCATCGGAATTGCAAGACGGTTTGGATCTCCTGGGTCAAAGCAGAGTGACACCGGCTCTCCCGTGAGTGCCCATGAAATTGGTATGTACGGCTGAGTCATTTGTAGCTCATACCTGACCAGTTTTTCAGCTGTGAGGACGAAAAGCAAACCTGGTTCTGTTGGGGACGGTTGGATATCCAGGATGAGGCGACCGCCCCTGTAAACTGTGTTGAACTCCCAGTCAGATGCCGCAGCGCATACCAAGACCTCATGCTCTTGGGCCGCAGGTGAATCATCTGCATCCTTCAAGACTGGCGAAGACACACATGCTCCGGCAATTGAAATGGTCGCGTCCGATGCAGACCATCGGCACAAACGCGGAATCAGTTTGCCCGTGGCCAAGTGCTGGATGGGACCCTTCGCTGCGTCCTTGAGATTCCAAACATTCAACGTGTGGTCGTCGTATCCCGCGCAGAGTAAGCTTTTTGTGCGAGCAAACGCAAGGCTCACGCACGCGTGCTGTGCGGACTCCAACCTTATCCGTCGGTCAGCATGGACGTTAAATTCGCGACCCACGCGCTCCACGTATACAGTTCCATTGGTGCTTCCATATGCAAGCGTCTTACCTGTGTCATCAAACGCGCATGCCGTTTCTGAAACCTCGACATGTTCCGGTGATCGATAAACCAGACTTGCGAGCTTGCCTGTCGAATCAGTGGAGAACGCCCGAGCCAAGTTCACGCGCCACATACGAAGCGCGCCGCCGCCGATTGTCACAACGCAGGCAAAGCGCTCTTCAATACCCGCGGCCATTCTGCGCGTGTGATGCTATCGGCGCACTCTGTCTCGTCCCGAACGCGTCCCGAGCTCGCCCCGCTGTTCGCTGCGCACTTCAGGTCTACAAATTTGAAAATTCGAAACCGAGCGAGGATTGCAGCGGACAGCGACGTGCGCGCTCGCGGCACTTCTTTGTCCGCGCCGCACTTGCGCACTCGCGGCGCTTCTCTGTCCGCGCCGCACTTGCGCTCTGGGCGGCATTCGTCACTCTGGCGCTGGCACGTGGCAGAATTGCCGACGTTGAATGCCGGATGCCGGGGTGGGGGCGTAGGTGCCTGACGCTGTGCGATGCTGACGAGAACGAGCGCGACCGTCTCCTGATTCCGCGTCGTAATCTGGGTGCAGGACATCCGCTGCTTGACTCTGATGCTACTGTCCTGTCTTCATCTTGTGGATCGGCCGTTCGGCAGCTTGCACCCAAGGGAAAAAGATCATCCTTGGGGACGATCCGTGGGCGGGTTGTTGCGCTATAAATGAATCATGTATGCCGTCGAGGTTGTGCTGGAGCGCGCAGCGTCGTCTCTACTGCCGTAGGTAGTGCCATGAGTGCCGGAGAATCGGGAGTGCCGCGCGTCTTTCGGGGTGAGGCCGATCGCGGCGCGCAGTCGCCGCGGTACTCACCGCGCCTAGACGCCGCTTTGTCGCGCTTGGAGGCGTTGGTGGATTGGGAGCGACGCGCGCGCGTTGCCGGTGCACAGCGCGCAATGCGGGTAGACTGTGCGCCCTGCAGCGCACTGCTCGACGTGCTTGGTCAGCCACAGCGTCGTTTCCGCGCGATCCACGTCACTGGCTCCAAGGGCAAGGGCAGCGTGTCGGCCATGGTGACGTACGCTCTGAGCACCAAGGCCGCACTCAAGACGGGCTGGTACCGCTCGCCGCATGTGGAGCGAGTCACGGAACGTGTGGGCATCGGGCAAGTGCCCATCGAGGATGATGTGCTCGCGGCTAGTTTGGAATGTGCGTTGGACGCGAAAGAGCGCGCCATCAGCCAAGATTCTGCGTCTGCGGCGCACCATGCGACGTGGTTTGATGTGCTTTGTGCCGCCGGCATGCACGCGCTGGCCGCGGCGGAAGTCGATTGGGCCGTGGTCGAAGTCGGCATGGGCGGGCGGCGCGACTCGACCAACATTTTGCACGCTCCGTACGCCGTGCTCACGAACGTGTTTCTGGAACATGCGGAGATCATCGGTCCGACGCGCACGGACATTGCATACGAGAAGGTTGGCATTGTGCATCGTGGTACGTTTCTTGTCACGGGCGTGCAGCAGGATGACGCAGAGCCAGAGGTTTTCAACACGATCAAGAATTACTGCGCCGAGATCGGTGCGGCGGGCATGTGCGTGGTTTCCGAGAAAGAACAGCGTGACGCACAGCAAGCGCGAGATGTGGACGGAACGCCGACAAAAGCGCATAGGTCCGAGCCGCGTGCGAACAGTATGCTTGAGCGCAACCGGTGCATGGCGAATGCGGTGTTAGAGCGCATGCACGCTGACGGAATTCTGGCCGAGCGCATCGTTGTGGATGCGCAGGACGCACATGCAGCCATGCGCGCGTTGCCCGCGAGAATGGAGTCATTCTTTCTTCCTGGCAGCCAGGTGCGCGTCGTGATCGATGGCGCGCACGTGCCCGAAAGTGTAGATCATGTGATCAGCGAGCTGATGGAGCAGAGTATCGATCCGCGCCACCTAGTTGTACTGCTCGCGGTCGGACAGGAAAAAAATGCGAAGGGCATAGTGCATGCAGCCACGAGACATGGCTGCGCAGCGCTTGTGTGCACTCAGGTAGGCCCAGAGGCCACGTATCTTCCGTCGCACGCTCTATATGCACAAGTCAAGTCGACACATGACGAGCGTGGAGCTGTGGCAGAGTTTCAAGTGGCGGACATTTCGAATCCGCTACAGGCACTGGAAACGGCGCTTGCGATGGCAACTGCATTGCAGAGCCAAACCCCAGAGCAGATGGCAAGCGCATGCGTCCTCGTGGTGGGCTCGTTGCACCTGGCCGGCAAAGTGCGTCCAATGGTTCGAGCCGCGGCTGGTGCATGAAGAAAGTGAAAGCAAAAATCGCAAACGAAACAGGATTGGTCCGGGACTACGCTGCGGGTTCTGCAAGTGGACTTGTGCATGAAAGTTACGGGTCGTTTGTGGGATCAACAGCCGAATGCGAGGTACCTAGCAAAGTTTGGCGCACCACCATTGGTATGTCTCCCTTGTCTCTCTACCGCGCGATTGGCCCCCACTGAAACGAATATTCGGAGGGGAATTTGACTCGCTCGGCGCCAATCTTGATAGATGGATAATCGGTTCTTTTGACGCACGACGCGCACAATGTCTCGTCCGCAAAAAAACGTGGATCTGATCAAAGAAGAAATTGACGTACGCTTTTTGGATCGTGGCCTTCCACTCACATTTTGCGCCTAGATAAGGCTGTTGACCTGGTAATTTCCAGTAAAGTTATCCTGCAAGCTTCATTGCTCAAAACCCTTACGTGCCAGACATCGCATGTCAGCCAACATCGTCTCGGATCATTGTGTGCCGGCGCCCTTTTCCGAAGAAAATTCCTGTTCTAATCGGACCAAGTCATGAATTTGGCGCATGTTACCTGATGAGACGAGCCACTCGCGGAAATATTCCTGAACAATTGCTTGAATGTCGCCGCCGCGATGGGACTGTGCGCCATCTGAGCCGGCAGCAGCAGCAGCAGCAGCGTCGCGCTCTGCTTGAGCTGCGCGCATGGCCGCGCGCAGGTCTTCTACATTCTTTGTTTTGGCCTCAAGGGCGCTCTTGTAGTCATCTGGCAGCGGGACGCCGTCCAGCGAGTAAAGGGGCGCGACTGGGTCACTACTCGGCTTACTAGGCGCATCGCCCATCCATGGCACCACAAAAGGCAAAAACTTTTCCGGATTCAGCCTGAGTCCGCGTGCATACTCCGGAGACGATACGTGAATACCAGACCGATCCAGCAACGCTGGAGTGAAATACGCATCCCAGTCGATGCGGTCCAGGCGGACGCCCACATCTTTGGTATGCTCCTTGAAGAGCATGTACTGTGCATTGTAAGGCGCTAGGTATACACCCCGGTTGTCACCCGTCATGATTAACCTGTTGTTGGTGGCGATATGAAACACCGAGTCCATTGCGTTAGTAATGCGCACGCGCATGGCACTACCAATCACTGTTACGCGACCGCAGCCAATCACTGACAGACTGCATGCGCCAGCAATAAACACCGTGCACTCTACGCAGCCCACAATGCTCACACGCGACAGCGGAGCCACCAGGTAGATGTAACATTGGTTGCAATTGGATATGCGCAGGTCCTTGCCACGGATCGGAAGCGTTTCAGTCCCTGCACGCACCAGCGTCTTGCGAGTCAGGCCGGCCATCTCGAGCAGGTCCTTGGGTCCGTCTTCGAGCTCACCGGTCGAACCTGACGACACAGCACCCGCGCTACTCTTTCCGCCGCTGCTGGTAGCTGCCGTCGTGTTCGTATTTTGGTTAATATAATTCATGCCGTTCATCAGGGCCAGCTTGAGAGCCTCAGCTACCTCATTCGAGTTTGCCGTGTCCTTGTCGTCCGCGAACACCTTTTCTAACCCGCCAACCAGCAAGTCGCGCATTGAACCATCCGCATTGTTCCCCGCCGTAAGCAGGAATTCAAGGTGGCGAAGGTGGAGCTTGTGGATTGCAAAGGGACCGGATGGGTCGAGCGACGAGATGAGGCCGTAGCACCAGCCGATAATGTTGACAAGAAGGTGCATCTGCTCGATCACAATCGATGTTTCCTTGGTCAGATCATGGAGCGCGGACGACTTGACGCCCGGGCTTTGGAGGATGTGAGTATTCTGGTTGCTGCGCTTGCCAGTCGAAGCATTGACGTCGCCTGAATGACGCCGGCGCGGTGAGCCCGGGATAGCTGCGCCGGGCGCCGCGGAAGTCGCTGCGCCTGCGGAGAGCGGTGCTGGAGAGACGTCCATGGCCAGAGCAGCGCCCTCTCCTCGCTCCACCCACTGCGAATTGGCGTTCTCCTTGCCGCTTACCGCGAGTGACTTGACGGCGCTTCCCAACTGCGTGAACAAGAACAGCTCGGGCAAGGGCAGGCGCATGTTCTCCGGTCCATTCTCCAAAAGCTTGAGCGCGTCCATGGTGCACGTGCGGTTTGGCAGGCGGGAGCTGCCTTGTGCGTCTCGCTCGATATCCGTTGCGCCCGCTCCCGGGTTGCACTCCAGAAAGGTCCGCGGCGCGTGCATGCACAACATGCGCACGCTTTCTGGCAGCACGCTAAGCAGGTCATTCCCCATCGTATTCACCGCGAGCGCCGCCCTCAGCTCAGCATACTCCAAGGTTGGCGCGCGGCGCGCGGCGGTGCCTGCCTGCGTGCCGCTCTGCGCGAGCACGGCGTCGCGCACCTTTTGAATCACGTCGTTCTTGACCAGCGCGCTCACAATATCCGACTGCAGCAGCGGCGCCGTGAACGAGTGATCGAACACCTGCCGGCGGATCCACATGCGGCCCGACCCGCCCGACCCGGAGCTCGCCATCCTACTGCCCACCACACCCCTCCAACTCCTTCACCCCACTCTCCTTCTCTCCCTCTCCCTTCCCTCAAACGCACTGACCGACACACCCCGCCTCAAAACCTTCCTCAGTTCCCCCGCACGCGCTGCCCGTGCGGCATCGCGTCCATTGAGCGAGCACGACTCTATCAAAGCGCCCTCGTCTTGATAGACATATACTGTACACCCACACACGACTAGGAAATCAATAAGTGTACCTCTTGGCCACAGCATGGCCACAATGGATAAGGTACACTATGGGTACAGTTATGTTGGTGTTGGATGAGTCCGGCGGCCGAGAGGGAGAAAGGGGGAGAGGAGGAGAGGGAGGTTATTGAGCAGCCGAGAAGTTTAGAGTTCGTGCCCTTGCAGATGTTGGCGCGGCGCTCTCGTAAGCGCGCGGCACACAGCGCGTCTCGATCTGAGGCGCGCGCCGAGCCGCGCGTGCGCCGGCGCTCCGGATTGTGGGCTACGTTGGTTAATTCTCGGAGAGAAATCTGCGGGCGACGCTATTAAAACGGCGCCGTGCTTGCGCCGTACTGGCCGATCGAGCGGCGCCGTGTCGGAGCTCGCCTACATGTCGTTCATCAGAATCACTCACGCCTTACCTACTCGCGCTTGATCACGCGCCAGTCATCATCAGAAAGTGCGAGATGCCCAGCGAGATCGGAATCACCGCGAGGATATAAATGTATAACAGCAGCGTCGCCACGCGCGATGCAGCCTCGGGCTTGTTCTCGAGCTGCAGCATAAGCACAGTGTTCTGCGCCGCGGGCATGACGCTTTCGAGCAAGATTGTGAACTGCAGGATCGGGCGGAGCGTCGCGCCCAGCACGCGCCGCGTTGCGATCAGCGAGCCGACCGCAAAAAGCGGCACGAGGCAGAATCGCACAAAGCTCACCGCCGCAATTTGCTTCAAATCCTCTGCGCTGATCCCTGCTGACACGTCGCCGTCCTGCTTCTTCTTCCCCACGTTCGATGCCAGACTTCCGGCCAGCACCAGCACAGCGCACGGAACGTACGCCGCACCGAGCCCAGACAGGGATTCGAACAGAATCCCGAGCGGTGCACCATCCGCGAGGAAAGCGCGCCGAAGCACAGGGATGCTCCCGACGAGCAGCCCGCTCAGCGCACCCACAATTGGCGGTGCAAACACGCGAGCCACCATCGGATGCCTCACGAGTTGCTGAATCCTAGCTCGAATGCCCGTTCTAGCGTCTGCATTGAGCGAGGGCGCGGCCAGCTGCGTAGCACCGGCACTTTTGGTTGAGGCCTCGCCGGCCATGATCATGTATCCGATCGACCAGAACAGCGGGCTCCAGCCCAGGAGAAAGAAGGAAATGCCCGACACCAGTCCTGCCTGACGCACGGGGTCCGCTGCAAACAAGTTGTTCGCAAACAGCAGTGGCAGTGCGGCCGAGTTTCCAAACGCACAGCTAACCGTGACAAATTTGCCGGCGTCCGAGTGCGTGTCGATGCGAAACAAGCGGCATGCCAGGATGCTGCAAAGCCAACCAAACGCGATTTGTGCCAATGCTAGCAAGGGCACGAGCCCCACCGAGGAAAGCGAATGCTTTGCGAGCGTTTGCACCATATTGCAAAAGAGCACGCTAGGGAGGAAGATATTGTACACGGACGCGCTGAGCGCGCTGAGCACTTGCTTGCTGAGCACGCCGCGTTTCTGCGCGAAACCACCAATCAAGATGGTCACAAGCAGCTTGGCCGTGGCGATGACGGAGATCTGCAGCACATCGCCGCGCACCAACATCAAGTCGGTGAACGCCGGCACCTGAACACTTGCCACTCTCTGCGCCTCACGCTCGGTTGCCGACGATACATTCTGCTTGGCCGCGTCCACGATGTCCGCGCGCGCTTGCTGCAGCAGCTTCACACGCATGACGCGTCGCCTTGGCGGGCGCGCAGCTGCGGCATCCGCGCTGCATCGCACAACCACCCGCACGCGAGACCGCCGCCGAGCCGATAATACCGGCGACGATGTCGGCGCAGGCCCTGAAATCCAGCCTGCAGATAACATGGTCTGCAGCGTTCGAAGCGTCGTCTCTTGCCGCTGACATACGCACACGCACACACCCAGATGTCGCGCAAACGCGTTTCGCGCCTGCGCAACCCCAAAGGGTGCGACGAGGTACAGTGATCGCGCACGTGTCTTTGTACAGCTACAAATTAAATTAATCGCGGCGGCCGCATTATTTATCTTTTTATTAAATTAACGAGCACGCGCGGTAATTTTTTAAACGTTGCGCGCGCGCGGGCGTGTGGCGAGCGCGTGTGTGATGCGCGGCAGGTGGTGGTGAGGGCGACATGGTTGGTTCTGGGAGAACGGTGGACGGACTGGAATGGTGTGATGGGGAAGCATGCGCGGGTCAAGGCGTTGCGGAAAAGACCGCAGGACTCTGGCGAGGTTGCGGGTCCTGGGAATGGAGCGAAGCAGGACGGCGATGCGGAGCATAACCGCCGAAATGCGCTGCGTCTGATGGCGCGGGCCGCCGAGGAGAGCGACGAGCTGCGCTTCGAGAATGCCGCCCGCCTCCTGCAGGCTGCGATTCGGATGGACCCGGAGAACGTCGACGTCATGGACGCGTTGGCAGAGGCGTTTCTCGAGCTCGGCGAGCCGGAGCGCGCGCAGCAGTGCTTCCTGCACAGCGTGCGCGTGCAGCCAGACGTCAATTTCGCAAAGTACATGTACCTTGCGCAGCTCACAAGCGACTATGAGCAAGCGTGCAGTTTCGTTGAGCATGCGATGCGTATCATGGAGCGCGAAAGCGAACAGGCACAGGCCATCGACGCGTCGGTCCAGCCGCCAAACGCGCTGCACCAGCAAAAGAAGGCGCAGGTTGCCGCGCTCTGTTCCGCCACAGAGTTACTTCTAGGCATCGCTGAGCAACTCTTCAATAGCTCACATCCAGATGAGATCACTTCTGCCGCAGCCATGGCGGCTCTCGACCAGCGTGCCGAGCTGGCCGCTGAGCGCGCGCTCCAGCTCGATCCCGACGGCCTTGAGCCGCTGCTCACCATGGCGAACGTGCGTCTGAGTCAAGGACGCGTGGAGGAGGCCAGAACAGGAATGCTTCATTTGTATACACACCTGCAACCGCTGCTCCAAAGCATGCTAGACGCCCACAACGACTCCACGTCGAATGCCGAGCAGCCACAGCCTGAAATTCCATCCGTTGATTTCCGGATTGCGGTAGGAAAGCAATTGTGCGAGCTGGCTGCATGGAAGGAAGCCATTGATGTGTTTGACTCGGTGCTCGCCGAGACCGACAGGAACGTCGAAGTGTGGTTCCTGAGCGCGTTGTGTATGTTTCAGAATGGCGACGTGGAGGAGTGCTGCGATATGCTCAAGGAGCTGGACGCCGTACGCAGGTCGCCAGAGGGATTTGAGGGAATGCTGGATTTTTCGCTCGTGGACGAACTTGAGCAGAATGCTAAGGCCTATCTCGCTGGGGATCCTGCCCAACGGGGCGATGTCGATATGACGTGAAGAGACACAGGCAGGACTCATGGGGCCTTTGGACTTGTTGGGCACTGTGCCGTCTGGGGCTTGTAAGCAGAGTCTAAGCCATTCTTTCACTGCTCAAGTCGCAGCAGGTCTCGAAACACGCAACGGAAATTAAGCTCGTCAGACTCATGGTGGCCGGCGTTAAAAGACGAAGAGCGTGCGGTTCTTCGTCTATTGTTCAGTCTGCTTCATCCTACGGGGAAGTCTGGCAAGCTCGCAGAGCAGGGATTCATTTGAAACATTGCTTGGCTTGCGCCAGCGCGCCACCTTGGACACCCGCACTGGCGTGCACATGAAGGAACGTACTCAACGTGCGAGAGGTTTTCAAAGGCAAATTGCATGTCTGGCCCCCGAGCACGTATTGCATTTGTACTTTGTGCGTACTTAGGCGCAGTTTGTGACCGCAGCCGTTGAGCTCGCCTGATATGCATTTTTGGCCAGCAAGTGTGTAGCTCCGTGATAGAATTCGTCTAACTTTCTTACTCTGGATTGGGATTTTATACTTTTTTTTTTTGGTCTCCGTGAAGGTGCACACGTGTGCTTCTTTGCCTAAACGTGAGCACTTTTCTAACGCCTTGCTGTCTCCAAGGACGTGCAAAGAAGATGCAAATGGCGGGAGCACGTCTTCATTCCAGACATTCAGCAGCCATTCTCTTCCACACTGACATGCCGCGAGGCCATTGGGGGTTTCCCTGGAATCGTCTGCGATTCGATCGAATCTGTTTCTCGGCTCTGTGAAACCAATTGTACGTGCATGAGGCCGGACCAGCCTTGGCTGTGCTGCAGCACACAAAGCGCACGACTTTTCACGTCGCCCACCGCTGTGGTGCGGACGATTCTTAACCATCGTACCATGCTTCGCCTGCCTCCAAATCACGCATGCAAGAATGAAACGATGTCCGGCGCTACAGCCGCACAGCGCGCTCATCACAGTCTGACCATAACGCCGAGACACCTGTCACACTTCACGATCGCTTTTTCGAGCGTGCTGATATTCCGGAAAACTCGGACAACATTTGTTGCTCTCCGATCCCATCGATGTACGCTGGCGATCGAGAGGTCATGGCGGTCGCGTTTTTGGCAAATCTATGCGTATCTCGCGGCGCCCTCACTGGCGGCGGCCGCCATGCGTGCGCCAGAGTTTGCGATCGCGCGCAGCTGACGCTGAACCCTCTGCGCGCGTCGTGGATGTGCAGCGCTGCTTCTGCGGGCAGTGAGCAGGACGGATTCACTCTGAAGAGCGAGGCTGTTCGATACGAGCGATACAAGACCATTTACGAGCGTGTGGTTACGTATCCAGATGGTGCCGAGTATAGCTTTGACGTGGAAGGGTCGCCGCGTGCCAACTTCAGCTCCGTGCTTGTGTTTCCGTTCAACTCAGCCGCCAAGACCACCGTGTTGATTCGTGAGTACCATCCTGGTCTGCATGCATTGAGGTATGGTTTCGTAGCCGGGTTTTTTGACGCCAAAGTGCATGCAGACGAAGAGGCCGCGGCACGCGCTGAACTGAGCGAGGAGGCACACCTGACGGGCGGTACCATGCAGTTGCTGAACTCGGGCGCGCCCGTGCCTCGGGATAAATACAGTCTGGACTATTTCCATATGTTTCTTGCGCTTGACGCGCATCTGGATTTGCGTCCGCGAGAGCGTGACGAGGAGGAGCGCATTGATATTGTCAGAGATGTGCCCGTGACAGAAGCCATCGACATGGTATTCCGCGGCGAGTTCAATCTGAGTTCAGCGACACTGTGCTTGATGGCTGCCGAGAGGCTGCGTAAAGACTCGCTGCTGTGATGCAACCATACATGAAACGTGTTCTTTGCTTCTACATGCTCTGTCACCCTACATTGACTCTGTTGGTATCTAACTGCAGTGCTACCAGTCTCGGTCGGGAAAGTGTTTTTCACGTATAAGCCTCTCCGCCTGCTTGCCCACCCGATGACTTCTAACCTTTGACGATTCAAGAAACGGCTGTCACGGCAACCGATTAGAACGACACTGGGATGCCAAACTGCGAGACCGACACCACCTCGCAATTGAGCTCCGCAAACGATGCGTCATTTTCGGTCAGGTTGAGCCCAATGAATTTTGCAGGCAGTACAAAGGAAACGAGCCGCGGCGCGCCATTGAGGAGACGCGCGTTGTTTCTTCGCGTCGCAAGAACATCTCCAACCATAATAAAATCGGACGGTTTGCCAAGCTCATGATCGTCAAACGAATGATCCAGCGCTTGCAAATAAGCCGCGTGGAGGTCTGATGCTATCGAGTTCTTGGCGGGCAGCAGCTCCATATCACCCATGATATTGACAGCCTTGACGGCAGCCGATGCTCTACTGACACGCTCGGCAGACGCAACAGCAGTTACTGGCGCAATGTACGCCATCACAGAGTTCTCACCGAATGTCGGCACCGCCGGTAATTGCAACAACGTCTGCTGGTTTGGTATTGCCAATCCACTGCCGGGAGCATTGTAATTTGTCGACAGAAGCCAAGGGAACAAGAGAAATAGCAAAAACACAGCACACATGAGCACTGGGCGCTTTGTACTGCCGCTTGGTCCCGCACCGATTGAAATGTGCTGCATCACAGCATCTTTCACCGACCGCGGCGCGCTCGCTGTTATTGTTTGCTGCTCAGTCTCTTCAGAGGCCACTTTACCACATGCCGGAGAGCCACCGGCGGCGACGGCGGCGGCGGCAGCGGCGGCGGCTCCCGCCCCATTACCAAACATTTGCGCGAATGCCACCAACCGATCGAGCTGTGCCTGAAGTGTACGGTTCTGCGACCGCGTTTGGGCCAACTGTTTGCGCAGCTGGGCGCTTTCCTTTGCTGCTGCCTCGCAGCGCCTGGTGAGAACCTTGATTTGCCTCATCATATCTGCGTGGGACGGTTCGACGTCGTCGTGACTGTCTGTCTCGCACGCGCTGTCTTGCCGCTTGTCTGTGGCGACTGAGCTCAGCGATACCGCATGACCCGTGCTTGCTGTGTCCATGGTGGTGGCGGCCTGCGCCTTGCGCTTCTTCTTGAGCGGGCATTCCTGAGTGGTGGCGGGTCGCTCCTGTTGTGGTTCGCTGGACTGGTTGTGTGGGTGTCCATTCGCGCTTTTGGCCTCTTGACTCGACACTGATAAATGTGACATTGTGCCTGAAATTCTGCTTTTCTCCTGTGCATCATTGTGCTGCCTGTCGCACCACGCCTCGTTGGAGCCGCGCGAGAGCGCGTCGCACTCTGCCGCGTCGCACGCGCCAATGTCCGCGTACGCGTGCGCGCCGTGGTCAAACTGCAGCGCGTCGAGCGCGCGGCTACCCTCCTGCCCCGGGGCATCCATCCACGCATCCACTTGCTCCAGAAACCACGGCTCATCGCGGCCGCCAAACTCCAGCTCCTCCACCGCCGCCGCCGCCTCGCGCAGCGCGTGGCCACGCCCGCCATGCTCCACGCCATCGCCGCCCGTCACGCCCACCCACGACGCCGCCGCGTCGTCCATGTCCACAAACAACGCGTCCACATCAAACATCTCTGTCCCGTCCATTCCCCCACCTCCCACCCTACCCCCACTCCCCCTCTGTATAGGCTCCTTCCTATCCTCTCCTCGATCTGTCTCTTCTCTCTCTCGCTCTTCTCTCTCTCCTCTCCTCCCCACCTTCACCAATTCACTCACGCCCCTTCACCACGTTTCGTCCTTTCTTCTCACGCGCTTCAATCAACACGTGTGTTTGTCCAGCGTCGATATTCTAGAACCGCGCGCACCGCTCTGTTCTAAACCACAAGCCGCTTCAACACACCACGACTGTACACCCCCACTCCATACCAAAACACCGCCGCGCTCTCATTTTCCAACACTCAAAACACACACACACACACCCTTCTTTCATCCAACTGTACCTCATCCCCGAACGGCACTGTACTTTATGCGGCTTTTTGTCGACGTGCCACAAAGAGCGCGCGGGTGTCAGCGTGAGCAGAACGGACAGCGTGGCGCGGCAAACCGTTAACCGTTAAGTGTTAAGTGTTAACGGTTCAAGGGTTGTGGATGGTTTGTGGGCGACATGCGGTGGCGCGGGGCCTGCGGTGAGTTGGACACCGAGAGGAAGGTGTTTGGTGGTGTGAGATTCGCCGCGTGAAGCGAGGCGCAGCGCTGGGGCCTCTGTGGATGTCGGTATAGAACGAAGGAGAGCCGGCTGGATGTGCGGCGAACGCTTCGCATCGCGGTTCGCAGCTGTGGTGCGAGATTGGCTCTGGCTGAATGGCATGGCTGGAGTACAGTGAGGATGTACAGTGGAGAACATTGGGCAATGCGATGGCATGGAGCCCCAGTGGCGGGTGGAGATCGAGTGCAGCAGGTGTGGAGGTTGGTGCGAGGGGGACAACAGAGCGGCTGCATTGTGATAGGTTTCCGGGTGGTGGAGTGGGACAGACGGCTGTGCTTCGCCTCGCAGCGTTCAGTTCTACGGTCCGCACGCGGTGGGTCTGGTCACTATGGTCGAAGTTCTGTTCGTTGGTGGCGCTGCGCTCGTTGGTGGAGCTCGGTCTGCGCCGAGCGTCTCTGCGTCCCCAAGAGCGCCGTGTAGTGTGGGAAGTCAGAGATGGGGTCGTTGTGGCGGGCGGGCGACTCATCGCAGCGCTGTGGCCCTCGCTCTGCGCAAGAAGCAGGCGTGCGTCTGGATGCAGCAGCAGAGTGAGGATGGCGACAGCGGGGTGGTGATTGATGTCGACGCAAAAGTCGGCGAGTACTCGTTGGAGCAGTTGAAGCAGCGTTTCGTACTGGCCACCGCAGACACCAATCGCGGATTTGCTGCCGACGCGGCGAGGCAAAAGGTTATTATGCAAATGATTGAAGAGCTGGAGGCGCGAAGTACGAGCGCGACACCGCTGGATGACGCGCTGTTCCTCGGCGAATGGTCACTGATTTACACAAACTCGTTGGACGTGCTGTCGCTGGGCCTCCTCGCGCCTGTCGCGGGACTGGGGCGGATTTTCCAAAACGTGGAACGCGCGGCCACAGGCGCACAGCACGAGTTTGACATATTTAATATTGTGGAGCTCGAACCGCCCTTCCAGGTGGTGCTGTCCCCCCTGGGACTCGGTCCCACCCGATCTGTGCTACGTGTTGAAGCCGAGGGTTCTCGGGGTGACCAAGATGACCAGCTGCTGAATCTGCGTTTTATGCGAAGCAACCTGACGGCAGCCAGCATTGCTGGTATGAAGCTGCAGCTGCCCAAGCTGTCCGCCTCGCTTGGTGGGCAGGCCGTCGGCTATGTGAGAACGACATTTCTTGATGAAGACCTGAGATTTGCCCGCAGCGCGCCCACTCGCTTTAACGAAAATGGGACGCTCTTTTGCCTCAAACGATGCACGACGGATAGTTAGCTATATACTGAAAACAGCTGAGAGCGGAGCCAAGCCGTGCAGACTATCGCCTCGCTTTTATCTGACCCTACCAGCTCTCTTGTCCGACGTACAGGAGTGGTTTGTGTCGAAACGTTCTCATCAAGGGGCTTTGATCTATTGTCGGTTGGAAAGCATTCTTACAGATGTTGCCGTTTTTTCATCCATGCGTTTCATTGATCGACTGCGCGACCTTTTCGTTGGGCGGGGCTTCGCAGGCTTTCTTGCTCACACTCTTCATGGCGGAGTGGGGGTCACCAAACGAAATGAGTCTGATATTTTAGGCAAGGACGCAAGCTCAATTCTGCCACGTCCTTGGCTTTGTCTAGTTTTCTGAGATCTGTATCAATCTCGGCTCGCTCCGCTCCAGACTGGACTGTTTGGCCACATCTCTCGTCGAATCGGCCAGCCAAGGGTTGGAGGTTTCTGCGTCGTTGCGTGTGAGTATGTTTGTGTGTGTTCGGAGACTGTGAGCTTGTGTGCGGAACAGACCCGGCGGATTGATCCTTAAACAAATATCCTACTTGGCCGGAGACCCTGTCATGTTTGCGTGGAATACAGCTGCACATAACGTCCACGTGCATTTTGAGGAAGAGCGCGTTGTGTCGGGTGAGCCAGTTTGCGTCCTGGTCTGACGGCAAGTAACGGATTCCTCCCTCACGCGCAGATCGATGCTTTTGTTTTCACTCCGAAACGTGCGTGATTCCGCACACCGAACCGTCGCTGTAAACTAGTAAACCCACGCTCATTTTACAAAGCGTCGTTTGTAAGTGTTCAAGTGGACTTGGACGGGAAAAGCCGAATCCGTCCTGACACAGGATAGGAACGCTCTGACTGGGACAAGGCAGCTTGGCATTGCGTGAGATCGATCCAGTAATTCATGCAGCGCTCACGATAACGAAGACACAAGGAGCAGTCTTCATGGCGGTATGAGCTGGCATGTGCTCGCGGTTTTCAGTCCGGCAGTGTAATGGACAAGAATAAATTGGTGTCCGCCTGCGCGAGTCTCAACACGGCAAACACGAACTTGTGGGCCTCGCACATGCCTCCACCAAGCATTGTCTCAGTGACTTTCCCTGTCTACGCACGCTTGCTTCATTCAGCGCGTCTTACTTGCACCAAGGCGTGGTATAAAAAGAAGTAGCCAACGCCTAGAGCCGGCTCGCTTCCCTCCACGCGCTGAGTTTAGAGCAGCAGATCACAGGACGAAAAAAGCAAGGGGCAGACGCTCACATCAGAAACCAGGAGCAGCAGTACGCCGAAAAGATGAACACCCAAAGGGGAAGCCGGTCTGGCAAAATCAATCCAATAGCTACAGCCGTGCAGAACGAAATACGTTTCAAAGTCCTGGACTATGCCTGGCCAAAGCCATGCACAAGACTGCCTAAATTCAAACCGTCACTGGCCGCTATTCCGGAAGAAGACGAGGAGAAAGACGGCATGATGAACTCAGATTCACAGGAGGTCTCCAGGACGAATTCAAGCTGATCTTAGAGGACAAAAACCGCTTTGAATGCTTCGTAAGACTTGCACAGGACCCACGCAGACGCTTGTGACACTGAAAGACTGATCCCTGCGTTCGCTGAAAAGATTCACTTGTAAAGTTCACAGTTCCGTCGAATGAAATTTTCCAAACCAAGTCCTGGATTGAGCGAGTGGCGAACTTGGCGGACGGACGTTCTGGCACTTCGTCAGTCAAGATTCACGCCATCGACCTGGCAGGTCGCGCATATGATCCATTAAACACGCCAGAGGCTAGTCGGATTGACTATCGATGTGCGGCCCTTAGAAGAGGGCCTACCGGAGCACCAGAGTCTTCATTTGGTGTCCGTTCCATTCTAGATGCACGGCTGCTGCTCAGATGCAGTACAAGAACACAGAAAGTTACACAGTGAGCACGCTCAGACGCGATCAGCAAGCAAGCAGGCAAGAATAGCAAAAGCTGCGACATCAACAATTGCACCAGTATACGATGCAGGGGAGCAGCTACAGCCGCTCAGAACGAGATTCGGTTCAACGTTTCCGACCGTGCGCAGCCAAAGATGCGTGCAAGGCGAGCAAGGTTCCAGTCATTGCTCTGCCAGCTATTCCGGAAGAGACCGAAACCAATCAAGGCGCCATGTCTTCATATACGCGATCGCGACGGTCGATGTCAAGCCCATCTGACAGTTTCGGGGAGCTGCACATCGTAAGTTGCCAAGGTGCGTGCGAGACGCTCCTTTATCGGAAACGCATACTTTCGACATAGCGCTATTATCATAAAGACCTTCAAGGTCAGCCACCCAGACGTGTCGCCGAATCGAACAAACCAAGAAGTGTTCGCTCCGCTGGGTTCGAACGCGATTTTAGACAAGCAGAATGCGTACATTGAAGGACATGTTTAAGTTATACTTGATAGAAGCTTAGGAAGCCCGGGTGCTCCGGGCAGGATTGGAACGTTATGACAACAGTGTCTCTGTTTCCACTGCTCCTTCGCAACTCGACTGGACTGTCGTCCGTCTCTCTTGTCTGCAAATTATCACCTTCTTCGTTTTTGTGACTGTCGTCATCGCCAAAACTCGCGAGGAGCTTGTCCAGCTCAGAGAGTCCCTCCTGGGCTGTTCGCGAAGATTTCATCGCGCTACGTAGAGATGCTTGCTTGACGCCAAGATTGCCCCTGAAATGGCTGACGTGGTCTGTATGCTTTTGAGCAAGCACGTCTGCCCTCGGCCGTGGCTTCTGATTAGCCGATGGGCGGGGCGATGCAGGAAGCGACAACGAAGACATGGTGCATCCGAGACCCGCGCCGCCAACCCTGGCGCCTTGATTTTCGCACCGTGGGCGACACGGCGCTTCCAGTACGTTCTGCGTCATATTCCCTTTGCCGGTAATCACTTTACCTGCCCTCGCCATTTTCGCATTCTTGCACTCACGCCATCAAGACGTACGGCGCCCTCTCACTTCTCCTCCCACGTCCCGGAACGCGCTTATATGCGCGAGCGTTACACGAGGTGTCTGCGTCGTGTAGCCAAGGCAGCCGGCGCTCTGGGCTGCTTTGCGTCCTTCGTGGCGTTTAACCGGTGTGAGTGAGCACACGCGCGCGTGCGCAGTTAACACCCGAGTCCATGCGGATGCCGACGGCCACGCAGCAGACTCGTGCGCAACGTGGCTCCATCCTGTCCGCGTGATGCCGCTTCAGCCGACACGCACCAAATTCAACGCAGCCGGAAACAAACGCATGCGTGCCACCTCAGCAAACTGAACACGCACGCAAGTACAGTCAGCGGGAAAAGGTGGGGGAGGAAACACAGAAACAGCAGCTGTACCTCTGTTTCCATCCTTCCTACTAAAACCCGCGCGTTTGATTATGAAAATTCCGATGAAAATAATGATGCCCCTCCCCCCCCCTGAAGACGCGGGTGTACAGTGATGACGCCAAGCGCAAAAGTACAGTGTGTACACTAAATTTCCATGTACAGTGTGTACACTGAATCGCAGTCGAGCCAGCCGGTTTGGGTGTTGGACGCGTCGGGAGATGTGCGCATGTTGTAGAGCGTATGGAGACAACCAGCGCGTTTGCGTGCTGCATGTGCACGAAATCGCGCGGACCGAACGCACGCGCGCTCCGTGGAGACACCCAAGGGCGTCCGAGCAGCGCCAAACACGCGCAAGAGCGCGGCCAGACCGCGGCATGGAGCGCGGCCGTGAAACGCTCGCGCGAGCTGCGCCGCGCGCGGCGCGTCAGTGACGCACGCGCAGTGCTCGATGATGCAGGCGTGCAAGCGGCTCCGTACTCGTGGGCGACGAACGAGCTTCTGGCCGTGTTGCTCGCCCAGAACCATCCAGACGCATTGGCGCTGGCGCAGCAAATTCTGGTGGGGCCCAGAGTGAGCCGTCCGATCAAACCTTTGCGAGGCGGCTTTGACACGGGGACGCTAAATTTGGCGCTTCGAGTGGCGCAGCGGCTGCCAGTAGCTGCGAACGCGCGGCTTGTATTTGCTTTGCACATGATCCGCCGCGCTCGCGCCAGCCAGGCGCCTCTCAATGCCTTCTCGGTGTCCTGCTTTGCTTCACTGTGTATGCCGCGCCTGCGCCTTGCTGCGGCGCTGGCCGTGAAGCGCATGGCCGCAGAGGCAAGCGACTTGGACACGGTGGCATATACTACATTGGTGGAGCTGGCCGGAAAGGCACAACGCACGCACATCATGGAGACTTTGTTCGCAGAGATGATGCGACAAAGTGTCGCGCCGAATGTGCGCACATTCTGCGCCATGATGCGCGGTTACATGGCGGTGGCACAGTACGACAATGCAATGGCAGTGTGGAAGATCATGCGCGCCCCGCCATTCCTCGAGCAGCGCGCGTGTACGCCGGATGCGTTTGCCTTTGGAGTCGCGGCCGAACTCTGTGCGCGAACGCGCAGCCTGAGTGACGCGCAGACATTAGCGAGCCAGCTCAGTGACTTGCGGGTCACGCCGGACGCTCACTTTCTTGGTGGGATGGCGCTGACATACCTTGAAGCAAGCGAGCCGTGTGAAACAAATGACGACACAGAAAGCGATACTCGCATCCGCACGGCGTACGCATGGATTCGCCAGAGTGTTTGCCTTGGCCATGGCATGCGCGCCCAGGTCATCTTGAGATACATCCAGGCGTGCAGCAACGCTACGGACAGAAATGTTCGATTCAGAAAGAGGAGTTCGCGTCATTTATTGCGCCTAGTGGCGCTGTTGCGAAAACAGCAGAGGAGTCGCGCCACTCTCAGTCGGAGCAAGCGGCAACCCGCGTTATCCGTCGACGATGACTCGGACCGAACAACTGTCCTCGTGCATTTGCTACGCGCGCTCGCGCAAGGACATCAGGTTGCATTGGGCTTTCGGATTGCCGAGTATTGCGGGACCGATTCGCCGGCGGTGAATGCGGCGCTGCTGTGGGGCTGCCGCCATGCTTCTGACGGCGTCAAGCTTGCTTTTAGGCATGCTGAGCAGGTACTGATGCAGAAGGGCACGACCTTTGGCAGTGCACGACGAAGCGAAGTACCGGGTTTAGACATGACCTGCGCATATCATTTGCTGGAGGTGTGCGCACTAAATCAAGATTGCCGCTCAATGGACCGAGCGTGGAATCTGCTTTTCGGAGACTCGACGTCCAAGCTGGCTCCGGACGCGCATTCGTATCATTTGCGGCTGTGCGTAGAACGTGACTTTGCTCGCGTCGTGGCGCAGTTGCGTCAGATGGTTCGTATGGGTACTGTGCTACAGCCGGAGAGTCTGGTATATTTGTTTGGTCTTATCCGATGGGACGATAGTGCGGAAAGAACGAACCAACTGAATGAATTTTCGGCGTGCGCTGCGATGATGATAGCGCAGCAGCAGTCTCAGAGCGAGCAGGAATTTCATATTGCCACATGCTGTCTGCGCATGTACAATGCGGCGGCGCAAACACTCGATTCTGCGCAAATTACTGTCCTACACGAGCTTGTTTGGGACGCGCTACCAGAGCAAGAATTTTGCACGGCCTTTCGTGGCATAACCGTGGTGGACAGTGATGCTGGAGAAGCATCCGGGAACGCCAAGGCACCGTATGCGAGCGCGAGTCGCGTCGTTGTGGAAGCGCTGCTCGAGGCGGTGCGGATTGATTCCAAATCTTCGCAAGAGGCGCTGCGCATGGCACGGCGTGTGTTTGACGTCTGCGGTGACAATGCAGATACGCGGACTTTTTGCGCCATGATTTGTCTCTCCGCGCGAGCGCTCGACACACGGCTTGCGGTTCATCTCGTGTACCGCATGCGCAGTCTCGGCAAACTACCTTCGCCGCTCGCGTACCAGGAGCTGGTGGATCAGTGCATAGAACAGAGGCGCCTTGAGCGCGCGATACAATTATTTGCAGACGCTGTAACTGCGGGCTCTCCAGCCGATGTGGCATTGCCGGCAGGGAATCAGAACACGAGTCTTCAAAATGACGCCATGCCTATGTCGGCGAATGGGTACGTAGCTTCGCGCATCATACGTGCGTGTGGGCGCGAAGGGCGGCTGGAGCGCGCCGCAGAGGTGTTTCAGCTGGTGTTAACGACGCGCAGCGACGCCTCGCATGTCGCAGTGTTCAACGCGTACTTGTATGTTCTGGGAATGGCGCGTCGGCCGGCGGACGCATTGCTTGTGTTCCAACAGCTCCAGCAGCATGCTCAGCTACGCGCTGACGCTGTAACCTACAGCTGCCTGGCATCCGTTCTGCTCAAAAATCGCACACCCAAGCCGGACATCGCGACCGTCGTAATGGCACACACATGGTTAGCCAAGTACATTGCCACGCACGAGCCGACGGCCGACGAGCGCGGCGAATCGATGTACAAGCTAAAGCGCAAGCTCGAGCGTCTCGACGGGATGCTAAGCAGGTATGAGGATACAGAGGACACCGGCCAGTGACGCGATTCATTATACCTATCCTGTGCGCAACAGCGAGCGCGTGCGCCACCTCCGCTGTACTTCGCGCCAACACGCATGCGCAGTGTCAAACCATTCGGAAGCGTCCACCCATCATGTCGCTGTCTCTGAGTGTGTGCTTGTCGCCTTTCAAATATGCAATATTTCTTTACTGGGTGGATGCCTTCTTGCTGACGCGAAAGTTACCCACCACGACGGCATGGTCGCGCTCAAACGGTTCTAGCGTAATTTGTTCTCTGGGCTTGAATTTTTCGTCCTGCAGCTTTTTGACCTCCTTGGCAAACACAAGCGCTGGTTCAATGGTGGAGTCAATGCACGAAGCCTTGATCGAGATCATAAAGGCACCTCCAGTTTTGAGGAAGAATTGAGCATTGTACGCCACGATGCGCGCCTGGTCCGGCTGCGCCACGTCCGAAAAGATCACGTCCACCATGGGCAGGAGCATGCGATATTTGGTGGGATGACGCGCATCCTCGATGATCGGAATCACATTTGGTCTTTTCTTGGCCATATTCACCAGGTCGCGACCCGAGCGGTGGGAAAACTCGACCGCGTATACTGCGCCATCGGGTCCCACCAAGTCGGCTACGTGACTCACGGTGGTGCCCGACGCAGCGCCGAGATACAGCACTTTACTGCCGGGCTTCATGTAGATCTCACCGATACCGCCGAGAATTGCGGCGGCAATCTTTGAACGGAAAGGGTTCCAGACGCGATACTCGATCTTCTCCTTGAGCACTCCGGACGGCGCGTTTTCGTCTGGCTTCTCGACCTCGACACTGATCCGTTTCTCGCCGTAGACCGACTCACCTGGAACGAGGTTGCGCGTGCACAACGCGTCCTCCTTGCCGCGCGCGACAAACACGCCAAGATGGCGATGTGGCTCGACGAGCGTCTTTGCGCCGCCTTTCATGCCCCCGCGCCCGCCGGGCTTTCCGATCCCGCCGCGCCCGCGCCCTGCACCACCACCACGCGCACCTCCGCCGCGCCCACGCCCTCGCGCGCCGAAGTTGCCGCCTCCGCGCGCGCCACCGCGACGCGCCAAACCCGCCACGTGCCCCACCGCGGCCACCGCTACCGCCACCAAACCCGCCGCCGCCGCCACCGCCGCGCGGAGTTGGTGTGAACGCCATGTCCGCGCCCCGCACCGAGATCCACCCCGCCGTCTGCCCACCGCCGACGCCGCCAACACACACACACACACTCTCTCTCTCCGTCTCACACGCTCCGTGCCCGTCGCCCGCCACTGCCCGCACGCGCGCCCGCACGGCCGACATCACTGTACACCCCCCGTGTTCAGCCTGATGTCACGCGGTTCACTGTACCTGATTTAATCTGATCAAACGCACACATTTTAATAGAGACAGTGGTAACTGTACCTTCGACTCGTGTAAGTACTGCGGCACGGAGCGGGGCGCTGTACCTTTCCGGCTTCGATGGTCACGCAGCAGTGGAGCAGAGCGGTGCTGGTGTGCCTGCGTTCGACGAGCATGGCGGCGGCTTTATGTCTGTAAAGTGGCGGTCATACGTGTCTCAGTCGCTCTGGTCCCGCCCATACTCCGTCGTGTTTGCGTTCAGCCAGCTCTCAAGTACCGTGGGTTCCAGCTCCGGGGACCAATGGCGGCGATGTTGTGATTTCGCCACATCAGCAACCAGGGCGCGGTCACCGCTTCCGCCGCGTGACCGTGCATAAAGTAGCTCGCGCTTGATGGCTGGTGCATCTTTGCAAACTGGACCGATTGAATTCACGCCAGGTCAGCATTGTCTGTACGGATGATGCTCTTCCGCGTACCCGGCTCTAGTGTCCGCTGCAGTAATTGCTTCAGAAATCCGCGCGCGCGAGCCTCTGGCGGGCATGGAGACGCAGCGTCGTCGCGGTGTCGAAAGTAGTGTTTCACAGATTTTAGCGGAATGTCGCTGATGTCTGAAAAAAGCCTTTCGCTTGATCAAGTCGACAAGCCGGTCCGTCGGGTCCAAGCCGGATACGAAAAACATTGCTCGTCTTTGTCTTGAATACGCAGCCAGTCGTACTTGCTTCGGTTGGTCCACAGACAGTCATTGATGGACGTGGAGTAAGCGTGGTCGTGCGGCACACCGCAGCAGGCGTGAGCCCGCTGGATGATTGTGACGCAACGGTCACTGACAAATGTTCTCGAAAAGCTGTTCCGTGCTGTCGTCCTGCAAATATGCTAGTGGTCAACATCATGCGCAAATTGGTACATCAACCACTCGATCACGAGCTAGCATACCCACATACCGCGAGAGTGCAAAGCCGTGGGTCCGGCTTCAGAGGATGCCCCACCGAGCTTCTACGGGGCTCGCTTTCAATCCACGCAGGCGTATCCAGGCAAAATCCAATGATTCGCAGATGTTTTTACGGCAGATAACAGCACGCGTGTGCGTCCGTCAAATCCCATCACAACTTGTTCGCGCCGCACTGGCATCACCGCACGCGGCGATGCGACCAGTCGACGAGCGCACGCACGCGCGTCGTGAAGACATCCTGTTCCGGTACACAAACTGAATTTACGGTGGCCACTTGACGGACTAGCTTCGTGTCCGTCAACAGTGCTGATGTTAATAGAGCGACGCGTGTCAGTTGTGGCACACGCACGTGTGACGTGGTGACACGAGAAAGAGTCACAGTCGCCGAGCTAGCGCATTAGAACAATCGCAATGCGCCATCGAATGCGCGCAAGCGATGCTGGAAGAATAATCACCTTTCGTGAGAGGCGGAATGCGTCCTCGCATGTCGCACCGGCAGAGAACAGCGTCCGGGGTTGCTGCGTGTCAGGCAAAACAAAGATACCTGGTGAAGAAAGAAGGCTGTGAGCGGTGCGAAAGCGCTCAGCGCAGAGGTTAGAACGTTGCAAACTTGCACGCATGACTGACGGGTAAAGCCCGAACGGTGTTCAATCTAATCCTTTCATGCATATCATGTTGTTCACGCACCTCCACAACGGCAAGAACAACCGGCTGTGAGCGATGCACGCGGTCGCAAAGAGGCAGATCAGAAGATTCTTTGAGACATCGTGTAAAAGTGCCAAGGCCAAGCACAATGCCTTGTGCGACCAGACACGTGCAAGGTACATATCTACTCTCACTAATCGCCCGCTGCATCCCGGACAGTTCGAGATCCTGCTCGGGACGGGCAAGAAAAGAAAGTCCGATATACCTCGAGGCTCTTGGTAGCGGAAGCGGCTGCGTCCAAAGACGATGGAGCGGCGGGTCTTGGTCGCTCATGTCCATGCTGTCGCAAGCTGTCCATAACGACACGCGGAATCCTTTTACCCGGCATCCAACCCGGCAGCCGAAGCAAAAGTACAGTGCATGAGGTACAGTGTAAGACCCGAGAGGTTTGTGGCTACTTGAACTGATAAACCGATAACGAATGGGAGTGAGGAGTATATTAAAAGAGGCATGTTTTAATATGACAAAGGTACTGTTCGCTGTACCTCTGTGTTCAGTGGTTTGTGTGTGCACGCAGATGGAAAAGCAGGGGAGAGGGCGAGAGCGAGAGCGGAAGGGAGAAAGAATGGATGTCGTGGCTGAGTGTGCGTGTTGCTGTGGCTGTTTACATTGTCATGGAACCGCTGGAAAGGATCCAAGCGGCGCACCTGCGTTTCTGCACGCTTTCTATGTACATACCTCCGCGCGAACACGGAAGCAATGTGCTGTCCGTGCGCGCCCTCGTGCTAGACAACGGGCAACGCAAAGGCACACGGTGATTGTGGTCCTGGATGGACCGGTGCAGAGGCAGGTGCAGGATAATTCGCGCGCGTGCGCTGAAGGTGCACAAGATAGCCAGTGCACGCGGCGGTCGCTGCTTTCAAGCGGATCAAGGCTTGCTCTCGGAATGGTGGCGTTTGTCCAAACACAAGCTGCTGGCGTTGTCGCAGAAGAGCAGGCGTCTAGCGGCGTGGGCTTATTTCCGTTTTCGTGGAGAAAAAGGGCGTTTGCGTACGCCATGGAGCATGACATGGATACTTATGAGAGCGCTATCGAGCCAGTCAAGTCGGCTCTCTTCTCAGCGCACCTGAAGGCTCTCGACGTCACGTCGTCAACGTTGCTTGAAATTGGGCTGGGGACTGGCGCCAACTTTGCTTACTATCCACGCGGTCTGCATGTTCTCGCTGTCGAGCCCAATGTGCACATGCGACAATACGCCGAGCCGCGCGCGCGGCGGCACGCTATTCATCTCACATACCTTGCCACGACTGCAGAGAATCTGCAGATTGTTCCGGATGCCAGTGTCGACGCCGTGGTGAGCACGCTCACACTATGCTCTGTGGACGATCCGCGTGCTGTTCTTAATCAAATAGCGCGCGTGCTCAAACCAGGCGGCCGCTTTCTCTTCATCGAGCACGTGTGTGCGGACCCGCAACAGCATCCATGGATGAACCTTGCACAGAGAGCGCTGGACCCTTTACAGCAGATCGTGGCCGACGGATGCCACTTGTGCCGCGGTACGGGCGATCTTATTGCTGCCGAACGCTGCTTTGCTCGGGTTGACGTGTCGCGCTTCCAGGTACCAGGCAGCGCTCTTGGCCTCATCAGCCCGCACGTTTCCGGCGTGGCGTACAAGAAGGCTGAAGGTTAGCCACAAAAAAAAAAAATTTCAGCTGAAAGCGGCTGCTGCAGACTCATCAAGCGGGACTCCATCCTATTCTTTTTAATCGTCCGAGTCTACATTAAAATTTCGTAGAGATGGTAGGCGCTGGACCTGTCTCTTCTTAGATTTTTGGCGGTCCAGCTTTCCACTGCCTTTCCCAGCGGATGCCATCAAGCTGTGCAACGAGCTGAGCACCTTCTTGGGCAGTTTCTCGCCTGATTTCTTTTTCGCACTGGAGGAGACACGCGAGGCATCATCGTCGACTGAAACGTCCGACACGCCTTTCGTCACGGCATGTGAGCCGCCGGACAGCACCGAGTCGTCGCTAAGCCTCGACTTTATCTTTCTCGGACTGGCACTGCGTCGCGCACCCGAGCTTGAATCGAGCGGGCTCTTGCCGTTCCATCTTTGACTCGCTACCTGCGGCGATCTGGATCCCTCATCCAAAGAGGTGGGCGACAAGAATGGATCGGTTGCCTTGAATGATGAAATGTAATTCGCGAACTGCACCGCAAACGCAACCGACCGGAGCCGAGATAATGGGTTTGTCCTCCGTACCATGTCCAATGCCGGTAGCGCCACCTCTTCCGAGAACCATTCATGATTAAGTGCGCCCAGCGCAGACAGCCGCTTGAATTGGTTCTTGTGCAATAATCCAAGGAGCAACGACTTGCCACTGTTTGAAAGATTGACGATTTTGCGATCCTGCATGTCGACAGGCGCCTCGCATACATTCTTTAGCAGCTCAGCTTCCGTGGCACCGGCAAATGGCTTGCGTCCTGTCAGGAGCTCGAACATGATCACACCGGCCGACCACACGTCACAGCCGCATCCATAGGGCTTTTGCCGAATGACTTCGGGCGCGGCGTACTCGTTCGTACCCACAAAGGATGACATATTGCCCCAGTCCGTGCCTTCATCGAAAAATCTTCCCAGACCAAAATCAGCAAGCTTTATCCTTGCGGGCCAGCGCTCACGCGTGCAGAACAAATTTTCTGGCTTGACGTCGCGGTGCACGACCAGGCGCTCGTGGCAAAACTTGAGTGACGTGAGCAGGTCGTGCATAATTTGCATGGTTTCGCGCTCGTTGAACGTGCCCTTGTCTGTTTGCATGTCAAACAGATCCTTCATCATGTACTCGAGTACCACGTACAGGTACTCCTTATCCTCAAACACATCTACCATTTGCACCACGTTGGGATGACCGCTCACGCGCTGGTGACAGCTCACTTCTCTCCGAATCAGCTTGATCTCCTCCGCGTCTGCCCGCTGCTTGGAGACTAGCTTGACCGCGAAAACCTGCTTGTCCGACGCGCGGTAGCACATCTTCACGGTGGCAAACGTGCCTTCGCCGATTACCATTCCTTGGGAGAAATGCTTTTCAAAATGTCGATCCTTTGCGACATCAAGTGCGGAAAACCATTGGTTGTGTTCATTGCTGTTGTCACAGTGCAACGTGCACGAGAATTCCTTTCCTACACTCGTGACGACGAGCTCCAGCGGCTTGCCACCCGCGCGCACATTGCCGACGACAAACTCGCGGTCCACTTTCTTGGATGCCGGCGTCTTGGAAACGACCATCAACGAGCCGTGCAATGCGACGTACCGCTCCAACTTGCGCCCCGCACCACCCTGCACCACCTTGAGCGTGCCCTCCAGTATCTGATACTCGCATGGCTCATCCCCCATGGCGATGGGGCACGTACCAGTACGATGCCAATCCCTTTATCACCAGCGCTTCAGCCGCACAAACGGAATCGCCCTCCCCGGTTTCCTCCTCCCCCCGAACACTTACAGACAAACCCGCACCGTGTGCTCGGAACCGCACAACCGCCTGCCGCTGCCGACTCACAGACAGCCACGCGCGGCGCGGATTGATGATTGCGTGTGTGTCTGTGTGTGAATGGCGGGAGGACGCGCGCACCGCCACGCCCGGCAACCCTGACGCAAGAGCCTCCTCAGTCGCGGCAAGCCGACACCAACGCACACACGCGCTCAAACAGCGCCACTCGACTTCATGGCCTTCGCGAGAACACGCGCTCGAACCGACTCCTCGATGAAACGGTCACGCCACTGTACTCATACTGTACACACTGTACATTCGTGCTCACAACTAATTAATCTCATGATTAACAAGGGCGGTTTAAAAAATGGAGGATGGGATTTGGGGTTGTGCGACGTGGGATGATTGAGGCCGTGTCGCTGGTAAGAAGCTGTGGAGGGGTTTGATCGCTGACTGCTTGATCTTGTCTGCGCACCCGCGCCGCGTCTGCATCGGCACCTGCATCTGCGCAAGCATAGGCACCGCGTCGTACTGCGTTGGACTGCGTTGGACTGCGTTGTAGGGCGAGGAACAAGGTTGTGAGGTACGCGTGTGTGGTGGGGTTTTGTCAGGGAAAGATGGTGATGCGAATTGCGATGACGCTCGATATCGCGCCGGACGATTTGGCTCCGTATATGGAGGCGCATAAGCAGGTGCCCGAGGAGGTGCAGCACGCACTGACAAGCGTGGGCATCCGCAACTTGTCGCTGTGGGTGTGGAACGAATCGCGGATGTTTTACTACGCAGAGTACGTCGGCAGCGAGCCATTTGAGGACGCCATGGCAAGATACGCAAAGATGCCGGGTGTCAAGGAGTGGGAGCAGCGTATGCACAAGTATCAGAAAAAGCTGCCCGGTACCCCGGAGGACAGTGACGTGTGGTGGCAGCCCATGATCAACATCGTGCATCAGGATTAGTAGGCCCGCAGGGGTGAGCGCACGCCAAAAGAACTTCAGAGAAAAAAAAACCAACAGAGCCTTTCTTGACGTCTCCATCCCCTCTGTCTCCTAGTTACTTTTCCAATGCCGACTTGATTGAAATCTGCGCGGCCAATTGCTGCTGCGCAGCGTCCAGCAACTCCTTCTGCTTGCGCAGCCGCTTTTCCGTATCCCTCGTCTGGAGGAGAATTTGCTGTTCCTCAGTGGGCATGTCCAGAATCGACCCAATCCCAAACGAGAAATCTTCCAACTTCTTGAATTGCTCTTCAGTTGAGCCCGTCATATTCTCCTCCACGGGCGCCAGCTTCTTGAGTTCGTCGCTGACGTCCAACCCCTTGTTATACAGCTTGTTCGAAAGGCGCAGCACTTCCTGCAGTGACTGCCAGACGCCGGCGCCGGCCTGGCGGATATCGTTCCGTGGTGGCTCGTCCTGAAAGTACTCGACCAACGCGGTGATGTACGGCGCCTCCTGCAGCACCTTGATAATACGGAAGCGCTGCTGGCCCTGATTGATCACAAGCATTCGGCCGTCATCCTGGAGCTGAACCTTCTGACACTCAGCGCTACACCCAACTCTTGCCATGCGCTTCCTGCTACTGTCGTACATCACGATGCCAAACATGTTATCCTTTTCTCGGATCTGGCCAAACATGCGGCGGTAGCGCATCTCAAAGATGTGCAGAGGCACGAGCGCTTTTGGGTACAGCACAAGCCCCAGTGGGAACAACGGCAGCTCGACGAGTCTCCCGGTAGGTAGACCCGTGACAGAACTGGGCATCTCTTTCTCGCCACCGATCGCTTCCATAAACTCAATGTCCTCTGGGCGCATTCCCGGTTCGCCAAACAGCCGCCCGTCGCCTCGGGCGTCATCTCGCTCACTGTCCTCCTTCTCACCCTCATCCTGCCCATCCTCACTGCTCATACACAGCGCACCTGCGCCACGGAAACACGCACGCGACCGAGCACGAGTCTGGCTGGCCAGCGCGCGACGCGCCACTGTTCTGCTCGTGCCACGCACACACACCACTGCTCCACCGCACGCGTGCTCAGTGCGCGACGGCGCAGACAGCACCGCGAATCCTAGCGGCGACATGCCGACCCTGACTTTGCGAACAACTCCAAGTATCCCAAGAAAACCACAAACACACTCACATCAACCTTCGCACCACCTTTGCCCCCCAACCTCGACCCCTCCACCCGAACAGCCGCGCATCCAAAGCAGGAAAAAGCCACGGTCAACTGTACACTACTAAATACCATGAGCTGTACACGATAGATTGCTGAACCCCCTTGACATCACAAGTGTACCTCGCAACATTGGATGAAAGTAGAGAATATTGCAAAGAGGTATATAGATTTTAAATTTGCTTCCTTCTCTCAACCTGCGCTCATAGCAGCTGGACATGCGCCCCTTCCCATCTCGCACAGGGAAGCTAAGTCCGCTAGCGCCCGGGTAGTACTGAGGTGAGGGATCACTCGGGAATTCCGGGTGGCGCAGGTATTTTCTTTTGCTTGCCTTTCCTTTTTGCCATCTTGCTCGCACCCTTCCGTCCTGCATTCCCTAGTTGCTGCCGCCGTTCTCTGCTCGCGGCGTGGTTTTCCGCGCCACTGCACCTCTGCTCCGCCTACCATGTCGGTCTTCTCGCACCGGTCATTTGGCGGGTAGCAAGTGCAGCCCGTCGCTTCGTCAGAATGTCGCATGTTCAATGCGCGCGCTCGCGCGTTCGCGTCTCTCGAACAAGCTGATCGCTGACTTGGTCAAGAATCGGCTGGGCATTTGTGGTCGCCGTTTCTCATCGTGGCCTGCTGCTTTGCGCGCTCGCGGGCATCGGTTGCGTGGCGTGTAGTAGGGATGGAAGGCGGCTTTGAAGTGAAAGTGCTGGGTGGCGGGCTAGAATCGGGCCGCAGCTGCGTGCTGGTTCGAATACTTGTGCCGCACTCGCGGCATGATGATGGTGACGATGGTGACGATGCCTCCATGACGCCACAGCCGCTTGGCAGCGCGTGTGTCATGCTGGACTGCGGCATTGTCCCGGCGCTTGTGAATGATGTCGCGTGGGAGGCCATGGGCCCGGACTTTAGCTCGCTGCAGGCATTGCACAAAGAGAACCAACGCCAAACGTGCGTATCGGCGATCATCGTGTCACACGCACACGTAGACCACATCGGTGCGTTGCTGTACTTTGTGGAGCGCTTCGACTACCGCGGCCCTATCTACATGACCCAGGCCTCGCGCAATCTCCTGCCACATGTGCTGAGTGACATGGTTGCTCAGCGCCGGAACAGAATCAGCGAGCAAGCGGACCCCTTTGCCGCAGCGTTCTCGCGTGAGACGCTCGACCGTGTGACCGGTGAGCTGGTGCAAACGGTGGAATTTGGCAAGGTCTTTGAGGCGCTACCGACGCACCATGTATTTTGCAGACTTTTGCCATCCGGGCACCTGTCGGGTGCCGCGATGGTCCATTTGTACTCTCCGCACGCGAGCTTGCTGTTCTCGGGCGACTTGAATCTCAACCCAGAGCGTCATATCCAGGCCGCCGACGTTGCTTCACTTGCTTCGTTCACCATGCGCGTACCAGACCTTCTGCTGTGCGAATGTACAAACGGCTCGACATACAGAGAGAGCGGGCGTCAGCAGGTCGAGCTTCATCTCCAAGAAAAAGTGGTCACCGCTCTGGACGCTGGGGGGTCTGTTCTAGTGGCGGCGCCGGCAATTGGCCGGATGCATGAGCTCGCGCTTTCTTTTGAGTTCATGCTGCGCGACCGGCCGGACGTGTGTATTTTCGTGAGCAGCTCGCTTGCGTGGGAAAGCATGCAAAGTGCTTGTGCCGGTTCAGCCTCACCTGCGCCACTGCGCGCGCGAGCACCTTCCTCCAAAGACCGCGAGCGGCTGCTGGCGGGGATTACCGCACCGTGCATATTCATTGCGAGCTCGTCAAGCATGTACAAGGGCTTTGGATCGGCGATCACCAAACTTTGGGCGCCGCGCGCAAGCACTCTCTTTGTGATGTGTGGCACGACACTTGCGGAGGTCCTACTAGATGACTCTCGCTCGGCACGGGGAATTCCTGCAGAGCCCATGCGCGCGCAGGTCATGCAGCTCGAGATGAGCGCTCATGCCGACGCCGCCGAGCTGTTGCAATTTTGCCTGATGTCGAGCGCGAGGCATATTGCACTTGTTCATGGCAGCGAGTCTCGCATGCGTCAATTTGCTGAAGCACTGACCACATTCCTGCACGAACGAAGCGTCCGCGTCGAAACGCTGGCCAACGGCGAGTCGATTCGAGTGCCGCGCCTCATGAGCTCAGCGGACGCATTGCAGGAAGTGGACATCTCGCAGCTCGGCGCCCAGAGTCCATGCACAATATCGCGCGTGCAGCGCGTTCTTGCAGAAGTGGAGAAAGACTACTACTGTGCGTTCAACATGATCTGGCCGCGTCATGACAGAGGTGCTCTCATCGCGCGCAGCCACTCACTTGAAATACGCTGGAACCTGGTTGAAGCAACGCAGGATGCCGCTTCGGAGACATCCACGTTGACGGCGTGGGATGCAGACGGTGTGCATCAGCTGCTGACATTGCGCGCCATCCAGTGGACCGAGCCAGACCAGACTTTGGCGCAGGCCTGCCTCGAGCGTCTCCTCTGAGCGGTTGCGGCTGAGTGCACACTCGTGGTGTACAGTGGGTGTACAGCCCCGCCTGTTGGGTCTCGGCCGTCGAGCGCGTGTGTGCGTGCGACCGCGCAACTGCGGGGTTGACGGGAAACGGGGAAGACCACGCCATGGGAACTCTTCCTGCGCGCGGTGCTCCGCGAAAAGGCGCCGCGGCAACTGTGGCAACTGTGTGGAGCCAGCCAGACAACCTACTTTTCGATGCGATTGAAAGGTTGATTCCTGCCACGGTGTTGGCCATTGAAAGAACCGAGGTCCAGCAGGCGAGCGTTCGCTCCAAGGCGGAGAAGAAGAACATCAAGACGAAGGAGAAGGCGAAGAAGAGCAAGCAGAAGGACACTGCGGCGGAGGTCAAAGTGAGTGAAGAAGAATCTGGGACCAGCGATGACGTACAGGCAGATGCGGGTGTGGGAAATGCCCCCGCGAAGCGGCCTGAAGCGCTTAGAGTCAAAGAAAAGACGGCCAAGCAGAGCGTGCCGAGTCAGCCGCGGCCGAATCGTGATCCTGGACTGGAGCTGAAGATCCAGGGCAAACTCGAAGCCATGAAGGTCGAACGGTCGGCAAAGAGCGAGCACAAACGCGAGAAGCGAGATCGGATACGAGAGCTCAAGAAGCAGCCACGCAAGCCAGCCGCGGTAAAGCCGGCAGTACAATCTAAGCAGGGGGAAACGGTTCGAGCCTCGGCTGCTGCGGCGAGTGAAAAGGAGGAGAAGAACGCGGAGCGTGTGGTGCAAGAGGATATTCCGGAGCTCGAATTTAATGTGTCTGGCCTAGACCAGGCCAAACGCCGTCGCGTTGTGAAGAAGCGGGACTTGCCCGGACTCATTGAGAGAGCCGAGCGCAAGCAGGCGCGACTGCAAGAGGGTGGGGACGACGTGCTCGCGGCAAAGGTGAACAAGGCGATTAAAAAGGCCGGCGGAGAGAAACTGCTCGATGATCCGAAGCTGCTGAAACGCACGCTGAAGAACCAGGAGCGGCAAAAACGCAAGAGCGAGCGCGAGTGGGGCAAGCGTCTGGCGGAGCAGAAGGCGCAGCAGAAAGATCGCGTTGCGAAACGCGAGGCGAACATCCAGAAGCGGGTTGCGTCAATCAAGGCCAAGAAGTCGGGCACGGGCGGCGCAAAACCCAAGAAGGCGATCTCCAAGTCGAGCAAGTCCAAAGGAGGGGCGAAGTCGAAGAAATCGGCGCGCAAGAGACACTAGCGCGTGCGGCTGCGGCGCGAGCAGGTGACGGCGCGCGGTGCGCTGCGACCTCGTTCCGGCCCCGAAGCAGGTGGACAGGGTACAGTCCGCGTGTTCTGTGGCGGTACAGTTCAAAACGGCGTGGCGGCGCGTGGGGAAAAATCTGGCGCGTGCGCGCGGCGGCGGCGGGGAGGCGATGTGCCGGTGTGGCGCGGTTGGAAAGGCGTGGAAAGAGGGGCGTGGGAGCTGCGAACGGAGCGCGGATTGCGGATCACGGAGCGCAGCGGCTGCGGCACGGCGGTGATGGAGATCATAGCCTTCGCGCTCGGACATCCGGTACCCGCGCAAAGGAATCTGGGTCGTCGCGCGTCATGTACCGCGCCCGGTGGCTCGCGTCCGCGCAAGCGCGCCGCGGCGCGCCGCGTGGTGCCGGCGTCAGGTGATGGTGGGTCGGGCTTGTGGTCAGGATCAGGGGCGTCAGGAGGTCGTAGATATGGCTCGTCTGGAGGAGGAGGAGATGGTGGTGGTGCCGGTGGCAGGGGTGGTGCAGGCGGGGAAGATGGCGGTGAGGCGCGCCGAGCGCAGGACGCTGCGGTTGCTGGCGCCGCGCTGGAGCTTGGGCAGGTCAAGGCCGTGTTGACCAAGTACGGGCAGACGCTGCAGTCATTGAGTGCGGACGTCAGGTTTTCAGTGACAAATGGCGAATGTACAGCGGCGGTGCTTGAGCGGGTCTTGCAGGCGGAAGCGCTGCCTTTTGGTCTAGGCGCGTTGGCGCAGCGAATCGCGCCGTTTCGGAACAGGCTCGTAGGGTCGCCGGCGTTTTTGATGACCATGGGTGTGGAGCTCGCGATCGGTTTCTCCACCAAGACGGTCGCAGAAGTGCGCACACGCAAGGAGCGCTTCTGGAAGGAGTTTGACTTTTACCTCTCTGACATTGCGCTCGAAATTATCGGCGATTTCGTGCTCGTGTGGCTGCTCTCGCCTAGCGCATCATTTGGGCCAGCAACGAAGGCGTCGTTTCTCTCACGGTTGCCGTCGCACGTGTTCCAAAAGGGTGCGTCCTTCTCGTTGCCACAACGCATGGCGTGCCTTCTAAACAAGGGCGCGCAGTTTGCGCTGACGGGTTTCACGGCTTCTATGATTGGGCACAGCATCACCAAGGCACTTGTAGCAAGGCGGCCACTGAAAGAAGGCGAGACGCGCGCAGAACTTGCTCCAGTTTTGCAGAACTCGCTCGAGTGGGGCAAGTTCATGGGTGTGAGCTCCAATGTTCGATACATGGCTGTCAATGGCATCGAGGAAAGAATGCTGAGCAAGCTATACAGCGTCAATGTGGCCGCAGCCACCGTTGCTACCGCGGTGCTCCGTTTTGGAAACTGCTACTTTGGCGGCGTGCATTGGCTCAAGTGGGCGCGCGAGGCGCATCTCCAGTAGGAAATGGCAATGATGCATGTGTATGCATCGTGCTTGTGTCAGGTCAGGGCGCTCGCGTGCGAAACAGGAAGAGGATTTTGCGGATTATTGTAAATTGCGTGCCCATGTGTCATGGTTGGTTTATTGTTTATTTTTATTGGGGCTCTAGTCTGCAGGTGCTCAACAGCCCTTTCCACCAAAGTCAAGCACTTCAACGCTTTTCGTTCCCTGTATGCTGGGACCTAGCCTTTCTCGACTATGGATGTAAATGAGAAACACTCGGATTCGAGACACGGAACAAGCGGGTCGCGGGCAGGAAGTATCCTTCGTATATGATTGTGTCCGGGCTGGTGTCGTAGTGATAGTGACCCACAAAATTGCGGTCTTCGAAAAAGTGCGTGTGTTCAAGCCGAAGACCGAGGTGCTTGCTGGCGGACGGGTCGTGGGACACCGTATAATTAACAGCGGTGAATGCGTTGCGAGGAGAAACTTGGAAGAACTTGAGCCACTTCTGCACGTCTCCAGCTTCTGTGCGAAGAGGACTTGTGCTAAAGTCCGGCATGATGTGGCCCTTGATGGATCCGGCACGCATTTGGAAAACGCCACCCAGCCCGGCAGCCGTTTGGGCTTGCTCACCGCTTTCGCCTACGCACGTAAGCAGCGCATCTCGCAGGCAACGCCCAAAATCTTTTGTGCCCGTACGCTTCTGCGCGATCACGTGCACGACACTGCCAGGTAACCCGTCGCTCAGCACCAGGTTCGCGAGGGGCCCGCACTCCAATGCGGAAGATGCCACACTTTCGGGTCGATTCTCGCCGTCTAGTCGGCCTATCCGATTCAGCACAACGACGGGCCCAAGCTCGGGCCCGCCCGTGCCCGCAGGATGGTCGGGAGCAGCGTCGTCAGACGCCCTTAGAGGCCCTAGCCTGTCCGCCACTATCGAGTCTGCAGCAGCGTCGCATCGCATACTCCAGAAGACCTCGCAGTTCTGGCCGTGAAGCCTCGATGAACCAGCACCAGGACCATAGACTGCATAAGGTTCGGATGCGCCCACGCGGGCTGCCACCGCACGTACGTCAAAGCGACGATGGTGCTGTGGTGGGCTTTCCATGTACGGATTCCCGCCGATATCAAGTAATGAACAAGCAGCGCTGCTGCTACCAAGGCCCTCATGCGCCAAGCCCCACTCGCGCAGATTGGCACACTCGGCAATACCAGCGGTCACGCTCGCAAAATTTTCAGACAGCGCGTCTTGTAAAGCGGCGCACAATTGTTCCAGAGAGACGGCTTGCAGGGCAAGCTCCTCCACACTTAGCTGCTGTCCCAACGATGCCGAGTCTTCCATGTCCAGCATGACGACCCCGGCGTGGTCGCGTAGCTCTTCTGCGCGTGCACGGTAGTTTGATGGGTACCGATGTGACACCAGCTGCGGGGCGACATTCTGGAACGCTGCCGAGTCCAGCACTGGACTCACCCGCAGGATCTCATCCTTTGTTACGGTGTCCAGGTCGGCGGCACTCAGCATACTCACGGCGGCCGAGTAGCGGACGCCCAATTCAGCGCCTTTGTCTGCCTGTGCGCTCGACACAGGCCCAACAAACACCAGTCGTACACGTTCAGCAAAACCGTGCTCGAGAGCTCCCGGCAGTTTCTCCATGACCGCGAGTTGTTCAAAGTCCAGCACTCGCGACGCGTCCATCTGCAGCACTTGTACCGCCGTGCGGCGACGCCACTCGGACGCGTCTGCATACAGGATCCTATTGGCCAGTGATGACGCGCACATCAATAAGCTCTGCAGCAGCACCAGGCCCAATGGCTCATATACGCACATGACCACAGTCTCGGAATTCTCAAGCACAACATCCACCACGCGTTGGCACAAGGCGACGCCAGGCAACAATGCAGCCGCCTCACTCCCGCGCGCAGCGCAGCCGTCGTCCACCATCATCAGCGCCACATCCACCAGCTCGCGGGCCTTGCCCGCGAGTGCTAGCTTCCACGTGCGCGAGCCCAGATCAGCCAGAACCATGCCGGCGGGCAGCACGTCGTCCTCACCGTCTGTCCATTGCTTGCCCAGTACGGCAAGCCGCGACGGTGATGGCGCCACACTGGATGCCATAAGTTGGCACGGCTCGGATCCGAGCAGCGCGATTCACGTCCGATGTCGCCTGAACCGACAAACGTTTCAGCCGCAACCTGCACGACTGCGGTAGTGAAGCTTCTTATCCTTCCGTGAGTTGCGTAACATTTGCTTGTTCGAAGACGATCGAAGAGCCGGAGACATGCACGTCCACCGGGTAGTGGTCGACTCGGTGGGCTTTGTGCCGTCTGTGGTCGCACGGTATGAGCGTCCAAATAATTTGACTTGGCCGACTAGCCGCTGCACACTGCGCATTGGCCGAAAAGCTGTGGCGTCGCGTGCTCAGCGTGCACGGTGGCGGTCGACGAGCAATGAGCAAAGTCCTGCAATCCTTCTCAAGGCCAGAGAAGTGGGTGACACTGGCGCCGAGACAGAAGCTGAAGCCAGCATTGGCAATGACCCAGAGCCCAGCATGCTCGTCGCATGTTATACTGCGATGAGGCAGCCAGTGCAGGTGGTCCACGCGGTCAACTTGACCAACGGGCTCGAGTTGATGGATAATGTGGTGGAAATCATTCGACGCACGGGGCGGAATCCTGGACAACACATGACATTTTGCCGCATCCAAAGTAGCCTCTTGGAAATGCAGTGCCTGGATCAGGTTCTTTGCGAGCTGGATAGTAACGTGCTTCTCCATCTTGCCATGAACCACGTCGTGTTTGTGTACGACGTCGGATCAAGGAGCAAACACACGAAAGTACCGCGCGCGATATGGTATGGCGTCGAGTTTATCAAGTACGCAGTGATGTACTTGTGGTTTGGCGGTGAATCGCCGCGCTTGCCTGAAAAGGTGATGCTCCGCGGACACAACGTTGCGCCGTATTGGAAGCGGCAGTGCTCTTTTCTTCAGAAGCATACCAAAAAGCGAATTCGATATTTCCGTCCGTACGCTGCGCGTTTCGATGTGCAGGACGTGCGTCTCTTTGGCGTGTGTCCCCAGTGGACGACGAACTACGACGGCAAGACAGCATTCTACTCGGATCTGCTTTTCGACTTTGAACGCCAGCGCGGACATGCTGACACAAGTAGCGGATCACTAGCTCCGCCTTGTCAGGAAGGTGAAGCTGGCCCCTTCATACGAGAGGCCAGTCCAGCGGCGAGCCAACGCCGTTCCGAACTACCCTCTGATGTAGAATTCCAAAGAACGCTGCATACATACGGTCTTTATTTTGATGAGTACGGGCTCCGCATACACGACGGCAACGCAGAACGGTTCGTGCAAGATGATAGGACGAGTGAGGACGGGTAGGAACGAACCGAATCACAGTCAGAAAAAGCATGAAACGCATTTTACACTACTCACGCACGACATCTCCTGCCACCTTGGCTTCTGCCCGCTTTGAAACAGAAGATCATATGCTCATCTCAACGGCAGCTGGAATGCATTCGTTTAACGCGTTCAACCATGATATCCGACGACCATTTCCATGATGGCTTCTGGAGCGAGTAGTCGCGCCACCCATTTCAAGTTTTTTTTCGTGCGATTAGGGAGAGCCCTGTCGAGCGGGACGACTGTCGCGCTTGGTTGGGCATCAAACCTCTGCTTCGCTCAGATACTCGTCCCGCGACCATGACTCGAGCACGACGCGGCTTGCGCGCTCAAATTCGAAGCCTTGGCCGATCGAGTTCTCCATTTTGCGAAGCACGAACATTTCGTTCGAGTCGGCGATCGACACCACTGTGCCAGAACGGCCCGCCCGGCCCGCCCGGCCGCCGCGGTGTATGTAGGTGTCTGTGTCAGGCGGGAGGTCGAGGTTAACGACGTGAGAAACGCGCGAGATGTCCAGTCCGCGCGTGCCTACATCTGTACTCAGCAGTACTGCCGCGTGACCGTCGCGGAACGCCGTGAGGTTTTGCTTACGCTCCGCCACTTCCATGTCGTTGCTTAGCGCAACAGCGCACAAAATGTTTCCGTGTGCGTCACGTGCGTTGGTTGGTTGCGCGTCGAATGCGGCGTTCAGAGCCTGAGCGAGGCCACGCACATCACGCGATGTGTGCACGAACACAATGCATGCACTGGGCTGCGCAGCGAGAATAATCGCGCGCAGAGCGCTCACTTTCTTTTTGCGCTCACACTCGACAAAAAGGTGCCGAAGATTCTCCGGCACCTTGGCATCCTCCGAGTGGTACACATGGACAACATCCGACCGCGTCCAGCGCTCATTCACGCACTGCTTCAGAAAGTGACGGTGCTGCGGCACGGTCGCTGACGCAAGCACTGTCTGCCGTTGCTCGCGCCGCGCTTGGGCGCCGAGCCGCACGCGCGTTCGCGCATATGCATCTGGGGCGGCAGCGTCCTGTAAAGACTGCGAAATCACAAGCTCCGGATTTTGACCCGCAGCGGAGTTCATTTTGCGTCTTGAACCCGCACCAATAGTACTACTTGTGCCTTCATCAAGAGAGCCGTCACCGCTCTTTGGCAACGCGGCTAAAATATCTTGTAATTCTCGCGTGGTCTGCGCATCTTGCAAGCATGCGTCAAACTCATCTACCACTAAGAATGAAATGGTGTGCAGCTGTAGTCGCCCACTCTGGACAATCTTCATGAGGCGCCCAGGTGTCGCAATCACGATACGAGGTGCGGCTTGACGAAGCTGCAGCTTTTGGCGCCGTAGGTTGGCCTGGTCAAGAAGCGGTAGCACCAAATAGTCCTTCTTGGGTAGAGAACGGTGTTCGGACACATCCGAGGCGTCCTCATCTTCTTCTTCCTCTTCTCCGCTACTGTTGTTGTCCTCACTTGAAATGGACTCTAGCTCGCTTTCACGCGTAGCATGAACGTCGTCGCATTCCAAGCTCTGGCGAGACAAAGCATTGTAACCCTTGGCTACCGCACGCGCCACACGGTAGACTTGCATTCCAAGCTCCTGCGTCGGAACGACTATGAGCGCCTGGACAGCGGAGCGCGACAGGTCGACCTCATTCATCAACGGAATCAAATAGGCGAGCGTCTTTCCCGTACCTGTCTGCGCGTGGATCACAACATCAGGTGGATGAGCTTGTTTTTCATCTTGGTCGCCCGGATAAAGCACATCCAGGACGTCACGCTGCACTGCGGTTGGCGTTGTGAAACCCAGTTGTAAGAGCCGCCAAAGTAGCCACGGTTGCACTCCACGAGCCTCATAATCCTTGAACTGCGAGAGCTCGGGAGATGTATTACCAAGCTCGGGAGATGTATTACCACGCTCGTCCCCACTTTGCCCGTCTTGCCCGGCCATCCGCACAGTTTCGCCAGTCACCGCAACGATATAGTTCATACAGCGTCGCCGAGCCGCCAGCCGAGACTCGCCGTACTGAAAGCACCGCCGCCTCGCCGAAAAGTGCAGCATTCTGGCACTGACGCTACGCTCCCTGCAAGCACATGCTCGCATCGAATCCGAGCGCGCGTGAAACTTGAGCCCTGGTGCCTGCTGCGGGTGCGGCGCGGGCGCTTGCCAGCAGCAAACCCAAGCATGCTGCCGCCACATCCTGCAGCCGTAGCTCGCCTCGATGCCCGTGCCCGGGACAACTAGCTGCTGTGCGGTCCTTCAAAGACGCGGCACCATTCGTGGAACTCCAACGAAAAGGTTTATTCGTCGGACGTCGTATAAATAAGAGCGGCGTTCTACTTTTGCCGTGCGCCAGTTCGGCGATGACGCGGGTTTTTACACACGCGTTCTGCACGCACACAGGCTAGCGTCAACGCTGAAGCCCGCCTAGTATTCGAGAATAGGTTCGCCGGGGTTCGAAAGCTGTTCTATGGTCAGCTTTAGGTTGAAGCGTTTGGACAACACGATCTTGAAGAGCTTTTGCACGTTGATCGAATGTGATGCCGACGTGAAGACGAGCGGTGACTTCATGGCCTTGGCAAACTTGCGCGCGTGGTTGATCGTATCTTCCTGCTTATCTTGAGGAAGGCTGGCGAACGAATCAAATTTGGTGCCAACCAAGAACGGAATGAATGCCTGATTGAGCCCTCGCGCCTGGCGGTACCACTCCTTGACGCTCTGCAACGTGCTGCGTCGGGTCAGGTCGAACATGAAAAGAATAGCAGATGCATCCGCGCAGACCAGAGGAATCATGGAATGGAACTCGGACTCACCGCCCAAATCAAAAATCGTGAACGTGACGGTGCGATCGCGCAGACTGATAATCTTCTCCATGAAATTGATGCCGAGCGTCTGAATGTAATCCTCATCAAACTTATTCTCCACATACTTGACCATGAGCGACGTCTTGCCCACGGCGCTATCCCCGAGCATTCCCACTTTGAGCTGAATATTCTTTCCTGGCCCGGCTGCTCCTGCCGCACTACTTCCGGCGCCTCCATCCCCACCACCAGCCGGCTCCATCGCGCACAACAAGGACAACCACGCACAACCACAGACAAAAATTAAGCGAGCTTCGCGACGAATGCCTAGCGGTGTAGCCCACCCAACCCACTCGACTCGACTGCCAAGCCAATCGCCCGACTTTTTTTCCTTGTCTGTCTCTTTGGTCACTCTGCGCGCTGTGTTGTCCCAAGTGGCTCAACTGCATCGCAAACCGGTTTCTGCATCGGTGAACCGGATTAACCGCGCACACTGAACGGTCTAATGGTCTATCGACTAAATGGTCCGGGCCAGCGCGATATCTGGTAGAAACGGCGCGGTGACTAGAGGGAGCGCGCGATTGTCGTCAAGCAATCTGATTGTTATGATACTCTTGAAACGAGGCTTTCACGTGCGTGCGAATGACCGAGTGGGTGTGCCGCGGCTGCTGGCGGTGGATGGAAGAGTGGTCGTTGTGTGGATGTACAATAACAGCGCACAGCTCATGATTTTTGTTGTTCTGTGACGTGCGTTCGATGCGCCTTTTGTGAAACCGTTCTGTTGCACTCTACGAACACAAGCGCCTACGCTGTGTGCGGATTGTCAAAGGCGGTCGCGGACACAAGCCCTCTAGGCACTGATTCTGACGCCAGACAATCTAGTGCAGAGAAGCCTCAGCAGAGCGCCGGCCAGTCACAAACTCGGAAATTCGGCGCTTCGTGACTCCAGCCAGCTCGCGTTGACTGCAATCGCGCGGCCGCCGCACGCACGCCCGATCCGTCTGCTCAATACTGCGCCTGGCGTCGGCTCACGAAACGGTTTAGTGGTGGTGCGCAGCACGAAAAGCGGTTTGCTTGAACGCGCATTGCTCAGGAGGTTCCACTTTGAACCGTTCAAACGGGCATATTGAAACAATGCCAAAACATCAGGGCGCATCCATGAGACGGTCAACCAGTCGGCTGCTCGTCGACAAAGTAGAGCCACGCCAGCCCCTGCGCGGCATGGCTCTTCCACGTGGGGAGTGCAAAGCGCGTGCAGACGACCGCGGCTCGGCGCGGCTGCGGCGGGTCGCTTTCCTCTGCGTCTGACGTCTCGGCTGACGCAGATGCGGGTTCGCACGCAGAAGCCGCAGTCTTGGACACCACGCTGGGCGTGCATGATTCAGCTGCCGGCGTGTGCGCGCTGCGCATTCTCCGTGCCGCAAAATCGCGCGTCAGCTTGTTCTCAATGTCCGCCATGAATGAGCCGTCAACCCCAAACAGAACCACAAGATCGTACCCTCCGAAATCGAGCGCGAAGAGGTCGCCACGAATGTAAGTCAGGCCGCCGTGACCGTGCGGTGTGCGCACACCGGCCCCGCTCAGACGCATCGCCTTCATGCGGGAGAAAAGCACGAGCCAGAAATTCATTTCCACCCCGGTCACGCTCACTTCTCCGCCGATGTCGTTGCGGTTGCTAAACTCGCGCCACAGCGCGCGACAGACGCGGCCATCGCCACTGCCAAGATCTACCATCCGCAGCGCGCGCCCTCGCGCCGGCGTGCCTCTGCTTGCCTGCACGGCGCGGCGGCAAAGCGTCAGCACGTCAGCGAGCTGCTGGTCTGTGGCGGGAACGTAGGGGAGCACGTGCCGTCGCAGCGCAGGTGTCAAGAACGGCGACACAGCCAACAGCGTGCCTGCCATTGCGGCGACCACTCCCAGCGCGGCGCGCACACTCGTGCCGTCGGCTTGATCTTCAAGGCGCTTGCCATGCGCCGCGTTGCTTTCGGGCGCGGGCACCCCGCGCCGCTGCGCGTCGTCGCGCTCGGCAGCAATGTGATCGACCATGTGACGCGGGTCAAGAAGCTGCCACGGGGCGCCGTGAAATGCTATGCCGAGGCGGGCACCGAGAAAGACGCCGGCGGTGTGGTGCTCAATCAGCTTGCATGGATCCAGGCGATCCGCCGGGATCCGCACAACACGCAAACCTACTTGATGGCCAAGCAGGGCACTGAGCCGCTAGAAGGGGTGTGGCTACGCGAGAAAATGCAGCAGCTCCGGATCAAGACTGACCTTGTGCAGGCGCGGCCAGAGCACAGCACGGCCCAGTCGCACGTGTTTGTCGACGCGCACACTGCGGAACGCTGTATCGTGATGCACCGTGGCGCCACGCAGACGATTGGTCCAGAGGATGTGGATGTGATGTGGGATGAGTACACTCGGACTGTGCACCGACCATCTGGCTCCGATGGGCAAGCGAGCTTATTCGCGAGCACCGAAATAAGTCAAGTGGGACTCGTGGCGGTGAACAGGTTCTTGGAACTCGCCCGGAACGCTTCGTATCCTCATGTCACATTTCTGGACGTGGACGTGCCGCCGAGCGTAGCAGACACGGCCATGGATGACGCGAATCTGGGCGTGTGGCACGAGTACGAGATGGCTCTGCGCGGCTCACGGCTCATCAAGTTTAGCTTGACATCTGCGCTACAGGTCGCAGAAATTCTCAAGGACGAAAGGCTTCGAAACGCGCACCAGGACAAGGGAGCGCTTGAGCGCGTGGAGGCTGCAGCGATGTGCGTGGAGCAGACGCTCGCGGGAAGCAGCGAGTCTGCAAGGCGGGAGTGCGTGATGCAGTGCGCTCGCGAGCTGGGCGACATCTTGCAACCGGATATGCTGGTGGTCACAGCCGGGTCGGCCGGCTGCGCGGTGTTCGCCGACCGCGACGTGCGCCACGTGCTTGCGGAGCGCGCAAGCAAACATACTGTGACGGACACGACGGGCGCCGGCGACGCGTTTTCAGCCGGCCTTCTCGCGGCGCTCACGGAGCGACGCGTTCATGATCCAATTCGCGGCGGTGTCCGCGCATCCTGCTCCGTCTCGCTTGCCGACGCGGCGCACGCCGCCGAATGCGCGTCGCAAGTCGCAGCGCTGTGCTGCGAGACTGCCGGCGCTCTCCCGGGCGCACATGCGAGGACACAACTCGCGCAGCTGTTTCCTTGGAACGAACCGCAACCATCTGCATGACGCATCTCGCAACGGCCTGCATTTTTGGGAAGACGAAGAATTTAAATCATAAACCAACTGCGGCAAAAGACGCGTGTTTAACAAGCGAAACGGCACCTACTGTGAAACGTGAACTGTACACCCATGAATTGGAGGTGTTTTGATATGAACGACCGTTACGCTGTGCGCGCTTTGAGCGAGCTTGTGGGTTTTTGAAACGGACTGGCCATGTGAACCCGCGCGCGAAACGCGGGTTGCGGTTATGGCGCTGCGTGCCGCCCCGCCGCCCTCCATGAGCACTGCCGACGCGCGCCCGCGCGGTTGGCGCGCGCGCTCGTTGAATGGCTCGCTGGCGGCGCGCGTACGTCCAGCCTGCGACCGCTCTTGCCTTCCGCAAGATCTCTCCCGTTCTGTGAATGCCCAGCTCGGTTAATGGCGGTTATGAGTGGTCGCTCGAACTACCGTGCCTGCGTGGTGCGAGCTGAGTAGAATCATGAAGTGTGAGCGTGTGGGTGGATGCGGCTGTTGCGAGCGCGTGATGTCACTGCGTCATTGCTCGCAACGGTCAAGTGTCGAAGGCGTCGTCGTGCCTTTGGCCCGCGCAACTCACTCTGTACCGAGGTTGCACAAGGAAGACTCTGGTCTCCTGACTGGGAAGCACTCATGCGGAGGACGTGGTTTTCGTTTGCTTGCTGCTTACGTACCCGGAGTCTTGATTCCATCGGGTATAAATTAAATGAGAGGCATGCGGCGCGTGGACCAAAACGACAGGGGCGCATCAAGGAACTGTGGAACGAGCCAGGCGAACAAAACATTTTGAGGGAAAAGGCGGCTGACCCTGTGTGCATCAGTTCTTAGCACCAGAGGCACAGGTGTGGCATAGACGGCAGCACACTGACCGAGTCAAGCGCTATCAGCCGCACGTGAAAGCGAGAATGTCGATGGTCGACCAGCATGCCGCCGAGCCGGCGTTGAACCAGTCAGGCGAGCCCCAGACCTTCGCGGTGCGTCACGATCTCTCCGCCAAGCAGACTGTGACGCCTGTAAGGAAGCGCGCGTCGCTCTCAAAGAATGTAACACCGCTCAAAACTGTGCAAGCTCAGCATATGATCCACTCGCTGATGAAGCCGACAATCTCGTCACAAAACAAGACATTGAACAAGGAGAATGCACCAGACCATGAAAATCTTGAACACGCGAGGGCGGGTGTCGCTGTGACACCTTCGTCCACAAAGTACAAGGCATCTCCTGCTCCTTCTGCGGCAAAGAGCCCCGGAATGCCTGTCCACGCGCGAGCTGGGTCGAGGCACACTTCGAGTGCGACTGCTGCTAATGCTCCATGCGCCCCTTCTGAAAGTTCCGTGAGCAAGAGCTCGAATCAGGCCAAGTCGCCGCTGGAGAATCTCAAGGGACTGAATCAGCGCATGCGCGCGGAGATTGTGCGATCCGAGTCTGAAATGGCTGCGCACTTGGAGGCCCTCAGTAAGGAAATCGCGCTCAAGGACGAAGAAAAGAGGGAATTGGAAGCATCGTTTGCCAGTGAGCTGCAGAGCCTTGCTGAAGAGCGTACTGCGCTCGCAGCAGCGCTGGAAACGAATCAAGAAGGTCGTCGTGCTGACGAGCAGGATTTTATTGAGCGTCACCGCGCGATGAATCTCAAAATCACGACATTAGAAGGCGTGATCGCCGATTTGGAAAAGTGCAAAGAAGAGCTACTTGACACGGTTGCGAATGTGGAACTCCAAAAACTGGCCTTGCATGAAGCTTTGGAGCACGAAAAGGAACGAATGCAACAAGCGAGCACCGAGCAAGACGCGCTCAAGCTCGAACTTGGCCAGTTGCGTCAAGAGCGCGAAAGTCTGGAGGTTGCGCATGGTGTCGTGGTTGAGACCATGAATGAGCAGCTGCAGGCGCTTGACGTGCAGCTTCATGGCATAGAGCAGCGCGAAGTCGAGGCACGCCAACTGATCGCTGAACTTCAGCAGCGGCTCACAGAGTCGGCGGTCGCGCTGCATGAGAAGCAGTTGCTTTGTGCGCAAAAGGACGAGATTGTCAGCAAATTGCACAGCACACAGGATGCGCTGCGCTTGGAGGTGGTGGCCACACATGAGCAGCTGGCGTCATTGGAAGTGCTTTTGCGTGAGCAGCGCGAGCGCAGCGAGGCGCTGGAGCGGAACGTGCAGGAAAAAGCGGTTGAATGGAGCGAGAAGCATGCAGAGCTACGTGGGGCCAAAGAAGAAGTGGAGCATCAAGTGCGCAAGGTCACGGAGGAAGCGGACATACTTTCCACCGGCATCGTCGAGATGCGAGAGCAGCTGGCGGACACGATTGCAGACAAGATTGAGCTCGAGAGTGCGCTTGAAGTGGTCCGCGGAGAGAAACGCGAGCTGGCAGGATTACTGGAGGAGGCGCACGCGAGTAAGACTCGACTCAGGAACTTGAACGCTGACATTCTGAAGAGGCTGAATGAAGCCGTTGGGAAATGCGCTCTTCAAGAAGATACCATCCAGGGCTTGGTTGAAGAGGTTGACGGCGTGCTCCGACGTCATGCGACGCTTTCAGCCGAGCGCGCGGCTGTGTCTGAGTCTCTGGATGTGTGCCGGGCAGAGCAAGATCGAACACGAGCAGAGCTGGATGCGCTCGCGTCGGCGCACGCCTCTTTACAGGGTGCTCACTCTGACTTGCACAGCCAACTGAAGCAATCTCACACTCAGCTTGAACTCATAAAGAAGGAGCTCGAGCAGACGAGCGCGGAAAAGGCTTCCCTGCACACACAATTGCAAGAATCAAAGAGGAGGAATGATGAACTGAGCGCGCATATTCAAGAGGCGCGTGAGCAGGCCAAGGCTCAACAATGCGAAAACGCGGACGAGCGAGACACTCTGATGCGAACGATTGAGCTCCAGGAAGAGACCATCCACGCGGCACGCGCGCGCATGGGGGAGCTCGTGCATGATACAAATGAGCTTGAGCAGGAACGCCAGACGCACCTGGACGCTATCGAAATCTTGCGCTCCGAAACCGAGCTGCGCGATCTCGAGCTCGCCCGGATGAGCGAAGAAAATCTTGCACTCTCTGCAAATCTGCAGACTGTGAAGAAGGAGTGCGAGAGTAGCAAAGTCGAGCTCGCCGGCGCCAACGAGCGCATCCGGCGGCTCGAGCGGGAGAAAAGCACGGCGCAGGCGCTTCTCCAACAGTCGCACAAGATTTTGACCATGCTGCAAGCCGGCCTGTCTGCGCAGCAGCAATGCGGTAAATTGAAAGCAGCGAACGAAGAACAGTACGTGCAAGGAAGTGGCGGCACCGAATCGTCGGCAGCAAGTGTATGGATGCAGCGCGCTGCTGCGCTGGCCCGTCTCGATGGAGGGATGGGCTGCGTGCGTTCAGTACCCACTCGCGCGGCCGCGCAAAACAGCAGCACGATTTCCGAATCGAGCAACTCGAACAGAGACAATGACACCACGTCAAGTTTCCAGACGGCACCTGAGAATTAAAGGAAATCTCTTATGGTATTTGGGCTTGGAGCATGTTCGGCCTTTCCCCCCTCCCTCCTCTTAAGGAAATGAGAAAGCAATACCACCGGGGATATTTCATACAGAGCTTGTTCGGTGCTTGGATTCGAGCCACGCTCAGATTTTTCAATTCAAGAGGATGATGACCACTTGCCAAATAAATCCACCCACCAAGAGCATGTTTCCCACAAGCCACGTGCTGCAAGTTCCTCCGCATTTCTTTCTTTTCCTTTTGCCTATTGTCGCGAATATTGCAGAACTTTGCAGAACAAGTTGAGCGCCTTGACATCATTTAGAGAGCTGGAACGCGTGCGCGCTAGCGAAGGATCGGCGACAACCACAGCGAGACACTCGGCACGTGATAAGGCCACGTTTAGACGATTCGGGTCAAGGACAAACATGGCGCTTCGCTTCGAAACCGTGTTTGGTTGCGCAGTATCTGAACCGTCAACCATCCACGGAAAGACGCTACCCGGCGCGCGCTCTGAACTCGAATCCTCAATCCCAGTAGCGCCAGCAACACCATTGCTGCTCCCACCCGCCGTTCCGCACATCGATACGATCACAAACGGAGCTTGCTGCCCCTGGAACTTATCGACTGTGCCAACGCGCGCGTCCGGTCCGAGTGCCAGCTTCAGCTTGCTTACCTGCATATTGTACGGCGCAACGACGAGGATGTCATCTGCGGTCGTGGGGACGCGGACGCCGCGCGTGCGACGCGACGTGTAATGTCGAGCCAGCAATTCAGCGTACACACGCTGGACGAGCGCTACTTCTACGCTAGACCACTGGTCTGACATGCTCTGCTCAAAATGGGCGTGCTCTTGGGAGTCGGGCCCTGTGAGCACACCCTGACGACCATACTGAGGTGTTATGAAGTACACTCCAGACATTTGCGCCGCTTGCAGGAGTCTTGCCTTTTGCGCATTCACCTCATCCACCGGCGCTTGATGGTGGGTGTCACGACTGCACAGCGCATTTTGCGTCGTCTCCGGGTCACTTTTGAGAAAGCCATTGTACATCGTGCTGGAAATGAGCTCGCACAAAGGTGGACTGAGGCGAAATGTCCGATCCAGAAACACGCCGTGCTTGGCTGGCACCTTGGCGCAATCTTCACCCACAAGATACGTGAGGCATGACGCTGCTACCTCTCGCGGATGCGCTCCCTGGACGGGCATGGGCAGCTGCTGCTGGTCACCTACAAGCACCGCATTCGGCGCGCACGCCAGCATGGACAAAAAATTGGGCAGTGACATCTGACCGGCCTCATCGACGAAGAGGTAATCAAACGCACATGTCAGCTCCTCGCTTGCAAATTGGTAGCACGTAGCACCTACAACGCCTGACGAAAACGCCGCCGTCTTCGCAGATGCTTCCTCGGTTGCTTGCCCACGCGTCGTGGGCGCGCCCAGCTTGTCCTTCATCTTCTTGAAGGAGGGAAAGTAGGTCACGCCGAGCGGCTTCAATTCTTTGACCTTGCGTTCTGTGCCACCAAGCTTAACCACGCTAGGAACCGAAACTGACTGCGACGCTGTCGCGTCCGCTCCTCTTCCTCCGCTGACCGTAGCCTCTACTTTCTCAGCGAGCACAGCCGCCACTTGAATTAACAAGTTGTCAATGGCCTCGTGCGAGTTTGAGCTGATTGCGACTTTTTTTCGTCCGTGCAGTACCAGGTCCGCGATGATGCGGGCGCTCAAGTGCGTCTTGCCAGAACCTGGCGGTCCCTGAATGACGAATACCGAGTCGCGCATGCTGCGAATCCGCTCGATCGTTTGCGCGGACGGTGGTGTATCCTCTTGCACGGGCTGACGTGCGAGGTACCGTAGCGCAGTACGTGACAGGTTCAAATCTTGAACAGCGCGCTCAGAATCATGACCTGTTTCATTCGGGTCGCTCTCACTAGCCGCGCACCCACACGCCGCCTCCGCGAGCCGCTTCAACGCCGCCCGCATAACACGAGGGCAGAAATTAATGCCGGATGACGACAAAATACCAACCATCTGTGTCACATTACTGACATCATCCACGTTGACCTCCTTGCTCCTGTCAAGCATTATACACATTTGCCCCATATCGGCATCTGCGCCGACAACACTGCCGTATACCATGGTCATCAGCCGCGGCCTTCGGTTCTCTTGATCATCTTCCGATGATAGAGGCTCCAATGGTACTGCTGGCGTGGGTATCACCACGCCAATGCTTTCTCCCTCACGACTTACCTTCTCATGCGCCTGCGTAGCGTCAAATTGCACAAGGACAAAAAGCTTCTTCGCGACACCCCGTTTCTCCGCACTTGCGTCGCTAGTCTGTCTCTTGGCCAAAGCCGCGCGCAGCAACGCCGGCGAGATACTGCTCGCGCCAGACAGGACCTGGCTCTCGCCATCCCTTTTATCATCTTTTCGCTTTTCAGGTGGAAAGGCTATGCAGAGGGGATCAATGATCACTTCTGGATCGTTCACCAAAGCTTCCGGGTCAATGACACACTGTTCGGCGCGCTGGTAAAACTGTGTGCGAGCAGGTGAAAGCTCGCGGATGTAATACCCGAGCAGGCCTGCGAAAACATCACGAACGTGCGCGCTGTGACTCTTTTCGAAGACACCTCCGGCTGGGTCATATGCGTGTTCGAAGTTCAACGCGATTTGGCATGACCCGTCACGCAGACGTCGCTCCAGTTCCCGGCACTCGGCAATCACAAGGCTGTCTTGCTCCTTTTCTAATCTTCTCTGCCCACATGCCCACCTCTCAAGCTCTTTCTCCGGCACCTCGGATCCTTCATCGTCTGGGATGGTTTCAACATCTGTTTCTGCGTCCACGTTCGACGCATGTACTCCATTGCTCGGTGTGAGACAATTTGAAACCTGTGCATCGTTTTCCTTCCCTTCCTCTCCGACAAGGCTTGCTTCAAAGGCAGTCTGACGGCGAACTTGATCGATCTCGTTGAGTAGCTCGCTTTGACGCCGGACGAGCCAGTCAGTGACCTGTAGCAAGGAATCGCAGTCTTGCTCATTATAAATCGCGATTTCCCGGAGCAGTGGGTGGTTGTTATTCCACTTCTCAACCCCAGAGCCGACGGCATCATTTGAGCAACGCCACTGGTGGTAAATAGCGACGGAAGACGCCGCATCCTGGACGTCCGATTCACGCGCAACGCCACACAATCGTTCAATGTATTTGATGCTGTAGCTGGGCTCGCCGATCAACAAGCTGTTGCGTACGAGCTTGTAGATGTCCACGAATGCACCAGAACTGCCATCGAGCAAGTCCTCCAGCATGCGCTGCTCATCTGTGAGCTGAGTACCTCCACTGTAACGTTCGCTCAGCCGGCGAAGGGCCGCCTGCTCATAATTGCCGTAGTGGTAAACGCGCGCCTGCTTTCCAGATGCAAGCCAACGTGCATGCACAAATCTTACGAACGCCGAGAATGCCGCCTCTTCTTCTTCCCTTGAGTGTGCCCACCATTCTAAAAATTCGCCTTCGTCAGTTCGTGTGACGGCGCCGAAAAGATATTCGAGCCCGCTGCCTAGTGAGTCCGCGAAAAGCGGGTCCGACTCCATGTCAAAGAATAAATCAAGCGCGTGCGGCAGCGGTAGGTGCTGTAGCTCCAGCTTTTCCAGCTGTGGCGCAAACTCATACAGTGCACGTGCCTTGGGGCCGCCGTCTGACGTCTCGCGCAGCCGTTGCGTCTCCCACTGCAGGCGTGCCTGCGACTGCAGCCGCGGGAACGTCCGTACCGCAAACACTGACTTGGCCCGAGAAAGAGAGCGAAGCGCTTCGGATTGCTGCCCAGCACCATTGGTAAGAGTGGCCAGCTCTTCAATGGAGCAAATGTTCATGTTTCGGAGCATACTGGCGTGTCGCTTGGTCATACCGCTAACAAGGAGCAGGTTGTTGTGCTTGCTAAGATAAGCGCTTGCGGCGGCACTCCAGGGTGCCAGACTGCGCGGCGTTAATGCGCTAGTGTCCACAAAGTGGGCGGGACCTAGTGCTTCCAGCGAATCCGCGCTATGGGAGCGTATCAAACGCACAAAGCGCTCAAAGTCGCGGCGGACATACTCCACAAAGTGCTTGCATTGCTCAATGTGTATCTTGGTAGGCATACGCGTCGCTCCCAACCACAAAAAAAGTGCGCCAGCGTACGGCGAGCCGCTCATCTCACTTAGCATGCGTGCATAGCTGGCGGCCTGGATCACGTATTCGGGCCGCGCAAGGTGGGCGAGCTTGACTTCGCACACCAAGTAGGCTGGCTGCTCCTGGACTCCACCTGAAGGAAGCCATGCAAGATTCACGGTCGACTCGTCTTGCTCGTTGACGCTCTGACCGTGCACTTGATCAGATTCAGTGCGTCCGGTCTGGACTTTCGCCGTCTCAGGCCGCGAAGGCTGAGAATGGCTGCCCGCGTTGGGCAGCAGGGAAACTCCACAGCGCGCAAGAGCGCTCTCCGAGAGAATCTCATCCCATGCGAGATCGGCGCGCAGCAAAAAGTCTGCGACGCCACGAAACGTGCCGTCCGTCAATGCGGCCTGATGGATCACAGGCGGTGGCGGCGGCGAATCCTTTGTCCGTTTACCCAAGAGCTTGCGCGTGTACGCATATCGGTCGTACAATGGGTCATCCGGTTTTCTGAATGGCACTGTGAGCACGGGAATGCGCAGTGCAGCAAATAGCTCCAGAACGCGACGCTCGTGTGCGTTTCCAGCGTCAGCGAGGCAACGTGCCATGCGGTCTGGCGCGTCGCGCTGCGCCCCATCGAAGTGTGCTGCCAATGCATCAGGCGCCCGCTCGGCAATTTCGTCCATGTACGTTATGAAGGGCGAGCGATAATGGTTCACAAGCGCGTACGGCGACCAGACGCGGCTCGGCCTGGTGGTCGGCTGTTGGCCTTTCTCGAGCAGCGTGTTGCCACCATTCTCATCGCTCGGCGCATGATCGCCATGCAACGCGCGCGCGGGAACCGTGCCATGAGCATTGCTGAAATGCCAGGCGTACCCGCATTGAGACCCAATGCGTGCAACACATCTTTTGGGGCGAGCACAAAAGCACGCTTTTCGCCGCGCTCTGCAAGCGGCGCCGCGCCATCGCGGGCCATTCTGCACAACCGAGTGTGTGTGCAGCGTGCGCGATGCCGCGCGAGTCACAAATAAAGCACTGATCCCTGCTTGAACCTCCATCGTATTCGACATCAACACTCCCGGTCTGACGAGATCAACGGAACAGGTTTTGGCCAAGTGGCGGCGACGCTGTTTGCGAGTTCGCGCGTGTTTGTGTGTGTCTCTGTGTACGGGCGGCGGGTGTGGGATATCTGTAGAGCGATGCGGAAGCAGCTGCGCGCGCACGAAGTTGATGTGGTGCAGGAGCTAGTGCGGCAAGCATTCTACCGGCGCTCCGCGGCACGGGCAGCGGCGCAGGCGGCGGCCGAAATCGAGTCGCAGCGCTCGTCTGCGACCGCCACCGCGACGGCCATCATTGACTCGTATGTGAACGCGAGAGCAGGCTCGTCTCAATCAGCGCCCGGTGCGCTGGGAGATGACCATGTGAATGTGAGCCTGGCTGCTGTGGAACGCTTCTGCAAGGCCGTTGGTCTGCTGCGGCCGCCGCTGCACAAAAGTCTCCGGCAGACCAAGCCGAGGTCCGGACACGCTGCGGCATTCCCGGCGTCGCTTGGCGGATTCACATACGCGGACGCAGTGCACTTGGTACACGGACCAGGTCCGCCGGAGGATGCAGTCCAGGAGTCCGCGACGGATACGCTACTCATTCGCCGTGATGCGGACGGATTTATCATGCGCTGTGTCGCGGAACACGAGCTTCAGCGCGACATTGACTCTAATCGGCGCTGGCTAGGGAGCATAAACATGGATGGGTGGAGTGACTCTGCGCATTCCAGAGGTCCAAGCAAAGAGCAAGAAAACGAGAATATCAATTCGTTTGCGATCCGCACGCTGCGTGGTCGGAAGGGGAGCCTTGGCCGCGGTGCCGACCCTGAGAATGACGAGATGCGCACAGGGCTGTATGAGGCTCTGAAAAATAACATGCACACGGAATATGCTGGCGCTCGCGCGATAAAGCGGAGGATTGTGTATCACTATGGCCCGACAAATTCAGGCAAGACACACTCTGCGTTGCAGCGTCTGTGCGGCTTGGAGGGCGGCGACGGCGAGGCGCCAGCACGGCGAGATAAATCAGTCCCGCTGACAGGGCTGTATGCGGGGCCTCTGCGGCTGCTCGCCCAGGAGCTCCATGAGCGCATGAACGACGGCGGTGTGCACACAAACTTGAAGACTGGTCAGGAGCAAGTGCTGGTGCCGTTTGCGACGCATGTCGCGTGCACCGTGGAGATGGTGGACCTGGCGACATTCTGGGATGTAGCTGTGATTGACGAGGTGCAGCTGATCGCAAATCCACAGCGTGGATGGGCGTGGACGCGCGCTTTGATGGGATTGCAGTGTCCCGAGATTCACGTTTGTGGGGACGCGTCTGCCCTGGCGCTTGTGCGCCGCCTTGCCCGACAGTGCGGTGACTCTTTTTCTACCCAGGCGTACGAGCGGCGCAATCCGCTGCGCGTGGCATCCAAAACGCTCAAGGGCGATTGCGCAAAAGTCCAAAAGGGCGACTGTGTGGTCGTGTTTTCGCGCGACCTGGCGTATCAAATGCGCGAATTGATTGAGCAGAGCACGAAGCTTCGCTGCTGTATTGTGTATGGCCGCCTGCCACCGCACGTGCGTGCGCAGCAGGCGCGGCTCTTTAACGATCCGCGCTCCAATTACGATGTGCTAGTCGCCACGGACGCCATTGGCATGGGTTTGAACCTTAACATTGCGCGCATTGTATTTTCAAGTATGTCGAAGCATGTCATGTGCTCCGTGCAACGCAAATTAGTACGGCGCGAGCTAGAAGCACCGCTGGTGCGCCAGATAGCCGGCCGAGCGGGCCGTGACGTGCGAACATTTCTTGACGGGGGCGTGGTGACCGCGCTTTTCGACCAGGATCGAAGGTTGCTCACCGAGAACATGAAGCACGCGCTCGACTATCAAAGCAAACGTGCAGGTGTGATGCCAAGCGCTGAGCAGTTGATGATGATCTGGAAGCACTTGTACGGTGATACGTCGCGATCCCGCGAACCGAATTTTGAAACCTTCGCTGCGCGCTTGGATGCCAATCCCTCCAGTGGACGCGTTTTCTTGCGCTTGCTTCGTGAGTTTATGCACATTGCCCGGCATAAGGAAAGCGAAGTCATGGGCGGCACGTTTGAACTCGCAGCGGATGGGATGGGCACGGCTCTGGCGCTTGCAAACTTGCTGGCTGATGTCGACGGCATTAGCGTCGAAGCGCGGATCGACTGGCTGTGCTGCCCCGTCGATGAGCGTCGCGCACAGTCAAAGGACTCGTTCAAGAAGCTCGCGGAGTGCTACGCAGCGGGCGTGCCCGCGGAGTATGACATGCGGGATGTGTACCTCATGCGCTCTGAGATACCAGCCCAGGTGCGGGACCATGCGAGCATGTCGCGTCGCAACCTTGAGCTTGAAGGTATTTACTCTCGGGCAGAGACGTACATTTTCCTCTCGCGCAAGTTTGGCCCGGGTTGCTTCCCGAGCCGCGAATTTGCGCACGCCATACGAGACGAGGTAGCCAACAAGATCCAAGAGAATCTCATTTGGCGAGCTAAAAAGCGCTCACAGGGAGCCGCAAGCAAGCATCATCGCGACGCCATGCGCGCTACGCTGGCTAGACAACTGGGGCATCGCAAGGACAGGGCGGAGAGCAAGAAGAAAATTAAGAACAAGGAGAAAGACGAGCGAGAAGAACTGAGAAATATAGGCATGGCCATGGGTATGAACATGAACCTTCTCGATGATATGGACCTGCTGGAAAAGGGATCGCAGAAAAAGAGAAGGAAGAACAAAAAGACCAAGCGTGGCAAGCGAAAAGCGAAGCACTGAGCTTGGGGTTTTCCTGAGAGCGGTTGTAAAGCAGAACGGGGTAATTTACAAAAAAAGAAAAAAGGAAAAAAAATTGGAGAAAAGAAGACAGCCGCACGGTTTGCGGCCACGCGCTTAGCACCCGCCCGTAGCCGCAACTCGTCCTATACGCTTCATCATGAAACGAGTGTTTGACTATAAAGGCGCAGGAGTCTCAGTTTGGTTTTGCGCGGCACTTGCGGACACTACCTTTGCTTCCTGCGCATCTGTTTCCGAATCTAATTCTGTCCGTGCTTGCGTTTGCGGCGAATCCCCCGCGGCGGCGAGTTCCGCGCGGTGCGCTCGGCGCAGTTGTGTTCTAATACCTTTTTCTTCGCTTTTGTATGCCGCGAGCTCGATCTGCCGCCGCTCGCGATGCATCTCGTCTAACGCGACTTGGAGGACCTCGGCGGCACTGATGCGCTGTGCGGCCTGTGCTTGATACTTATTTGTATTGGCCACGTCGAGCGAACGCGGAAAGAGTGCGTCTTGTATTTTCAGCTTTCGTATGCGAAGGTGCCTCGTGCCGGCAAGCCTCGCAGCCATGCCAAAGTCGCGTGCGGAGCGAATGGCGCGCTCGACCACGTCCGCCTCATTCCAGTATAGGATCGTGTGCATACCCTGCATGGATGCCGCGCCCTTATCTTCGTTCGATATTTGCATCAAAAGTTCCTCGACATACCGCGCGGTACGCTTGACCTCATCTGCCTGCCAGCCGCGCTCCACGGGCACACGCACGCCCACGACGCAGGCGCCAATCTGGAAACCGTCATTATTCGGGTCCATGCTTGGCGCGCGATGCAGGGCATCGGCAATGATGCGTGCCTCGTGCTCCGGCCGCGCGCCTCGAGACACGACGCCAAACGTTGCGGCGACCTCCCATCGCGCGTCCGACAGCGACAAATTCACGAGCCCGGCGCTTGGCGAGACACCCAGCACCCGCTGCCCCGGCCTGAGCCGCGCGCGCAGCACGCCCACCGAGTCCACCACCAGACTGCGCAGGTGCGCCACGCTCACGCGCCCCGCCAGCCTCACTCGCCGCCGCGCCCGCCACCGCCGCCGCCAACGCTACAGCCGCAAGCACCGCACTCGCGCCCCCGCGCGCACGCGCCCGCGAGTCCCACACCAACTGAACCTCCATCCGGCCCAGCTGTACCTCGTACGTTTCCTTTTTGGTTCGCGCGCGCAGACGTTGCCACGTGGGGGAACAGCGCGGGTGTCGAAGCACGCAGCGCGGACGGTGGCTACCGGCCGTGGCGCGGCTTCTCCCCAGCCGCCAGCCGCCAGCCGCCGCACGTCTCAATGTCCAGCCCTGCGGCCTGCTGGTTGCACACAAGGCGCGCGATGATGATGCTGCCAACTGCATCGGCGGATTTGAGCCTTCCCCCTCTGTCGCAAGGCGGACGGCGGCTCCAATAGTGCCGTGCACAGGAACCGTGGCCGACCGGCCCTGCAAAAAGAGGCGCAATAGTATAGATGCTTCGAGCCGCGATGCGTGGGGGGTTGCTCGATGTAATTCGCAAGATCCTGGCGCGAAAACAGTGTCTCGTCCTGGAATGATTTATGTTTCCATGAAATGTGTAGTGAAGCAACAGACACACATGCCCGCAGGTCGAATGCACCAGGTTAACCGCTTCGCCCTGTTGACGCTAAGCTTTGACCCGTAGTCGCCAACCGAACAAAAACATCGCAGGGTCGCTTGTCACCAGGAGTGTCCCGGTACGGTGCGGAAACGCCTCTTCATGCTGGCATCTGGATCTGCAGCCCAACAACGCAGGCAAGTTCGCGCTTGATTATTCACACTTGGTCAACGAGGCGCTCATTCTATCGCTTTCGCCCAGGGAACATGCGCGCGAGCGAGCGAGTGAGGCAAGGGTACGCCATCATGCCGCCATAATACGAAAGGTGGTGGTCATCGTTCATGAGGTCGATTGTTCCACCGTAGATCTTCAGCGCATAGATGTCTTCTTCTTCTCCGTCCCTCTTATCTGCCACGCGGAAGCAGTCCAGAATGTCCACGTACTCTTCTGCAAGCTTGTCCTCCACCACAAACTTGGCAAAAGCCTCCATTGACCCGGCCGCCACATTGGGGCCGTAGCAGTCCTCCCAGTTCTTAATATCGGACGGGCACTTCTTGCCCTTGATCATGGCATCGCCCACGACAGCAACCCTTTTGCCCACCTTCTTGATGTATTCCATTTCCGGAAAGTACCCTCGGACGCGATTGCCGTTCTGGAAGACACACGAAGCCGTGCTACCCAATTGACAAGAGTAAGCAGAATAGTAGTGGATCAGAACCCACGTACCCGCGGGCGCCGTGTCAATATGGTGCTTGAGCTCAGAACGCACTTCGGCACACCTAGGCGAGTACGTGCGGGATGTGGAGTGATCAATGAGGTCCAAAAAGGATTCTACACAGCCGGCCTGATCGAGCATGCGGAAGCGTACTTTGTGTTCAATGGCCAGTTCGGATAAGGAAGGGTAGTGTGGGTTCCACATCGAGTCACCAAACACAATCACCATCGGCCACGCCTCCTCTCCAATGTCACAAATGGGTCGGTCGCTTTCTTTGAGGAAGGGCGTGCTATGGTTGTAGCAGAACTCAAGTCCCCAGCCTTTCTTTGGGTTCTTAATTTCGCGGAAACCCAGACGGTAGCGGTTGAGGTGCCGCAAGCCTTCCATAGCATCCGGCACCAAGGGCCTGCTCAGCTCCCAAGGCTCGCCCTTCTGCTTCAAAATCTGATTCCACTGTTCCAGCGTGAGCTGCCGTGCGTCCGCGATCGTGAGGTTATTGCTCAGAAAATCAACAGCAGTGCTGATATTGGTTGTGGACCCAATGCGGCCGTCGATTTCCGCATTCAGGTAAAACGCCGAAAGCGAACCACCCACCGCGACGAGTACAGCGGCAAGCATCCCCGCCCACTGACTCCCACTTGCCGAATCGCGCAGCCGGAATCGCGACTCGACAAAGGAGTACTGAGCAAAGCCGAGAGCGAACGCTAGGAACAGAACGAGTGGCACTCGGAACGGTGCGAGCGCGGCAAACAGCTTGCTGGTAGATTCCAGAAAGTCCAAGTAGGTGATGAGCGGCCAATGAACCAGATACACCGAGTAGGATACCTTGCCGACCCAACGCAGGCTAGGGTGCGAAAGCCACTTGGTGCAAACATAAGACCGCGGGAACATCATGAGCGTCATCGACGCAAGCAAGCATGGCATGGTAAAAAATCCAATAAAGTGATCGCGCGGCGCGCGCTCAAGTGTGAAAATCGACACGAACACGATCGCGGAGCAAAGAAACGAAAGCAGATCAACCATCGCACCTTCGAGATTCTTGGTCGAGCTGTACAAGAAGCAGAGGACGGTTCCCATACAAAACTGGTACACGCGCGCCGGCATGAGGAAAAATGCCATGGACGGGTCGCGCTCGTTCATTCCGTACGCGACGGCAAACCACACGAAGCATGAAGCGCAGAAGACGCCGAGTAGACGTGAGTCTTGCTTCTCCTTGTCCTGCGCAGCCTTGTACGATAGCAGCGAGACAAGCGCGAGCAGCGTACCCGGCCATAGCAAATAAAACTGGTCCTCGATGGATAGAGACCAAGTATGCAGCAACGGCTTGGACTTACTCGCGGCGTCCCAGTAGCCCGCCTCACTGTAGAAGAGAACGTTTGACATCCATCCCAGACTGCTCAGCACGGACAAGCCGAGTTTGGCGAGGCGCGGGCCGGAGAAGAGTGCGGCGCCCAGGGCGAGCGACCATATACAAGTACAAAGCAGGCTCGGGTAAAGCCGCCAAAAACGCCGAAAGTAGAAGTCGCGCCAGCTGAACTTGTTTGCGTTGAATTGCTGCAGCAGGTTACCCGAGATCAAGAACCCGGAGAGCACGAAGAAAATGTCGACTCCCACAAAGCCACCTGCGGCGTGCGGAAATCCAGCGTGGAACAGAAGCACGCCACCCAGCGCGACAGCACGCAGTCCGTCCAGATGCGTGAGATAGGTGTGGGCGTGCGCCGCAGCAGCGGCCTCGGACTCCTTGAGCACCGCGTCGCGCGTGCGCGGCGTATGGCCATTCGAGAGCTCTTGCGCTGCTGGCGCAGCCACCTCGGGGTCCTCCAAGCCCATCTCGCTTTGCCCACAAACACCCGCGAAAGCTTCTGCGAATCTACCCACCCCCAACCCTCGCTACACAAGACGAAGCACACGGCGATCTGACCGGCGCACTATGCCATCCAACCGCGCGGAGCCAGACCTTTCTGCACACACACCCCGAGCCGCGTTGCGCACGCGTCCAGACCCCCCGCGCGGAAGATCCCAGCGCTCGGTTCTGCAGCGCAACACCGAGACTCCAGCGCGCTTTGCGACGATCGTTTCTTCGTTGCGTTTCGCGCCCGCTGGCACGCCGCCTTCCCGCCACTCCCTGCGCGCGCAATCCAGCTGGGGCCGACCACGCGCACTGCCTCTTCTACCCACGCGTGATCAAACGTCTTCCCTCCCCACGTCTTCCCGGCGTTCCGCTTCCCGCGTTTCCCCCTTTGACTGCTCACACGCGCGTGCATCCACCCGCGCGACACGCGAGCCGGAACGCCAAACACCGTGTGTTCTGTGATCTGCGCGTGCGTGTACAGTGCACGTGTCCCCATCCAGCGTGTGGATGGCGACGGTCGCGCCGCTGCGCTCGGTCGCACGTGCCGACGCGATGCTTCCTCTACGCACCGCGCCAGTGCGGCACGGACCTCGAGTTCTCCAGCGACTACTGCCTGCCCACGACCGCCTCGTCCTGGCCTCGCGCCGTGCCGCGCCAAGCTTGGTCTGGCTTCTCACGCGCAATGGAGGTTCCGTCGCACGCACCGCGGAGCGCGTGAGCGATCGATGGCGGCCACGCGTCCAACCGTCAAGCGCCGCTTCTCGGTTACCGGCTAAATGGCTAGCCATTAACCCGCTAAGCCGTTAAGCCGTTAATCCGTTAAGCCGCTAAGCCGCTAAGCCGCTAAGCCGCTAAGCCGCTAAGCCGCTAAGCCGCTAAGCCGCTAAGCCGCTAAGCCGTTTACGATGGTGCGGTGGAGCAAACGGAAGAGGAGGCAAGTGTGTATTACGGAGGGGGAGCAGGGTGGTGGTGCCACGCGGCGTTGAAGAATTCGAGCTCCATGGACATGGCAAACGAGTAGCAGTCGTCGAGGAACAACGCGACTGCGTGGCGCCGGCTGTCCATGTCGTCGTCTGATTCTGATGTGGAGCGTCGCGCGGCGTCCTGCTCGATTTCGACCAGAAGCGCCTCGATCTCGACGGCGTGCGACTGGAAGCCCGGGTCGGCGTACGTTGCGACCCACGTCGTGTATGGGTTTGAGCCACTTTCGCAGGACGCTTGGAAAGTGGGGTCGGCTTGTAGCAGCTGGCCCAGGTGCGCGTACACGCTCATACACGGCGCCAGAGCGGCCAGTGATGCCAGCGGCACGGGCTCCGTCGCCGAAAAGCGCCGCAAGCCGTCAATGTACTTGAGCGTGGCGTTTGCGCTGCGCGCACCGTTCATGCCGTGGTGCAGCTGTTCGCGCTCTTGGATAGCCGCCGCCGCGAGCCTGTGCAGCGCCACCACATGCGACCACCGCGGCGCGCGCCCCGCGAGCTCGCAGTATTGCCGTGCAAACGCCTCCAAGAAGATCGCGTCCTGCGCCGCAAAGCGATCGTACACGTGTTGCGGCAACGAGCCGTCGCGCAAGCCACGCACAAACTCGCACGTCTCAATCTCTCGCATCCTCTGTCGATGCGCGCTTGTCGCGCTCCACCGCGCACCACTCATTCTTCTCTTCGCCTCACGCAGCGTTCCCCCAGTCCTGAAAAACCGGCCAAGCAGAACCATTTCGTGGAAGCTGGCGTTCATCCTGAGAGGAAGGGACGAGGTGAGGAAGGTGTTGTTGGGGAAAGATCAGGAGATTGACCAAGGTGGCAACTCTGAATGGCGTGCTTTGTTGGTGCTCACGTCGTGCCTGGCCGCGCACACGGCTCGAGTCTCGCGGGTGTCACGCGGCATGCTGCGCCGCGCGCGCTCAGGTCAGCGCACGGCCGCCTCCCTGCCACGAGAAAGCGCGTCGACGTGACAGTGCTGGCAACGACGCAGCCCGTATCAGAGACCAAGAACCAGTCGGGCGACGCGCGTGAGCAAAAGAAATATCTGTTTGAATCGGACGAGTGGAGCGTCCACGCATTTCGCGAGCTGCACCGCAATTGCGACGAGGAGTGCGATGAACTGATTGATAGTGACGCAATAACCGGCACGCTTCCTCCAGACTTGGTCGGTTGTCTGTACTCTAACGGCGCTGGTAAGTATGAGCGCTCGAATTTGGAGCTGCAGCACCCGTTCGAAGGTGACGGAATGGTCGTAGCGATTTCCCTGTATGACGGGAAAGTGTGGTTCCGCAACCGTTTTGTGCGCACCAGGTGGTTCGCCAGAGAGGAAAAGGCCGGCAAGTACATGTTTAAGAACGCCTTTAAGACGCTCAAGCCCGGCGGCTGGTTTGCCAACTTGCTGATCACGAAGATTAAGAACCCGGCCAATGTGAACGTGGTCCCGTGGGCAGGCAAGCTGATGGCGCTCAACGATCAGTCGTTTCCGTGGCTGCTGGACGAGTACTCACTCGCGACTTTGGGCGTCACGCGACTGGGGAATGCGCTCACTGATCAAGGTGAAGGCGGCAGCGGATTCACCGCACACCCTCGAGTGGACCCGGCGCTCAACCGTCTCGTTGGCCTGTGCTTTAATGAGAAGCGCGGCTCTAACAAGGTGGACGTCTGTGAGTTTGATGACACGTTCAAGCTGGTACGAAAGACGCAATTTGCCACGAAAAACATGCCCTTTCTGCACGACATGGCGCTGTCCGAAAAGTACGCGATCGTCCTGGACGCGCCCCTCAAGTTTGAACCGCGCGACTTTCTGCTCGGCCAGAAGGCACCGGCAGAGTGCCTCAAATTTGACCCATCATTACCGTGCGAACTGATTTTGATTCCGCGTGACGGCGACAGCGCCAAGGGCGTAGTCAACGTGCCATTGCCCAGTGCATGGTTCTGCTTTCACTTTAGCAACGCGTTCGAGGACCGGGACAGTGGCGAAACGGTGATTGATATGGTCGCCACGGACAAGATGATCCTCACGCTAGACGACTCCATTCCGCGCAATGATATTTATGATGTGGACTGGAATCGCGAGGTGCCCAAATCCACACTGCAGCGTGTGCGCGTAAAAGATGGCCGAGTGGTTTCGGTAGAAGCGCTTTGCGAAGGTCACGTGGAGTTTCCCAAGACCAATCCACAGTTTCAATCACGGCCGTACCGGTATATTTACAGTGCAGTCCACGTGAGCAGCGTGACGTCTGGTGCACTGGGCCCGCAGGGCACTGCCATCCAGAAGCTCGATTTGCACGCGCGCACGGCCAGCATTTACAGCGGTGAGCGCGAGGAGTTTTTCAGCGAGCCGCTTTTTGTACCACGCGAGTCCAGTGACAACAAGGAGGAAGATGATGGATATGTGCTCAGCATCATCACGAACCCGCTCCAAAGAAGCAGCAAGCTGGGTATTTTCGATGCTAGACGGGTCAGCGACGGGCCGGTGTGCACGATCAAGCTGCCTACATTCGTACCGTTCCGCTTGCACGGCAGCTTCCTTCCTCAGCCTGTTCGTCGCGAGGACATGAAGCGCAGGACATCCACGCACGAGATCTTTGCGGGCAAGGGCTGGAACGAGGTGAAATCAGAGTTTTCCTCGTTTGGTACCAACTTTTTAGACTGAAAGGGCCGGTCCGTCTGGAAACAGGTTTAGAGACGGAGCTCCATCCTAGTTCGATAGTTCATGACGCCGGAGTCCCTGGACCGGGAAGCACGCAGAGATATTTTTTGCTGAATTTATATAAATTTTTTTTTTTTTTTTTTTTCCTTCTTCCCAGTTTTGCTGTTCTGTTTTGGGTTCTGTGCGATTCGTTTCACGCGGACGTTTTGTGTCTTCTCTCCTCTCTTACTTTTACATCCCTAACAAAACAGGTCGGCCAATGTACTGGCGCGCTCGTCGTGCCCCATTGTATATTCATCGCCGTACATTTCTGCGCCGAGGCCGAGGTTAACATAGTCGTACGGCAACTCCAGGAGAGAGTCTTCCTCTGCACAATCGCCACCATGGGACAAGAGGCCGGCCACGGTCCGGTCTGGCGACGGCATGTTTCGTTCGGACGGCATCATTGCCATCATGGCCATCAGATGTTGATGTTGTGTCGGCGACGCAATTGAGCTGGTCGCTCTGTGCGTATGAGCACCGCTTTCCGCAGCGGATACTGCTGGGTTTCGGATCGGGGACCACTCGATCGGCCCGCCAGAGGAGCGCAAGAAAATCTGGTACTGGTGCTTCCCAGTCGCCGTCTTTCCCTGCACTGCCGGGTCTGGAATCATCAGTTCGCTACCAAGAGGCGCCTTGATTGCCCAGACGGCGCGGTCTTGGAACTCTGGGATGCTGAAGATATCCTCGTGAGTGACATATGCCATACGTGCACTCGCACTGGCTGACTCGCTTCCGCCTGCGGCCACGCCCGAGCCTGAAAGACTGCCACTTGACAGATCGCTTAGCTCGTTCTGAAGCTGCGCGATGCTTTCTTGCATCGCGCGTTCTTCGTCGCCCAGCTCGGCGACTTCCTTGGTCAATTTCTCGATTTCAGCGTCATGCGCGCTCGCCACTTCGCGCGTGTCTTCCTCGTCTGAATCTGGACATGAGCCCAGCGCCAGACCCGATCCTGACCTCGAACCTCTCTTGCTAGCGCCGCGGTCCATGTCGAACTGCTCGTTCCACACCACCTTGTTCTTGGCGTGCTTCGAGACCACGCCAATTCCTTCAAGTACATTCACAATATCATAGATGCGGCGCTTCTGAACCTGAAGCCGAATGGCCGTCTCGTTCAGGTCCAGCTCTCGATCGCGCGACTCCTCCACGAGCCTCAAAAACTTTTCCGTCAAGTGACCGAGCGAGTTGTCGAGTCGCCCGCCTCCCCCCGTGCTTGCGTTTGGCGCGCCCATACTGCCACTCGCGCCATACTGCGCGCCAGTCTTACCCATCTTCGCCGGCTTGGCCGGCCTGGCCGCAGTGGCCGCAGCGGCGGCGGGAGCGGAGGCCGCCACTGGGACTGAGCTTGGAGTTGCTTGGGGCGATGATGGCACATCGCAATGCTCTGATGCTTCGCCGGCTGCAATAGGCAGTCGCGCATCATCCGGGAGCGATGTATTGCTTCGTGCGGTTCGCATCTTTTTCAGGCCGGCTTGTGATGCTGTCTGGCCATCGGCACTGTATTCTTCGTTGAGTTCGGGGTGCATTTCCTCCTTGCTCTCGTCAGCCGGCAGCGCTACGTCTGACTGCGATCCGCCACCGTCATCTGATGTTCTTGACGCGGCGCGATGATGCGCGGCCCGTGGCGAGTGTTCTTGTCCGCCGAGTGCGCTGCATCTAATGCCCCCTGCGTCTGCCGCGGCACCGTCGAGGCTATCGTCCAGCTTTCGCTTGGACGGCGTTCTGCCTCGCATGAGGACCCGTCGCGTCCTTCTCAACCGCAGCCGTTACTTTTCACCGCTGGACACGAGCTGCTGCGGCCCGCCTTGCCCCGGCCACCAAACAACACGAAAATAAGTAGCTCTGAGCGCGACGCAGCGACGCGTTCTGTGCGGCGCAAATCTCGGCAACACGCGCTCGCGTCTCCTCGCGTCCCCAAACCGCCGCTGCTCTGCAGCGCGCGTCTCTACTCCCGCGCCGTTCGCCCCTCGCACGCGCACATCAACCAACCCAACCGCACATACGCACACCCACCCACCGCCGTGCCTGCAAATCACGCTACTCTCACGCAGCTCTCACGAATCTCTCACATCCACCGCACTGCCCACGTCCCCAACGTGCTCCTTCTCTTTCCCTCTCTCTCTCTCTCTCTCTCTCCCTCTCCATATCCATTCCACCACCACGCGTCTCCCCCCACCCTCACAACCAAACCCCCCTATGAGAAACAACCGCACGCGCCGCCACTTCCATAACGAGCCGGGCGCGCTCCCTCATACCAAAACACGCGCGTTTCACACCAAAAACTCCGCAGTCTGCGCCGCGCGCGAAAACAAAACAACAACAACAACAACAACAACAACAAGGGGCTTTTTCCATGTTTGGATTTTTTTGGTTTTGGCGCCAAGTGCGTGGAGGGAGGCGGTACAGTGTGTACACTTGGAGGGGGGTTAGTGGGGGTGTACCGGTGGCGCGTGCGCGTTTGGCCAGGGCACGGGGTGTGCTGCGATGGTGTGCGAACGCGCATGCGCGTGCTTTCCGTGTCCGTCAGGCTGCGGCGCCGCGTGTAGGGGTGTGCGTGTGGTCTGGAGACAAAATGTGTGCGACGGCGCGTTTATCAGACAGAAAGGCGCAGGATCACGTCGCGCGCGGCAGCGACGCATCGGCTCGGCACACGGCGCTCGAGCGCCGCGCCCAGCAGAAAGTCTCCCGCGTTCCAAAAATGGCCAAACAGCCACTCGACCACGCGCACCGGGCCCAGCATGGCGTGTGCAACGCGGTCCGGCATGGACGTCGTGTAGCACGACGCCACAACCTCGTCCACCACAATCCGGCCCGACGCGGTGTGCGGGTTGAACAGGCCTACAGCAGACACTTGCTCCACCGCACGCACCCGCGCGATTGCAGCAGCATGCGGCTCGTCGTTCAACACCTCGAGCTGGTCCCCAATCTGCACGCTCGCCGCAGGTTCCATGCGGCCATTCACCAGCAGCTTGTGCGAGGCGGACAAGAGCAACGCGCCGCTGCGCTGCCGTCCCTCTTCCTGCCACACCAGCCGCGTAAAATGGAAGCGTGCATGCTGGACGCGATGGCCAAAGAAGAGCACCTTTTCATACACTTGCGGCTGCGTAAGAACATGCTCACCCACACGCAGATCCTGCATACGTACGCGCCCGCGCTCCAGCGTTTGGACCGTGCTGGATGCTGGGAAACACACGCCTTCGTCTCCCGGATTCGGCCTGGGTACCACACCGCCGCTTTCTGAGTAGACCGTCACATTGTACCGTCCTTGCGTGATCACGTCGTCGCCTGAACCAACCACAAAGATCTCCGAGCGGTTGCTGAACTTCCACTGCGTCAGTCCGACTTGGTTGTTACCCAAATTGCCCTCCCACAACACGCGGCCATCCTTGTAATCGCGCAGCTGGGACCTCTGAGCATTGACGCCGTTGTAACCCACGCCGATCCATTCGTTGTTACTGTGCCACGCCATGGTGCCAAACACATTTTGCAGCGGGTCAAACCCTTCCATCCACGCGATGTCACCACTGGCTGCGTCGACGACCTGCACGAAGAGTACCGAAGAGGCCGCAACCAAATCACCACGCAGAAATGCCACCACAAATCGAGCGCCATTGTGAGAGAGCGCAAACATGGCTGGAGAGCAGACGATCGTGTTGCCGCCATTGCACCCGCTGAGCTCAAACGAGTTGGAAAGCTGCAAGGCCGAGCCGGACATGGTGAGTTCATGAATCGCGTCACTGAGCCGTGACATGACGTAGAGCTTGTCCGTCCCAGCGTACGACCAGGCGAGCTCGGAAAAGGCTGACGCGCTATTCGATGCGACGTTGATGCGATTGTCTGGAATGTCCACAAAGCTGAGGAAGGAGAGCGTGATCACGCCCGTCGGCCCGTCAATTGCGTACTCAAACAATGCGACCTGAGTGTCGTTGAGCCGCGGAAAGTTGCTCGGATTGAAACCCGAAACTTGGTACGCGGTAACCGCGATGCGCGGCCGCGTTGGGTGCGATGCCACTGCGTCGAGCAAGCGATTCGCGTAACTCGCGGAGGCGGCACGGCGCGTGCCAATCGTAATCACCACCAATGGGTACATGGACTCGTCGCCGGTGCTCGGATTAGTATACTTGGTCTCTGTTACAGCAAGGACCTGCGTGTCCGCGTCCATTCGGCGCGGCCCGGAAAAGCCGACGGCATCCGTACCCAAATCGAATGCGAGCACGCGATTACCGTCAGCGTTGAAGACGCGCACCACATTGGAGCTCTCGAGAATCGATGTCTTGTCGTCCAGGTCAAGCCTCACGTCACTGATGGCTGTTCCTGCGTTGTCGTACAGCACATGCCGCGGGTCTGGCTTGAACGTGGACGCGTCCTGGCGCAGATTGGCGCTTCCCCAAGCCGCGCGAGCTGCGTCCGCGTCCACCGCCGCACCCGCGGAGAGTGCGCCGAGCCACGATGCCATCGCACCGAGCAGCACGACCGTGATCATCCGCGTCCGCATTGTGTGCCTTTGACAGAATAGAACGAATCAAACGAACGATATCGAACCGGCGACGACACGGGCGAACGTGTCGCTCTTGCGCGCGCGCCAAGTGCGGTACTAGCAACTTGCGTCCGCGGGCTTGTTCAAGCTCGAGCCTCTACTCACGGCCACGTCTGCATCGACCGAAGTGCAAAATCTATGCCCCACCGACGGCGCGTGTCTCCGAAACCCGCTTCCGCGCCCTTCCGCGAGGCCGACCGATTCTCCGCGTGCTGCCGCGCACCGACCCGACTGCTCGGCGCGGCGCGGTTGGTCCTGTTCCCGAGCCAGCGCGTGGGCGTGCGGACTTTTAATAGGAGAACGACGCCGTGCATACAGGTCAATCCACCGACGCCATGTCGATCCAAGTCAGCCGGTCAATCCACCACCCCCACCACCAACCTGTATTCTGACTTTTTATTGAATGTATCCGATCAGCAGGGACGCACGTCGCACCATCGCCAGCCAACACGCCGCGCGGCATAAAGGGAGGGCGAAACGCACGTGCAGACAGTGCGCGAACCACGTGCGAGCCTCACCGCCACGCCACGACCTGTACACTCAGCGCCGGCAACTGGACACCGCGAAGGGAAATAAAATGAGCGAGAGAAAAGGCACGTCGCGTTACTTCGTGCACACGCAAACGCACACACACACGCACGCAACAATTCCAACCACAACGCACGGGATACGGTGGGGTACGGTGGGGGTACGGTGGGGGTACGGTGTGGTACGGTGGGGGTACGGTGGGGTACGGTGGGGTACGGGGTACGGTGGGGTACGGTGGGTACGGTGTACGGTGGTGGGGTACGGTGGGGGTACGGTGGGGGTACGGTGAGAGCGTGATGTTTGTGTGTGCTTGCACTCATGCAATGGTTGGTGCAACGCGAGAGCCGGAAGACGCGAGGTACGGCAGACGTGTTTGGGGAATTCGAGCCGGATTGTGGGAGTGGGCCGGGCCGGGAAGCTGCGTGGCCGAAATGGCGCAACACACTGCGTTCGCACGCCAAGTTCACGGAATCGTGGCGCCGCAGCACGCAGAGGCTCATCAATCTAGAACTATTCATTGCTCAGCTTAGTTAATGGTATTGGCACAGACGGTCCAGCCAGTTTTGATGCATGGTACGACCACCACACCCAGAGTCCTCGCTTTGATACCACGGGCTACTTCACACGCTATCACTGCACACCACAGCCACATTTTTTGGAGTTCAACAACAGCCTACGACCCACTTCCAAAGCGACCCCCCCCCGAAGAAAAAGTCAAGCTCCTTCCGTCGCCGGTATACACAGAGCACGTGGCGATGGCGGCCGCGCGTCCCACGCCCTTGCGTCCGACTCTGACGAGATACACACAGATACAGACAGACCCCGACCCACATGCTGGTGCGGCGCAGCCCCTCTCACCTCAGAGTCAGCCAAACGCCCACATGCGAAGAGCTTTCTTCCCGACGCTCAAGTGCTCTTCGCACGTGCACCGAGTACAAAACATCCTTGCACAGACCGAGCCGTGCTTTGCCTCCACATTAAGCATGTTCTAGGATGCCGGCCCCAGCTTGCACAACCCGTGACTAGCACCCGGGAAAGCGGTACGCCCCGCTGTATAGCTGGAGCAGAAACTCGCGCCGCTTCGCCATCTCCTCGTACAGCAGTGTGTCGAGGCACATGTGGTCGCGTACGGCCTGCCGGACTTCGGGTCCGGTGAGCTGCGCCTTGGAGAAAATCATCTTGTACAGGTGACTGCGCTCCCGAAGATTGCCCTCGGGGTGAATAAATGGACACAGCTCGAAAATCTGATTGAACGACACAAAGTCCTGACTCAGCTTGTCGGCGTCGAAGATCCAATCGTACCGCTTGACAAACGTTTCGATCTCGGCGCGCTTGGCGGCTTTCAGCTCCGGCGACTCCATCAGACTCGAGCAGTTGAACCCATACGCCGAGGAATCACCAAAATGGTAAACATAATTATTGTTACTACCAGGCGCATGCGAAATAAAATGGATCAGGTTGTCCATGGTCATTTTCGAAGGCACGTCAAGTACATGCTTCTTTACCTCAAAAAAGTATGACACGACCTGAGTCATCGGTGGGCGGTTGCTGGATATGAGGAACACGCGCTTGTTGCCTCGTATCGCGAGGTACTTCTCGCGCATCTGCTCGCTGAACTCGAGATGCCAGCCCCAGAACTTTGTGCTTTTCGCCATGATTTCAGGCGACTGTCGCCCACTCACATCTTGTACCGCCGTGCCACGCCTCGAGCGTGCCCGCCCAATGACGTCTTTGTCCAGAAACTCACCGACAATAAAGCCCAGTCGGGCGTAGTACTCCCGAAGTTTGCCATACACGGTTGTCGAGCCGCACTTTCTTGGTTTGTTGTAGACGACTGCGGTCGTGTTGTCCAAGACTGGGCTCAGCCTGGCCGTAGAAAATGCGTGACGGCAGCCCATGCGGCTCAACTCGCCACTGCGGTAGCACGCGGCCTCCTGACACGAATCCGCCGGAGCCCTATGCAACCGCGTGTCAAATTTTGCCGTGCTTACCCGCCAGTCTGTGTCATTCCACCCCTTCCCGCACACCTCACTGCCATACAAACGGCGCGGCTCAGCCGCGCACGCGCCGCCGATCACACACGCCGAGATCACGGCGACCACAACGCATACCCTCGTCACTCGCGCCATGCTGCAGATCCACCAAACAGATGCGCCGCAGTGTCAGGTCCGTCGCCGTGCCGCCAATATCACGCGCCTGCGCACCCGTCGGCCCGAGGCTGCGCGTACCTCCACCACCACCATCTTCACCACGAAGCGACAACCAGAGACTCACGCGCGCACTTGGCGCCCGCGCATCTCGTCAGCTCTCGCGCCGTTACACTATCAACACCGCTCGTGCTTGTCCTCCGTCACAACGCCTGCAGCCTTCTGTCCAGTCGTTTGTCTGAGGATTTTCGCTTCCAGCCCACAACATGTGCATACACACGCCACTTCTGGTGCGTTGTTGGCGGAGAACGTAGAAATCACCCGATCGGTGTAGCTTTAAACACTCGACCTTTTTTTTCCTTTATTTTCTCAAACACTTCGTGCATGGAAGTCAATAAGGTTGTTTGGTCTTGTCCGCGCACTGAACACAGCTACTGAACCCCCACGACACTGTACCGTGCGGTACAGTGTACATTGTCGGGTGGGTGTACAGCGTCAGCACGTAGCGCCCATGCGACATCGGGGAATCCGGGGGGGTGGGGGAATGTGGCAAGGTGTGCAAGTGCGCGACCGTGACTTCGGGCGTCGTCCACGGTCACTGTGGACGAATTCGGGACCAAAGGCGGTGGTAAGGCAGCATCCGGGACCGCGGCGGCTGTGGTGGTCTTTGACCTGAGGGCGTGGTATAACGTGTGGAGTAGCGCGGACGCTGCGATCGAATCAGGACCTAGCTTAGACGTAGAGTCCTTCTTCAGTGGTGGCGTGTACAATGGTGCTGTTGTGAACTATCGAGTCTCTCATTGATTGGACCTCTTTGGTCAGTAGGACGTGCACAGGGGTGCTCGTGATTTCATACGTCCTTCAAAGATTAAAAAGGGAAATAAGTAAAAGAGGGGAAAACAATCGCACGACACGTTGCTTCGTGCTCACGCACACGCACCAGCAACAATTCCACCAGAAACGTACAGAGTAGAGTGGGAGTACGGTGCGAGAGCTGTGTCTTGGGGTGCTTGTGCTCATCAAGTGCTCCGTGTAGCGCGAGAGCCGGAAGACGGAACGGCGGACGTGTTTGGGGAATTCGAGCCGGATTGTGGGAGTGGACCGGGTCGCGAAGCTGCGTGACCGAAATGGCGCAACAAACTGCATTCGCACGCCAAGTTCACGGAATCGTGGCGCCGCACCACGCAGAGGCTCATCAATCCAGAATCAGTCAAATGCTAAAGCGTGTTAAATGTCCTGGCACAGACGGTCCAGCCAGTTTTGATGCATGGTATGACCACCACACCCAGAGTCCTCGCTTTGATACCACGGGCTACTTCACACGCTATCACTGCACACCACAGCCACATTTTTTGGAGTTCAACAACAGCCTACGACCCACTTCCAAAGTGACCCCCCCGAAGAAAAAGTCAAGCTCCTTCCGTCGCCGGTATCCACAGAGCATGTGGCGATGGCGGCCGCGCGTCCCACGCCCTTGCGTCCGACTCTGACGAGATACACACAGATACAGACAGACCCCGACCCACATGCTGGTGCGGCGCAGCCCGTCTCACCTCAGAGTCAGCCAAACGCCCACATGCGAAGAGCTTTCTTCCCGGCGCTCAAGTGCTCTTCGCACGTGCACCGAGTACAAAACATCCTTGCACAGACCGAGCCGTGCTTTGCCTCCACATCAAGCATGTTCTAGGATGCCGGTCCCAGCTTGCATAACCCGTGACTAGCACCCGGGAAAGCGGTACGCCCCGCTGTACAGCTGGAGCAGAAACTCGCGCCGCTTCGCCATTTCCTCGTACAGCAGTGTGTCGAGGCACATGTGGTCGCGTACGGCCTGCCGGACTTCGGGTCCGGTGAGCTGCGCCTTGGAGAAAATCATCTTGTACAGGTGACTGCGCTTCCGAAGATTGCCCTCAGGTTGAATAAATGGACACAGCTCGAAAATCTGATTGAACGACACAAAGTCCTGACTCACCTTGTCGGCGTCGAAGATCCAATCGTACCGCTTGACAAACTTTTCGATCTCGGCGCGCTTGGCTGCCTTCAGCTCTCGCGACTCCATCAGACGTGAGCAATTGAATCCGAACGCCGAGGAATCACCGAAATGGTAGGCATAGTTATTATTTCTACCAGGCGCATGCGAAATAAAATGGATCAGGTTGTCCATGGTCACTTCCGAAGGCACGTCAAGTACATGCTTCTTTACCTCAAAAAAATATGACACGACCTGAGTCATCGATGGGCGGTTGCTGGATATGAGGAACACACGCTTGTTGCCTCGTATCGCGAGATATTCCTCGCGCATCTGCTCACTGAGCTCGAGGTGCCAGCCCCAGAACTTTGTGATTTTCGCCATGATTTCAGGCGACTGTCGCCCGCTCACATCTTGTGCCGCCGTGCCACGCCAAGAGCGTGCCCGCCCAACGACGTCTTTGTCCAGAAACTCTCCGATAATAAAGCCCAATCGGGCGTAGTACTCTCGAAGCTTGCCCTGGACGGTCGTCGAGCCGCACTTTCTTGGTTTGTTGTAGACGACTGCGGTTGTATTATCCAAGACTGGGCTCAGCCTGGCCGTGGAAAACGCGTGGCGGCAGCCCACGCGGCTCAACTCGCCGCTGCGGTAGCACGCGGCCTCCTGACACGAATCCGCCGGAGCCCTATGCAACCGTGTGTCAAATTTTGCCGTGTTTACCCGCCAGTCTGTGTCATTCCACCCCTTCCCGCACACCTCACTGCCATACAAGCGGCGCGGCTCAGCCGCGCACGCGCCGCCGATCACACACGCCGAGATCACGGCGACCACAACGCGTGCGCACGTCACTCGCGCCATGCCGCGGCCTCATGAAAGCGCTGTGCGGCAGCGTCAAGTCCGTAGCCGGGACGCCAATACCGCCCAACTGCGCTGCTCTCGGCCCGAGACCCCGCTAACCTCCATCACCACCACGATGCGACGCCACCGCCACCACTAGACAAGCGCGCGCTCACGTGCCGCTCGCGCATCTAGTCAGCACACACGCCAGTGCATATCCGTGACCATTTTTCGGCCCTTGGGCGTGACGCTCATAAAGTGAAGCACCGCGCTGCGTTAGTTTAAAGAGGTTCACCCCCAGCTCGCAGGCCATTCATACACCCGTTTCATCCGTTGCGGGTTTGGCGGAGCCCCAAAGGCAGAAAAGAGATCAGGACAGAGGTGTTATCCGCTCAACCCCACTCGCACAGAACGGTTCGGTTACTTCAAAACCGTTAGACCGCTAGGCCGTTAGACTGTTTTGCCGTTTCTACATGCTGCTCGAGGTTGTGCAGACCTCGAGGCGTGCAGGAAGGACGATGATTTGCAGCGTCAGTCCTGTTCGCGCGGCTTGATGTGCCTGGCGGGAAGTAATGACAAAAGAAGGCGGAAGGGCCTGCCCAGAATATTCGGCTACGGTTTGTTCGGAGGCAGAGGAAGTCAAGAGAGAGAGAAAAGGCACAGCGTTGATGGCGCAGTAAAGCTGGCTACCAGAGATGCACTCGGTCCCTCGGGTATATGATCGTCCAACGAGGAGATTGCACGAAAGATCCTGGGCGATTCCTCTAGTGATATCCCAAATTCTTAAACTCCTTTAGCGCTAAATCCAATTCAACTTTTCCTCTCTCTTCTCTCCAAGCATGCAACGGAAGCTTTTGCCTTTTATATATCATGCAGGTACGAGCACACTTGTGCCCAAAATGGATGCGCAATCGGGCCCCGCTACGGTCGCGCAAGGGGAAACTGTCCGGTTGCGTGGACAGACAACACACACACACACACATGCACATGCACACAAGACAGAATACGTCTGCAAAGTCCCAGTCCAGCTACTCTGTAGACATCCTAGCATGACCCAACAGCTAGAAACTCGTGGTGTCAGCGCGGTATAGTTCCACAGCTCGGCATGGCGAGTCTGGGAGGATGAAGGGCAGACGTCTTTGGAGAATTCGTGCCGGATTTCGGGATTGGGCCGGACCGTGACGCTGCGTGACCGAAATGGCGCAACACACCTCGTTCGCACGTCAAGCTCACGGAATAGTGGCGCCACCGGTGCGCCACCGGTGCGCCACCGGTTCGTCACGGAGCGCCGCAGCACGCAGAGGCTCATCAATCCAGAAGTATTCATTGCTCAGGTTAGTTAATGGTATTGGCACAGACGGTCCTACAAGTATTGATGCATGGTACGACCACCACACACAGAGTACTCACTGTGGCACCACGAGCTACTTCAAACACTAGCACTACGCACTACAGCCACATTTCCTCGACGTTCAACAGCAACCCAATACACATGCGCAAAGTCAAGCTCCTAAAAAAATATCAAGCTCCTTCCGTTGTCGGTATACACAGAGCATGTGGCGATGGCGGCCGCGCGTCCCACGCCCTTGCGTCCGACTCCGACGAGATACACAAAGATTCAGAGCCACGTGCTGGTACGGCGCAGCCCGTCGCGCGCACTCGGACGGCCACGCACGCCGATCGGCCGCGATTCGGTGGTTCCGCGAGGGATTCCTGCGTCGCTGTTCCCTGGAGCTGCGCGGCGTCTATGTTCCCCTTGGCCTTGGCGTCAGCCCGTCTCACCTCAGAGTCAGCCAAGCGCGCCCACGCGAAGAGCTTTCTTCCCGACGCTCAAGTGCTCTTCATACGTGCACCGAGTACAAAACATCCTTGCACAGACCGAGCCGTGCTTTGCCTCCACATCAAGCATGTTCTAGGATGCCGGTCCCAGCTTGCATGACCCGTGACTAGCACCCGGGAAAGCGGTACGCCCCGCTGTACAGCTGGAGCAGAAACTCGCGCCGCTTCGCCATCTCCTCGTACAGCAGTGTATCGAGACACATGTGGTCGTCTACGGCCTGCCGAACTTCAGGTCCGGTGAGCTGCTCCTTGGATAAAACCGCGTTGTAAAGGTGACTGCGCTTCCGAAGATTGCCTTCGGGGTGAATAAATGGACACAGCTCGAAAATCTGATTGAACGACACAAAGTCCTGACTCACCTGGTCGGCGTCGAAGATCCAATCGTACCGCTTGACAAACTTTTCGATCTCGGCGCGCTTGGCTGCCGTCAGCTCCGGCGACTCCGTTAGACGTGAGCAGTTGAATCCATACACCGAGGAATCACCGACATGATAAGCGTAGTTATTGTTTTTACCTGGCGCATTCGAAATGTAGTGGATCAATTTGTCCAAGGTCACTTCCGAAGGCACGTCAAGTACATGCTTTTTTACCTCAAAAAAGCTTGACACGACCTGACCCATCGGTGGGCGGTTGCTGGACATGAGGAACACACGCTTGTTGCCTCGTATCGCGAGGTATTCCTCGCGCATCTGCTCACTGAACTCGAGATGCCAGCCCCAGAACTTTGTGGTTTTCGCCATAAATTCAGGCGAATGTCGCCCACTCACATCTTGTACCACCGTGCCAGGCCTCGAGCGTGCCCGCCAAATGACGTCCTTATCAAGAAAATCTCCGTTGATAAAGCCCAGTCGGGCGTAGTACTCACGAAGCTTGCCTTGGACGGTCGTCGAGCCACACTTTCTTGGCTTGTTGTAGATGACTGTAGTTGTGTTATCCAAGATTGGGCTCAGCCAGCTGGAGGAAAACGCGTGGCCGCAGCCCACGCGGCTAAGCTGGCCGCTGCGGTGACACATCGTCTCCTGACACTTATCCGCAGGAGCCCTTCGCAACCGCGTGCTGAATTTCGCCGTCTTTTCTCGCCATTCTGTCTCGTTCCAGTCCTTCCCGCACACCTCACTACCGTAGAAACGGCGCGGCTCAGCCGCGCACGTGCTGCTGACCGCGCACGCCCAAATCACGGCGACCGCGACCGCGACCGCTACCCACGTCACTCGCGCCATTCCGCGCAACCAAGGACGTGCCGTACCGCACCGCCAGATCGCCGGACGCGACGCAGATACAACCTGGCTGCGCTCCTGTCGGCCGCAGACTCCGCTTACCACCGCCACCGCGACAGGACGCCGCCAAACTCACGCATCCACAGACCTCCATCGCCCGCGCAAATCTCGGGCACCAAGCAACCAAAACACGCGCCCACTGTACCTCCTGCGAATGGTTTCATGTCCTTCATTAATTTAACCTATTTTTTAATATTCTGTTCTGCGTTGTTTTTTAATCCCTAGTTTCTCAGGCTCTCGTAAAAGTTGGGCATGCGGTCGAGCAGGAAGCGCTTGGACTGCAGGCTTTGACGCGGATCCAGGAGGTGCGCCAGGTCGACCTGCAGGCTTTTCCACTCGCTGGTGCCAGCGACTTCGACCGTGAATGCGCCCACCTCGCCCAGCCGAAACACTCCGCACCCCACGTGCCACACCCGGTCCACGCGGTAGATGAACTGACCGTACTTTTCCAGCGACGCCAACGTGCTGACGTCGCGCTCGACGTCAGAGTCCACGTCCTCATTTTCCCCTGCACCAGCATCGGGTGCGGGTGCTCTGGTGCCATCTGCGCTCTGCCAAATTCTCTGCAGGTTTTCGGTTTCTGGCTCAAGCGTTTCGAGGCTGCGGGACACTTCGATTAGCGAGAGCCGGAGCTGCAATGTGGCGGCGCCCTTGGGGACGTGGTGGCCTCGGAAAAGGAGCGAGTTGAACACGCTTTTCAGGGTCCACAGTAAAATGCCCAGCACGAGCAGAGCGGGCACTGCGGCGGCAAAGGTAAATGTAAGCTCATTCGCGGCGAGAATGCGGTCCAGCGAGAGAAGCGCCGCACTCATGTCAGCCTTTCCCTTTTGCACCTGAACAAAAATAGAGCGCGACAACTTTCCAAACAGCGCACTCTGGATGGGATGGCGAAGCTGCTTCTCGTATTGCTGCATCAAAATATTGATCGCTTCCTGCGCTTTTTCGGGCGACAAGTACGGCTCGCCCGGCTTGAGATGGCGCTCCGGCTCACGAATCCACGGAAAGAAAAAGGCGCCCCATCCCAGGTGACGCGGGTCGCAGTTCCAGTGTTTGTACTTGCCGCCGAGACTACGGACATAATCTTCAAGCATGCGATGCAACGCCTCCTGCTCCAAGAGCAAATCGGCCTCCGATACCACTTCTTGCTTCTGAAATGGCTTGCCAAATTCTTTCAGCAAGTTGAGCACGGGCCCGACAACATTGACCCTCCAGCCAGTCTCCGCAGCGACCTTGACTGACTGTGCCCACGCCCATGCCTCACCGGTCATAACCCAGCGCGTCAATATGGCGCCGCTTTTAACGGCTGCAGCCGCACCGAGCAGCAAGCTGGGCCAGTTACGCAGCAGCACATTTGGGCGTCCAGTCTGCGCCACGAGCCGATCCAGATCCTTCTCAGGCCCGCGGCGCTGAAATTCGCGCAGCAAAGCGTCTACGTCCTGCCGAACGAGTTTCACTTTTTCCGCCAAGCGCCGCTCCTGCATAACCGTGGCATTGTCCTCCAGCGTGGCCCTTTCCTCCGGTTGGGCCAGGGAATCGTTGTCGCCTTCAATGGCGGCCTCATCACCCGACTCGCCAGAACGAGGACCGGCTTGCACAGTCTTCCACTCGCGGTGCGAGTTTACGTGCATCGTCCAGATTTTCCGAACTTGCGAGATCGACTTTGAAACCTGCCCCATCAATGCATCGAGCTCCACGCCGCGCACATCTGGCTCATTGCCGGTGTCATTTCCAAACACACCGCTGACACGATAGAGGCTCGATCGGGTGCGAATCAACTGATTGACGCGAGACGCGTCACTCTCTACGTCTGACGTGCCTTCATTCTCTGAACTAAGCGCCTGATCTTCGCCAGTCATAGCGGCGATCGTCTCATCCAAGGTCAGTGGAGCGCCTGACGGATTACCCCCGCCAACCACCCTTCCACTTCCATCCTCACGACCCGCAGCGTACGAAGCCTGTGTGCGACGCTGGTCCACAGTGGAGCGCACGAGCGAGCGACTCGCATGCTGCGCCTTGCTTGCGATGCCGAACCCAAGCAGTTTTGCGGCTTCGCTGTGCAGCAAGGCGAGCGCGATGAGCAAGTTTTGGCGCAAATGCGCGCAGGTGACAAGCTTTTCGTAGACAAAGCGCTGGGCATTGTACGGATGTACGTCAGAGCTCCTTTTCCTGCGTCTGCGCGTCATCAGTCGGCCGAATGTTTGGGCGACGGCAAGCGTGGGCCGGCCCACGAATAGGCCCAAAAAATGAAGTGGACCTTGATCGATGTACAAAGCGGTCCGGCAGCGCGTCGCGGACGTGGACACGATTTGCCAGTATGCTAGATTGTTCATGACGGCGTGCAGCTTGATCGCGATGAAAAAGGACAGCATCTGCATCACTTCAATGGACCAGTGCCACGCCTGGACGGCTGCGAGTAAAGACTGCGTGTCTGCGACGCTGAGCTCAGCGCCTTGCGACGCAGTCAATGACAAGAGAATTTCCGTGTAGATGCGCTGCGCCAGCTGCTGCACCTGCGCGCGCGAGCAGCCTGCGATCGGCATCGACTCGGCCGTCGCGCCAAACCACTTGGTGCCGCCCAAGTTGGGCGGCTTGTAGTCACCCTGCGCGTAGCCCGGCACATTGGCCTGCACTGCCCGCGCGCCCTTGCCAAAGTCGATGCCCGGCAGCAGCGTTAGCATGCGCTGCACGAGCACCAGTGGGACGCCGATGATCAGATTGGCCATGGCAGGGTGCGCTACCCAAGCATTTGACCTTGTGCGCTGGAATCGTATGGCGCACACGCCACGGGGTATAAGAAGACAGAAGTGACCTGGCGCGCGATCGGTGCGTCTTGGGAATGGAGAGAGTGCGTGCTGACGAGTACGAAGGGCAAGGGTGAGCTGTTGCAGGGAGGATGGCGGTGCGAAGGGTGCTGGTGACCGGTGGAAACCGCGGGATCGGGCTGGCGATTGTGCAGGAGCTGCTCAAGCGGTATGAAGACACGTACGTGTTGCTGGGCTCGCGCTCTCTGAGTGCGGCAGAGCAGGCGATTGCGGCGATGCCCGCGGAACACCGCGCTCGCTGCACGCCGCTGCAGCTAGACGTGGCAAGCGAGGCATCCATCCGCGACGCGGCGGCGCTCGTCAAAGAGAAGTTCGCTCCGCTGCACGGCCTCGTGAACAACGCCGGCGTGATGCCGAGCGACTTTGACCTCAAGAGTGGGCTTGACATCAACGTGCGTGGAACCGTGCTGATGTGCAAGTATTTCGAACCCATGCTGCTAGAACGTATTGTAAACATGTCGTCTGGTTCTGCGCCCAACTTTGTGCAAAAGTGCGCGCCCGAGAAGCAGGCGATGTTGGTGCGTCCAGAGTCGTGGGCGCAAGTCGAGTCAGCGATTCAAGAAATGGAAAACATTTACGCTCTTGATCACAGCAAAGTGCCGGCGGCTTTCGAGAAGGCCGGATTTGGCTCCTTTGCGGGAATTTCCGTGTACGGATTTTCCAAGGCGTGCGTGAGCGCATTCACGTACACGTATGCAAAGGAGGTACCGCGGCTCATCACCAACGCCTGCTCGCCTGGCTTCATTGAGACGGACATGACGCAGCATTTCGTTAGTCCAGGGCAGTCTGCAAAGGAGGCCGGGTTGAAGACGCCTGCGGAGGGTGCAGAAGTACCAATTATGCTCTTGATGGAACCGATCAAGACCACTGGTAAGTACTATGGCAGCGACGGAAAGCGAAGCCCATGGGACAAGTACCGTTCTCCAGGAGCGCCCGAGTATACGGGCGAGTAACGCCGGGCTGGGTTTTTCAGCTTTCGCTTGCACTCAATTGTATCTTTCGTAGAAATTCAACGAATAAAGAAGCGTCAAGGATTTTGATCCAATTCGGAAGCGCCGGACTGGCGCGCTTCACCTACCAGAAATTTCCCTTGACGCCCGATGGACGTGGTTCAGAGTTGTACGGATTCGGCTTCTCGTACTTGCTGTCGATGGTAGAGAGCCCCGCAGCATACATATGGCTGGCGTCCCCGAGCCCAATCAGCCGTGGGGTGGCAAAGTCTTCCGAACGCTGATCAAACAACACGGTTGTGACTGAGGAGGGCGTCAGGTGGAAGCTGGCAAAAGCCATGGCAAGCGGCATTTGCAGCAAATGCGCTAGCCACGCGAGCCCAAACCCGCCGTGGCAAAACACGGCAATCTGGTCCTCAGACCGCTGCCGCATCACGCGGTACTTGCCGCCTTCCCGGACAAAGCCATGCCGGGCCAGAAATGCATCCGAGTGAGCGCACAGCGTGTCAAAATTCTGCCTGGCCGGGCCGAGATCGTCGAACCGTGTCCATTGACATTCATGTGTCAGCGGCGGGTCAAAATCGCGCAAAAACTCCTACGATGAGAACGAAAGTCAGTGCGGCCAAAGCCCAAGCGCAAAAGCTAGTCAGTTCCCTGCCCTATGTCTTCCTAGCACAAACGGCGACGCGCAGTCCATATCAGCCGCAAGTCAACGACCGTGCACTTACCCCTGGCGTATCCCACAGGGCCAAGCCGCCCTCGCCCGGGCGGCCAGAGCCCTTGACGATGCGGCCCCACTCACTGAGCTCCTTTGTCCACTCCTCGACCTCAGCGACCATGCCGAGCTTCTTCTCCGTGTACGCAGCAGTGTCGCGCGCGCGACCGAGCGGCGAGGTGTACAGATGCGTGGGCACGCGCTGGTTCACACCGGACGCCAGCCGGTCTGCTAGCGCGGCGGCTTCCAGGTGGCCGTGCGCAGTCAGCGTATCGCCATGATACTCCGGATCCGCGTGCCGAATGATCAACAACCGCATGATGCACACCCCGCACCCACTCTCCCCACCTCTTCCCCACCTGCTCACCACCCGCCAACCCAATAAACCAGACACCAAGTGTACCCCATCCGCCACAAACAACTGTACACTATCACCATCAACCCTAACAGGTACAGTCCGTCGAGTACAGTGAACATTTGACAAATCAGAAACCCTAGCAGCAACCCTAGTTCTAGGGTGGCGGGCGCGTTTGCGAGCGAGGCGGCACAAGTTGGAGAAGCGTGTGTGTATGTGTGCGCGTGAAGGGATGTCTGTACCGGTTGACGCCGGCGTGGAGATGAGGAGATAGGGAGTGTGGTCAGCTGATGGCAATGATTTACGCGATTCTGAACCCGCCGGTGCGGCAGCCGCTCGTGCGGCTGGCGGTACGTGTGTCTGTGCTGTTTGCAATGGCGCTGTTGCTGCATATGAGCGCGCTCAGCGTCTTGCTGTCGCTGCGCGAGACAGATTTCATGGTGTCGTCCGAGCTGACCTCGCTGGCGTACGCTTCGACACCCACATCGGCTTCTGCGCCGGCGCAAGGCGAAGCAGCAGTGTCGCACACCATGCAGCAGCCGCGGGTGTGCGAGCTCCCCGCGCAAGTGTCGCTGGCGCACGTCTCGCGCCTCGTGCTGTTTGGTAAGCATCCGACCGAGGCTGGGCTAGCTCACACCGTGTCTCGTTTCCGAGATCGCATTCAGCGCGCGTTTCTGCCGCGGCCAGATGTGGCCTCTCGTGATGGAAGCGGTGGAGGCGCAGGAGCGCGCGGCGCGTGACGCAGCAGATGCCGGTCCAATGGGCGAGGGCGCTGACGACGTAGAAGATGAGTCGCATCACGGCGCGCTGGACCACGAACAGAAAGCGGACGGCGGCGCCGCAACGCACTTGAGCAGTGTTCCTGTTCCACACGGAGAGGACGAGCGGGATGAAGCAGAGGACGAGGAGCGTTCGCGCCACCTGCGCGAGGCTGCTGATGCGGCTCAAGCCGCGGAGCGGGAGCAAGAGCTCGCCGATCAGAACGGTGCGGCCGGTCCTGCTGCAGCCGGCGGTGATGGTGGTGATTCGGCCGGTGCTGGTGCAGGTTTAGATGGCCAAAACCAAGCTCTGCGCGAACCCGGTCCAGCCGGCAAAGCTGGAGATTCTGATTCTGGTGACGCCAGTGCGAACAGAAACAATATGGATATGCTTTCTCTTGCGGATCCAGAGGGTTTGACGCGCCCAAGCCAAATCTGGAGCTGGATGACGGCCCCATGACCGAAGAAGAGCTGGCCAAGGACGCAGGTGAATTGGACGCTGCCAACGGCGCCGATGTGCGCAATCTGGCCCGCGAGGAGGGTCTTGCCGCGCTCGAACAGGACGAACGCGCGAGGGATGCCTTGGCAAATGATAATGCGGGCAACGAGGATGAGCTGCCTTTGCGTGGGGACGGCGGCAACGGCGAGCGCAAAGAGTTTCCGCGCCTTGAGAATGACCCTCACCTGCTAAACGCGGATGAGGATGTGATTGACGCTCGCTTTGCGCAGGAAGAGCGCGACGAGGCTGCTTTCCTTCGTGAAGGAGATCTGAAAGATCTCAGCTTTTTGACTGCGGCTGAGGAAAACGAGCAAAAGGTGGATGACGCCGAAAATGGCGCACAGGAGAACATTCGAATCGACGGTGCTGAGCCAGCTAGCACGATGCGCCTCATTGTGTTGACGTTCAACCGCGCCTTATCACTGCAGCGTTTGCTAAATTCGCTGGGGCAGGCTGACTACGGCGGCGACCAGTCGATCGTGCTCGAAATTTTCATCGATCGCGACCCAAGCGGGCACGTGAACGCGGACGTTGTGCAAGTAGCTGAGGAATACCCGTGGGTGCACGGCGAAAAGCTGGTGCACGTGCGTGAGCGCAACGTGGGACTGATTGTGCAGTGGCTGGAATCATGGCACGAGAAACCCAACGAGCACGCGATGATTTTGGAGGATGACCTTGAGGTGTCGCCACACTTTTACACTTGGTGGGTCGGTGCGATTCACGCGTACGACGCGGATCCGCGCGTGGCCGGCTACACGCTGCAGCGCGCTGCAGTTCGGGCTGACCAGCGCCACAACACCAAGCCAGTGCATGTGCCTCCGGAGCACAAGGTGTTCTGGTACAAGCTGTTGGGCAGCTGGGGCTTTGCACCCCGTTACGAGGTATGGAAAGCTTTTAAGGAGTGGTACGCTGAAACCCGCACCAAGGACCCGGCTTTCCGCCCGTACTTGCCGCACCTCAAGATGAACGAGTGGTTCCTAAAGCAGAAGGATAAGGGCACCATGTGGACCATGTGGTTTATTCGATTCTGTCACGACCACCACCCGCCATTATTTACTGTGTATGCCAACCTGCCTAACCGCACAACGTTGGGCGCCAATTATCGCGAGTCTGGCTTGCACTATCATGACAAGGCGGGGGCCATCCAATCCAAGTCGGTCATCCACGAGCAACCGGACTTTGGCGTCTTTCTAGATGCCAAGGCCCACCCAGAAGTATTCGTGTTCCCTCGCAGCCCAGTCATGCTTGACTGGAATGGCTCGCGGACGACCGGGTGACCGGTGCGTGCGAATTCGCTGACGCTGACAGAACGAAACACCTCAATACGTGCACGCATTTCTGTCGTATGGCGTGCCTTGCCGCGAGCAGCCAGTCCATGGATCAAGCAGACCGGTTAGCTGTGAAGCAAGCAGCTAGGCAGGCACGCAAGAAAGCGCGCGGGCATGCACGAATGGCCATCTGTGCTGCAGGTCGGCTGCGCATGCCACCAGGTTTGACTTGCCCGCCTTTGGAGGTTGGGTACAGTGAGTTCAGTTTGTGAAACCGGTTTGTCGCAGCCGAGCCGATAGGAAGGAGACAAAGGAAGGTTGAAAGGCATGAGTGGCGACGGGAGGATGAAGGTTACATCGGTATCTGGGGCGGCGGCGGCGATTGACGATGCGCTAAAGTCCCTTGCCGGTGCGCTGCAAAAGGAGTATGCGCACCGTACAGACGCGACGTTTCTGCACCTGATCGCGGAGGAGCGCGCACTCGCGCGCCGCCGCTCCCGGGTCGACGCCATTTTCGGCGAGCAGGAGAATGCCGACGACCATGAGGCCGCCCAGTCAGACGGCTTTCCACGAGAAGGTGCAGCTGCAGCGGCGGCCGCAGCGGCGGCGGCACGCATAGTGAACGTGGGTGCGGTATCCTCCCTCGTGTCGTTTCCCGTCACGCAGGTGCAGCGGACGGCGCTCGTCAAGTCGCTCGACAGCGCGCTGCCTGACCACGTGCGCGGCGCGCTGGGAACCCTCAACCTGCTCTGTGCGGGCGATCCCACATGGCATGGACGCGAAATCTTTGTTGACCAGTTCCCGGGCTTGGTGGGCGCGCTCGTCCGGCTCGTTTTGGCTCATTTGAGCACAGCAGAGCAGCTTGAAGACGACGATGAGGAAGCTCACACGACAGAGGCACTAGATCGTCCAGCAAAACGGCTGCGGTCATCCGTGGTACAGATGGCGTGCGTCGATATCCAACTGCCAGCGTCGCACGCTGAAGTGACCTCCTCTGAGACGCGGCTTTTCGCACGCGTGGCGATAAACGTGCTGCGCAGTCTTAGCTTTACCGAACACAATGCACGAGTATGTGCTCGGCACGGCGGCTTGGTACGCGCGCTCACGCGCGTTGCGGTGCTCCCTCAGCACCGCGTGCCGTGGGCGCAGGACGCACTTGAGACACTTGTGAATATCGTGCCGTATGTGTCTAATGCGCCTGCTCCCCTCGTGGGCTTTGCTCGGGCGGCGACTGCTTCTTCCATGTCTGCAGCAGCTTCTGGCACCGGGTTGGGCCGCCCGCCAGTACCGAAAGCGTCGTCAGGTCACGCTTCCACACAAGGTACGATGTGCCCGGGAAGGGAGCTTCTGAGCTTGGCTACAGCAATTTTACAGACAACCCAAACGGAGGAGAGTTCAAACGTAGCCCGCGTGACGGCAGCTTGCTCGGTGCTGGCGCACCTCGCGATCAAGATGGACCGCGATGAGGCTGTCTTTGTAGCTTCGCTGGATGAGAACGTGCGTGCTCTCAGCAGACTTCTATTCCATCGCTCCGCGACTCTGGCGAGCGCGGCGCTGCTCGCATTGTGCAACTTGAGCACGCTTGACTATCACGAACGTGTGCGCATCGTCCACGGCGTGCCAGAGGTCGTGCCTCGCCTTATATCCTTGCTCTATCACGAGGCGCACACAATCCTGGTCGCGCTCACTTTGCAAAACCTGTCCGAGGCTCCGGCAAACCATGCAGCTTTGCTTGCATACGAGGATGAACTCGCGCAGCTCGCGCTGGAAAAATTTGCAGCTGCGGAAACGATAGGCGCCGTGCTTCGCGAGCTCCACACGATTGAGGATTAGGCTGCCGAGGGAAACTTGTTAGCTGCATGCACCGTTGGAATTTATTAAACAAGTCTGTTCATCATTGAGAAGGCTCGCTGCGATTCCGCGAGGAGCTTTCGTACGTCCTTTCGCGGTGGCATCGGGTAATCCTTCGGTCTCGAACACATCCATGGCATTCACATGGCACCCAAATGCTAAACTGAAACCCGGCTCGGTGACGCACAAGGAAGATCTTGGCACCAGTCATCAAATCTTGAAGTTCGTGCGTGTGGCTGCGCCAGCGCTGCGCGCGTCGCCACAGCTTTTTCCACGCTTTGCGCCGCGTGGCGCGACATGCTGCGGGTGCTGCTCAACGCAAAGGCGGAGTCGAGTGTAGGCAACGATTGCGCGCGCATTCCTGCACGAGCTGCCGGAACGTGGCGGTGCGGCCAGCGCCTCGACAGCAGATGAGCATGCTGCAGAAGGCCCGGGCGCGCTTGCCTGCGCGGAGCCTTCTGCGGCGTTCGCGGATTCAGATGTGCGCACGCAAACACCGTTTGCGTTTCCGGTCCGTGTGCTCAGCGTGGCGACCGACGTGTTGCATGGTTGGCTCCGTGGACTGGGCAGCGTGATCATGACCGGAGTGCAGTTGGCAGAGTCGAATAACAAGGCATGGCGAAACCATGTGGACACTGAGATGGAAGGCTATGCCGCTCAGACCGTTCCGGCTGGTTGTGAGGAAATACACCTTGGCGGGTCGCGGCGTCCCAGAAAGATTTTCAATAGCTCACGCTCCCAGCCAATACGGTGCTTGAGGGGCGCGATTTCTAGTAAGGTTGGAATGGCCGGAAGGTTTGAGATTCTCGAACCGCCCGGTGCAACCGAGGACGGCGAATACCACGGTCTTGAGCCGCTCCTAGTATATTTGCTGCAAAATGCTGGCGACAAAAACACGACGACATTCTTTGTGTATGTGACACGGCTGGATGAGTCACGCAACGACCACGTGGAACACATGTGCATGCAGGGCATCGAGCGCTATCTGGGCAATGACGTCTGGCAGCGTTGTCTGCTGCTTTTTACATTTGCTGCGGCACTGCCACCGCGCGGGATCTCGTACGCCGAGTATGTGCGCGGGCGACGCGATTACATGAGCTTGCTGCTCCGCTCTGTTGCCGGCTCAAGCGTACCATACCGCAGTCTTCAGAGCCAGAATTCCCCAGAAGAAAGCTTAAGCAGCATCTCGAGCTTTAGCGGCCTACACGGTACTGCCCTTGACTCGAGTACTTTCCACTGGATGCCCTGTAGCCGCGTGTGCCTGGTGGACGTGTCAGTGGGTGAAGCTTCGCGTTTACCGGATGGAACCGAGTGGCGCACGCAGTTGCGCGCGCATTTGGAGGTTTTGCTGGTTGAACTTGCACGCGGACCACACTGGCAGGTCCCGGATCGGTCGCCTTCACCCGAGGATATCGCGCAGGATCGGAAGCACTTGATAATAGTATGCGCGGAGCTCGTGTTCATGGTGACCATGATAATTGTTTCCGTGCCAATGCGCAAGCACCTTGAGAGGCGACGTATTGAGAAAGAGGACAGCGCGCAGATTGACCACTTTTATGCGCCTGGACACCGTCCAGAGAAGGATGACAAAGCGGACGAGGAGCAGTCTGAGGGTGATGTCGTACCTTATGTGAAGCCAAGCCGTGCAGAACTTCGCGCAGAGGCGCTCCGGTGCATTGAGGAATTTAAGCAGCAGCAAAACGGCAGGATAGGCGGGCGTGCCGCTGGCGATGAAGAAGGAGCGCCGTTTCGCATCGATGAGGAAGACCAGGCCGATGGCGGCTACCTGTCAGGAGAAAAGCGGCCTTTGCGCCGCGACCCGCAGGACTTGTATCGACGATTCCAGCTGCAGCAGTTGCCAAGCGCTGACCAGGACGATTCATAGACCACAACTGTCGCCTTGCCAAGTCCGTGGCGTGCTTTCTTCTGCGAGCCTCTCGACCGCTCTTTCAGCGGCGCGATGCAAAGGAAAACGCTGGGTTCGCGAAGCATCTGCCTTTTTATACCTGAGGAGTCACGATTCTTTTCCGGTTTTTTCCCTGCTCGCTAGCCGGCGCACGCGAGAGCTGTGTCTTGCTCGTCTGGCATTCGTGTTCGCGTTCGCGTCGATTCCACGAAGCGTTTCTTGAGCCCTTGTTGTTCTTTTCTTTATGCCGACGTGCCGCGCACGCAGCAGCGATCACTGTACCGGTACGCTGTACCTCTGGCGGTTTGGTTTTAGGGTTTGAGCGTTGTTTTTTTTAACTTTTTCGTTTTTTCCGTTGCAGGAGTGGGCGGCGCGAGGTTGTGTTGTGGAGTCGGATGGTGACGACGGGGTGTGGCGGAGCGACGCGCGTGACAGGGTGGAGATGGCGTTTGTGTTTCCAGGTGCCGCAGATGCCGGCCGCGGCGGCGCGCGCGCTGCGCTGCGGCTGCCTGTCTCTGACGTGAGCGCTGGTCGCGCCACGCGCGCCCGCGAGATGCGCATCGGCCGCGCGCACCGGCGCACGGCTCGCAATGCAAATCGAGCGCGACGGCGGCTCGGCGACCGCGGACGCGTCGAAGAAGTCGGTCATGGACCCGGCAGACTCGCCAGACGGCCCGTACTGCGAGATCGGCGCGGTCCGGCGGGTTTCGCACCTCAGGGATTTCCTCGAGGACCTGCCGGTGTTCGCGAACCCGGCCAGTGGGCGCGAAGAGGTGGCGCGCCACTTTGTGGCCAATGATGACCTCGTTTTTAAGCAGTGCGTCGTGAACGCGCTCAAGCCACGCGACATGACCATGTACATGCGCGCGGGGGCGCGAGAGCAGGTGTACTTCCAGCCGCAGGAGGTGCGTGCTGCCATTGTATCGTGCGGCGGCCTGTGCCCGGGTATCAACACGGTCATTCGCGAGATTGTCGGATGCCTTCAGAAGGAGTATGGCGTTGACACGGTGTTTGGCATCCCCAACGGGTATCGTGGCTTTTACAACGGCAGCTGGAAGGAACTCAATGAAGAAACGACAAGGGGCATTCACAAGCTTGGCGGCTCGATACTGGGTTCGTCGCGCGGCGGACATGACACGCAAAAGATCGTTGACGCGCTCGAGGTAAGAGGTATCAACATGGTATTCATTATTGGAGGCGACGGTACCATCCGCGGCGCAGACAAAATCCAGCTGGAGGCGAGGCGACGGCGGCTGAAAATGTCGGTTGTGAGCATTCCCAAGACAATCGACAATGACATTCCTGTGATCGACCACTCCTTTGGCTTTAATTCGGCCGTGGAGGAAGCGCAGCGCGCGATCGATGCTGCCAATGTGGAGGCGTGCTCGTATCCTAACGGCTTGGCGATTGTGAAGCTGATGGGCCGCAACTCGGGGTTCATCGCTATGGAGGCCACGCTGTCCAGTCGCGACGTGGACGTGTGTCTGATTCCAGAAGAGAGTTTTACCTTGTTCGGCGAGGTGGGACTGTACAACTTTGTTAAGGAGCGGCTCAATGGCAAGGGCTACTGCGTGATAGTCGTGGCAGAGGGTGCCGGCCAAGACATCCTAGCGTGCCTGAATGATACACCAGGTTTTGACAAATCGGGCAACCGCACGCTGAGCGATATCGGGCTGCACATGGCGAACGAGTTTAAGAATGCGTTCAAGCAAGACGGCATTGAGGTGAGCCTCAAGTACATTGACCCGACGTACATGGTGCGCGCGATCCGCGCGAACGCGTACGACAATCTCTACTGCACCATGCTCTCACATATGGCTGTGCACGGCGCATTCGCGGGATTCACTGCGTTCACCGTCGGCCCGGTAAATGGATACAATGTGTACATCCCGATTGAGGATGTGGTCAATGTCAAGAATATGGTTGACACAAATGACCGCCTCTGGCTGCGTCTGGTCTCGACAACGGGCCAGCCGCGATTCACGCCGCTGGACGACCAGTGCGAAATTCTGTAGTCCTGAAGGAAAGCAAACCCCGAAAGCCACAGTTTGAAGGGAATCCAGGCGTTCGGGTAGATCCTAATTCACCGTGAGAGTAGGTCTGGCTCTGAGGAGGATCACGTCGGTTTGGCGTTGTGCGTCGTCGGCTAGAGACTCAGACCCGGCAAGCGCTGGCACAGATGGCGAAGAAATGCGCGTGCTGGTGAAAAAGAAATGCCACAGGCAGCAAGTCGTGAAAACTAATGTTTTTTTGCGCCTGGACTAATGTCCATGCGCCTCGAACACCAATAAGAAGCAATGCCTCGGCGCCTTCATCTTCTTCGTCCTTATCACCGATGTTAGGGTGCTAAGGTCCATCTTTGTGCGGGCGAATGGCCACCTGCATGGCACCCTTCGAGCAGATAGACATTGGCAGTCTCGTTCCACCAACCAACAGCTTCCAGAGTTGCGCGCTGGAGCTCCTTCCCGCGTTTCAGCTTGCTTCCATGCCGCGATGGCTTTGACGCCGTCGCCGTGTGGTGAGAGCTGACGCTTCTGCCCAAATCGCACTGCCGCCCCCTCTGGAAGACGCCGCCAGCAGCACAATTCAACCAAATAAAGTGACGCGTCAAGTGGAATGTGCCTTGACGGTGACCTCTCTTCTGCACCATTTGTAGGCAATTTTGGGACTCGAGTGTTGAAAGATCGGGAAGCAAGCTGAGGGGTGGGAGCAAGCCTCTGGATCCATAGCATGAGTGCGTCGGCGACAAGCTCCAGTGGCTTTGTCTGGTTGGCTGCCGCCGCCGCCGCAGCAGCCGGTGCTGCTGCCTCGCCGCGGTCTGTTTCTCGCGCGGCGGTGACACTACGCACGAGTTCGTCCCGAAGAACGGGCATGTGTGCGCGCATGCGCCACATTACAATGAGTGCCGAAATCTACAGCTCACCGCCGATGCACGATCTAAGCCTCGTGACCACAGGCGTTGCGGCAAATGAGGTGCAGCCAGAGGGCTACCAGCAGCCACACGAGGACCTGGTGCGGCTCGTCGACGCGGACGCCAATCCGTCCGTGTCGATACAGCCGCGGCAGAAAAAGCTAGTTGCGCTTTTAGGAATCCCGGCACTGCCGCCACTGGCGCAGATCTCGAAGCCCGAGTTGCGTTTGGCGGGCTTTCGCATTGACCCAAACTTGTTCATTCCGGCCAAGCTCAGTTTTTACACGTCGTTTGGATTGCAGTGGATCGATCAGGGTGAAATCAACGGGCCGCGCGAAACAATTCCCGTCGAATTCGAAGGTGCGGCGCTCGTGGATGGGCACGTCCAGTACGCCGCGGCGCGCTGGTCTCCCGATGGCTCGCGTATTGCGTTCTCGGTTTACCGCCCGCAGTTTGGACTCGAGCTGTATATGCTGGACGTGAGCTGCGTACAACGCAGCAGCGCCCCTGGTGCGCAAGGTGGTCAACAGCAAAAGCTGATCGCACGACCGTTGCGCTTCGAGTCGGACGCCGACCACAACGCTAGACCAACGCGGCTTCACGCTGCCACAGGCGAGCTCGTCCGCTGGGCCCCGGACTCGCAACGGTTGCTCGTTGGCCTGGTTGACGAGCACGCAGTCGAGTCGTATGTTGCGAAGCACGCCGGGAGGCCCAAGTACGTTCGTCCCGTCGTCGAGGATTTCGCCGGGGGCAAGCCGCGGCCTGGGAGGACATATCAGGACCTCCTGCGCGACGCCAATGACGTGGAAAAATTCCGGCTGTATGCAAGCTGTTCTGTCAAGGTGGTGGACGTAGAAGCGTGCCGCGTGGACGCCGAAATGCAAGATGTGTGCGTCCGCTCCGCCACGTGGTCTCCGGACTCGCGCTATGTGCTCCTCGACCGGTATGCCGAGCCGTTTCCGCTCTTCCAGATTGCGTCACGCTTTGCGCGAAAGATCGACATTTTCGATGTGCCGCTCAACTCAATCCTACGAGATACTCCAAAAGCAGGCGCTCTGCCGTTCATACTCGCTGCCCACGTAGCAGACCTGCCTGTGCAGGACGCGATCCCCATCAGCTTTGACGGCGTTTCGGCGGAGCCCCGTAACTTTGCTTGGCGCTCCGATGCAGACGTTCCCACGCTGACATTCGTCAAGGCCCTTGACGACGGTGACCCGAAGAAAGAAGCAGAGTTTCGTGATGCTATTTACAGCTGGAGTGCGCCCTTCACTCAGCGCCCCACCTGCATCATGAAGCTCAAGTGGCGCTTCTCGTCCATGTTGTGGGGTAGTGAGCACGTCGCACTGGTGACGGAGCGGTGGTACAAGACGCGTTCGTACAAGACGCATATCCTTCGGCCCGGCGTCGCTGAAGAAGGTGTTGCCGCCCAAGTGTCTGACAGCAGCGTGCCTCACGATGGCACATCACCGCAAGCTGGTTCTGCGGCTCGTTCAGAGCTTCGTCCGCCCATTACAGCATATGAGAGCAGTGAATTCCCCGAGGCGCTTGTTCCGTCGCGTGAATTGCTCGGCCAGGACAACTGGGAGGACGTTTACGGCGACCCGGGAAGTCCGATGGTCAAAGTGAATGAAAACAACAAGACGGTGCTGCGGCTTGTGTATCCGGATGACCAGCGAAGCCGCACGCTGCCCTGGCTACTCATGTCGAATGCTGGCAACACGCCGGATGGTGCGCAGCCATTTGTGTCCTTGCTTGACACCTCTAGCGGTCGCCAGACAAAGCTGTGGCAGTCTGCGCCGCCACGACTCGAGTCGCTGAATGCTATTCTCAACGAGGATGAGCGCACAGGGCTGCCCTCTGAATTTCTGGTCCTGCGACAGGCCAAAGACGACTTTCCAAACTACTACGCAGTGGATGGCACGGCGCTCGTGGAGAAAGGAATTTCAGCGATGCAACAGAGTATCCTGGATGCTGATGATGCCTCAGGTGCCGTTTCGCATGAGCTTGAGTCTGCAGCACAGCCGATCCACTGTGAGGGTAGCATCAAATACGCAGTGACTGAATTCAAAGATCCATGCCCAGAACTTCGCGACGTCAAGCGGAGCCAGGTTTTCTACAAGCGTGACGATGGCGTTGAGCTAAACGCCAACTTGTATTTGCCACCAGGTTTCACACCCGGTGTGGACCCACCACGTCCACTGATACTGTGGGCGTATCCACGTGAGTTTAAGAGCAAGGAGTTTGCTGGACAGAATCGTGACTCGCCGCACCGTTTTGTGTCCGTCAACCGCTCCCCTCTTTACTGGCTGGCTCGTGGCTTTGCCATTCTCGACGGACCGTTGATGCCCATTATTGGTGTGGGTGAGGAGGAGCCTAATGACCGCTTCATCGAACAGCTTACGGCGTCCGCGCGTGCGGCGTGCGAGTATGTTGTTCGCGAAGGCATCGCTCATAAAGACAAGCTCTGTGTTGCCGGACACAGCTACGGCGGATACATGACCATCAATTTGCTCTGTCATGCACCCGAGCTTTTCTGTTGCGGTATTGCGCGAAGCGGTGCGTACAATCGTACGCTCACGCCATTTGGCTTCCAAGGCGAGGAACGCACGTTGTGGGAAGCGCCCGAAATTTACCAGAAAATGTCGGTCTACAATTACGCACACAAGCTCGAGAAGCCTGTGCTACTGATTCACGGCGAGGCGGACGCTAACCCAGGCACCTTCCCGATTCAGACAGAACGTTTTTATCAGGCGGCGAAAGGCCACGGCAAGGTCGCGCGTATGGTTCTACTTCCGTACGAGGAGCATGGCTACCAGGCGAGAGAGTCGATTCTCCACACCATGTGGGAAATGGACCGCTGGATTTCCAAGTACACTGATTGGAATTGGGACGAGCAGCGTGCCCTTTTGTCCGCGCCTGCTGCTGCTGGTGCTGTCGCCGGCACGGACGCTGCTCATTAGCTTTTTAGTTCGTTCAGCCAGCAAGGCTCTATTCGTTTGCCCCCCGAGCGCTGCATCCCTGAAGGCTGCCTCGTTTTATTTCGAGAAGCGCATGGCCAGGCATGATGCAGCGAAGACCAAGTCTGACGTGTACGTTCAGGTTAATGTACCTCTACTGCGATAGGACAGCGGTGTGAATTGTGCAAAAGGCCGTGCACATTTTGGTTCTGGGTTTGGTTTTGTATGTTCTCATCTATAGATGCAAAAATGCCGAGCGCACGTGACAACGAGCAGCCCTCATCCGATGGCAGGCACAGCTTGGACGTCGAACCTCGGCCCTCGGCCCGTGAACGGCCCCGCGTCGGGCTCCTTCTTTCAAGTACACACTTGGCTAGGCACGATAATATCCACATTCCTTGGGCGGCCAAACTCCGCTAGGCTGTGCCATAAACCATGCTTTCAAATGAACGCTCACCATTTGCATGTCTTGCGATCGTGGCAACGCGAAAGAAGGAGAAGACCAGGGCGGTCGGAAAAAGGAAAAGACAGAGCCTTCATGCTTTTTCCTCACTTGCAAAACACAAACATAAAAGTTCCAGGTTCGGACCCCTAGTTAGTGGTGCTTGAAGTGCCTTGTAGAGATAAAAGGTATTGTCTCTCAGCACCGTGGCTCATTACCTGTGAGCGAGAAAACACAACACACGGGTCTAGCAAAGAAAAATAAAAAAATTGAAATGCAGGATACTACGAGGGCTCATGAATCATACCAGACGCGTATTGTATGCAACAAACTCGCTCGCTCCTCGGTGAGCTTTCGGATAGCGGGTCGAAGCTTCGACGAGGTGATGAGCGACGTATTTTCCCGATGGCCAGCGTCCCAGTTCCTGCATTTCGTTTGCTCTACGACTGCACCGTAGACAGTACCTTCACATGTCGCGTTCCTGAGAGTGAGCATCCTCTACAAGATCTCTTCATTTTTGACAGACGTTTCGCTCTGGTCTCCCGCTTCGATGTTAATGGCACGCTCTGGGCTACTTAGCATCAGAAAATGAGCCATTCACACTTGCTCGTACCCAAAAGTGTTTGCGCACTGTGGCCGGATCTCGTTCACGTGTAAAGCCGGCCAAATGCAGAGCGAAGTTTAGCCAGAGCGCGCTTCTCTAGCTGCCATGCGCGTTGCGAAGAAATGTGCAGTTCCGCTCCAACACGCTGCAGACTGTATGCACGACCGTTCTTTAGGCCAAACCTCAGCTCAATTAGCCTTTGCTCGCGGGGGCTGAGAACCAACGGAAGCACCGAATCGATACCCTGGCGCAACGAGCGCACTTCGCATGCGTCCAGCATCTCGCTTGCGTGCTCCTCCTCGCCATAGAGTCGCGATATAAGTGTAGGAGGAGGCGATGTTGACGAATTCCCTGCGGAATCTGCCGCAAAGGACCAGGAGGAGAGAGCAGGCGCGTCGAGCGACATGCATGCAAGCATCGCCTGTTCAGTGAGTAGCATCGTGCGTGCTGACACGCGCCGGCCGGGCACTGGCCGGCCCGCTACATGGTGTCGATATGCCGTGTATGAGTGTGAAGGGATACGCACGCCGCGGAATGTACAGAGAAACTCTCGGAAAATGTAGCTTTCGACCCAATGCGAGGCATAGGTACAAAACTGAAGCCCGCGAGAAGCGTCGAACAGCTCAGCGGCACGCAAGATCCCAAACGTGGCTTCCTGTCGCAGCTCTGCTCGTATCATGTCATTCACGCCATACTTGCGCACGATGCTGTCGATCAGCGGCTCGTGACGTTGAATCAGCATTTCCCGCGCCAGCAAGCCCCGGAGCATCACGCTCAGAATGTGCTGTACGGAAACATTCTGCAGCGCCGCAAGATCGCGCACCGATACATTTCCAGTCGCACCTCCACGACTCCTCGAAGGACTGTTTCGCCTCAGAGTGCGCGATAGTTCGGCCGAGTCCCGCACCAGATTACCTTCAATTTCGCGGCTATCGGCTGTCCGGTCGACTGTGGAGTCCTTCTTGGCTCGCGACCCGAAGCGCCGAATCAGTCGCCGGATGCGCTCCGACGCATCTTGCACAGACGAAGAAGCTGGAATTGTATTTAGCCGCCACTCATAATGTCTGTACTGCTCGACTTGTCGCTGAAGTTCGGTGCACAGCTGCGACTCGTCACAAAGCGTATCCTTCTCGGGCGGCACGGGAAACACTGTCACGCGCACTGACGCACAGCCCGCGCCGGTCTGCATGGATCCCGCACGGATGCAGCTGCCATACCGCCGCTCTTTACCGTCCGCAGATTGCTCAACCTGCCGTGAGTGCTGAGTGAATGTACAGAGCACCACGCCATTTTCGCCGTGCGTGCCACGCCGCGGCGCTCTTTTTTGAGCTGCCCAGAGCTGCTTGGCGCCACGGATGTCACGCATCCCGGTCGGTGCGGCAAAGGCATGCAGGGTTCTGCGCTGGTGATGAGCCGCTGATCCATCCATTGCCGGTCGGCTTGATATCCGAGGAACCCAGTTCACAAACGGACACAGCCCCGCTGGCACAAACGCAATGCTGTTCGGAAAAATGTGCGCAGGTGACGTGCGTTGGGAGGCTGTGTGCAGGCACGGCAGTAGCAATGTCCTGCGACGTGACATACGCAGAAGGAGATGAAGACCAGGCGGTCAGGCGAATGGTGAGAGCTGCAAGGTGAACGGAAATGACTTTGAATTCGAGTTAAGACTTCTTGCCAAGCGGGTCCAAATCGGCAAACAAGTCTGCCAACGGATCTTTCTTCTCGGGCTGTGCTGAGGGTGGATTCTGCATTTCAGGGGCCGCCGGCGTAGCGAATGGATCAGGACCAGACACATGCGCGGAGTGTAAAGGGTCGTCAGAATTCCCATTCGTCGAAATCACCGCAGACAGCGGCACCGGAGGCCGCTCGGGCAAGTTCGAATATTTCTGCACCAAATCTGGCGGCGCTTGCTGTTTTTGTTGTTGGAGCTGCTGCTGCTGGTGTTGCTGTGGCTGCACTGGCGTCGGCGACGACGACGCTGCCACTCCAAGAGCGCCCATCATTGCAAGCATGTCAGACGGCGCAGCCGCGGCTGTTGGCGCAGGCGCCGAGGCCGACTCGAATGCGCCAAAGTCCGCCCAATCGTCCATTGCGGCCTGCTTTGCTGGCGGCGTCGGCTGGCTGGATGTCTGGTCGGCCGATGATGAGGCAGCTCTGGTTCCAGGACCCGAAGCGGCAGGCAAAAATGAGGCAAACGGGTCCTGTTGCAGAGAATTTGTCGCAACCGCGCCACCCGTTGGCAAGGATGCGGGCTGGCCTGGATTCGGATTATCCAAAAGCCACGCCACGCACGATTCCAAGTCTGTACCGGCATGCTCAATGGCGACGATGGCTTGCGCCGCAGTAAAACCCATGCCTGTAAGCTTGATAACCACTGCGGCGCGCTGCTTTGAGGTTGGGCCCGATGTTGGCGCCGCCGGTACCGCGGGTGCTGGCACGCCTTGCGCTGCACTAGCGTCAAATGGGCTCTGCTGTACAGACGTACCGAGCGAGGACAGACCTGACCGTCTTTCGTATGACTTGTTCATCATCGGCGTCTGCTGCGGAGGCTGTGTTGGGCCGGCCCCATGCGGGGCGACTTTCTGGGTAAGTTCTTTCGGAGGCGGCGCTGCGGGAGATGGCCCCTTCGACATGTACATACGCTTCTCATACTTGTCCCTAATGAAGCGCTCCATGCCGGCCGGATCCTTCTGGGGGTCTGGGCGGCGGAAGTTTGCCGGAAGGTTCCCCTCAAACTTTTGTTTTGCCCATGCGTTCCCGCGGCGCTGGATGAGCTCGATCTGCTCCGGAGTCCATGTGTCGAGCATGATGGAGCGCACGACCGAGATGTGGGTGCCCATCTTGCGGTGGAGCCCGGAGCACGCAATGCAGAGGAACACGCCGAGATTGGTCGACGCCCAGCGCGGCGTGGCCTGCAGGCAGTCTGCGCACGCGCGGTTCTCTGGCTGCGCAAGCAGGTGCCTCAGTATCTTCTGGTGCTCATCGTTCAGCCGCGCGTCCTTCTTTGTCGCCATCGCGCCTTTGCCCGCGACCGCAACGCCGAGCACCGCCTGGACCCTTCACCAAGATCACGCGCGCGTGCCGGCTCACCGCCTCCGCCACCCAACACACCGCGGCAACCCGTCACGCCGAGCCGCGCTTCGGTGTCCTGCACGCAATGCCAATGCGTGAAATCCATGTCCATAGTAAAAACGAGCGCTTTCATATAAGATCATTTTCTAAAACCTTTTTTAAACATATTTTAACTCTTCAACTGCTTGGGAGGTGTGAAGATATCACTGTACACAGCCACCTTATGCAGGAGCCGGAGCACGTGAGGTCGCGAACCGCGACGTGTCCTGTGGATGGCGCGAAAGGCGGAAAGGGCGTGACGACCCCTTGCCGTGCTGGCAGGGCGTCGCAACCCGTCCGGGCTGCCGTGCAATTACTCTCGGGGACAAGCACGTCCGCACATGCAGCGCGTGTTGCCTTCACCTGCCCTGCAGGGCACACCGTCGCATTATATAAAGAGCGCCTCGCCCCACGATTGCATGCGTAGGGCTTCAGTAAAGGAAGTAAGGTGAATACAGGAGAATAGCAGTCTTCACTTGCACATCATCATGGCGCTCACCTTCGGTAACACCATCCCCACGGTTCTTTCGGGCATGCCTGTTCAACAGGTTATGAGCCCAGCCTTTGTGCTGCGAGCCGATTGTGCGAATTTTCCGAGTTGGTGCGTGAGGGTGAAGTTGCTTCTTTGCGAGAAGGAAGTATGGGAAGTAGCCGTTGGGGGAAAAACGACTGGTGCGGCGCCCGGAGAAGCGGCGACTGCAGGTGCATCAATGTCGACATCTCGAGACACAGCAGTGGACGCCGTGAAAGATCAGAAGGCGAAGGGCTTGATTGGATCCATGGTCGATGAGACGCTGATGCACGTTGTGGCCGACTCGGAGACGGCGGCAGAAGCATGGACCAAGCTTGAGAAGATGGCGAAATCCGCCGCGCCGGTTTACGAGCGCGAGCTCCGCAAACAGCTCGCTAATTTTGGCCAAAACACCGGCAAGCCGGTTGGGAATTTGCTCGGAATCATGGCAGTGTTGCGCAGAGAATTGCGTTTGTTGGGTGTGGAACTATCTGAGGCAGAATACGTACAGGCATTGTTCGAAGCACTGCCTGTCGAGTTCGCGGCCACGGAGCAAGCATGGATATCCGGCGGCGGAAAAGCAAGCGTAGATGAACAGTCGTTGGGTGCGCTATCCATTTAAAGTAGATCATAATGTATAATATAATCCGCATCTAGGGTATCTCGAATCAAATCCAGCATTTCATGCATAGTATACAATTCAATAAGTTTAGAAGGTTTGAACTACTTTACTGTAAAAATCAATGCATTGTTTAAAACCACAATAAATATTCATGTTGCGTGTGCCTTCTGCTGTTTTCAGTAATTGTGACTAGAATACTGTATCTAGTATGTAACGAAATGTACATTTTAAATGAAACTCATAATTTCGTGTGTGACATGCAGTCTGATGCGCACAATAGTATGACTAGAAATGTAAGAAGCAATTTTATTTTGTAGTACCGCAGGGGCTCCTCTTTAATGTGTTCATTAAAATGAAACAACGCGTCGAGATTCTCTGCATAGAATTATGACCAGCACCATTTGGGCTAGTTGGGTTGTCGGTTACCTATGCTACATGTAATCGCACTTCGATTCGTCTATTCATGACGCTTGTCTGGTTATGATTAGACGTTGTGGTCACCTAGAAAGGTCCTTTGCATGGTTAATCCTCATAATGTTTCTCGCATCCGCCGCACTTGAGCCCCTCCTTTGAACGCGCCCGTGCAAATGTCGCATCCACACACAAGTCACGTGGCGCCTCAGAAAAGATTAGATGCGCACGTAAGCCATTTGACGGAATTTCCAAACGCCATAGGGGCACATGTTCGTATTCGCTCAAACCTGGGTAAAGTCATGAGAAGGCTTTGGTCCACCTTTCTACGGCTAAACGTTCTCACCGACTCTCAGACTGGGTCGCTTTCGTCTTGCAAGCGGTTACTCCAAACTTTCGATGTTCGTGGAGGTAGTGCCTGCTAGACATCGCTGCTCTCACCCAGGTGTATGCCCAAACACCATGTTGTGTATGCTGAACAGATTGAACACTAGACGGCTAGATGAGCCTCATCCAATGCGTTCTTAAGGGCTTCGTATTCGTGTTGCGTAAAGAAACCGCCAAGCGATTTACGCCTTGCGCCAGGATGGTCCGTGTCAGAGACCCAAATACCGCACCTTGACCATGCTAGGTTGTGTGGACGATCCTGCAGCTTCTCTTCAGCAAGCTCATTTCAAGCACGGCGCGTAGCGGCTCTACTCTCCTGGCAGCCATAGGAATCGCTTTTCCGGTAACGTACCCGACCCATCCTGTGCGCGCACTGCACCTTCCCACAGATCCTAGCTGCAAAGTGTAGGCATAGATTCTCTCTGGCATTCATTAAGTGAGGGACCAAATAATCCCCAGATTCACGGTTCCTGGTTCCGACCCATCCGTTTGCGCCCCCGTAAGAAGTGGCATTTCTCAGGTTGGTGGCACGACGCACATTATAGTCCGTGCGCCCTTCCGGTCCACTTGTACGTACTTTCGAAGTTTGTCCGCAATATTCTGCCAGACCTGTCCTCTTCTATTATGGGATTCATAAGTGAGCTATAAGCCACAATTTGTCTACAAGGGTGCAATCTTTCCGATGCACCAAAAAGCGCCGGCAGCACCCGCGCTTCCCGAAGATACTTCCACATGTATAGACGGGAAACGCACTTCATCAGTGGACATTTGGTTACTCTTGGGCCTATTAGTGTCAATGGATCCGTTTGCCTTGAACAAGGTTCCTGAGGCTGACCGTAAAGCTGCAGAATTGTCGGTCTTACGCTTCAATGACACTATCCGGTCTTTAACTGATAAGGGTTGCTTCCATTGCCACAGCGTGATAGTGCTTTTTCCGAACAATCTCTGATCCGAGACAGCTTGCCGAATGGATTTTGGAATCATCCGCTCCGTGTATGTCATGAAGGGACTTCTTCCAAAAGCAATACCCGAGTTTCCGTTTTCATTAGTCCACCTCTGAAAGTGGCCAGGAGCCCACAAGCTTAGTGCTTGTACAAGACAGAAACCCGTGGGCTACGTTTGTAGTTTTCAATCTGCATGTACTTGAAGCTGGTTCTTGTCAGTAACACCATCGTCGCATATGATGAATCAAGCAGGCATTAACTAGTATCAAGACAGGCGTGCAGTGTGTTCTTTTCTTGCAATCTTTTAAAATTGCCACAGTTTCTTCCTTGCCTTTCTTCGTTTCACCGTGTTATATCCTGACTTATTATTTGGTCACGCGATGAGGGCGGCCCTTCAGATTAATCTGAGGGGATGTCCTTTCACCATCACTGTCGCTGGCATTCGCTAGATGCCCCCTGCTTGCATCATCACGCGTCATAGGCGTGCGCTGTATTGTTTTCTTGATGTGCGACGGGCCGATACTCAGGACCTTGCTATAAAACGACTAAAAGCACTCCTCATAGAACCACTGCATATCCCTCGCATGAGCCTCTCTATTTCTGTCCGTGTGCCTTATACTTGTATGTGCAATACGATCCAAACCACAACAGTTCCGCCGATCAGAATTGCTTGAAGTCTCAATCTCATAGAGTTCGGCGCTCTTTTAGAGCCTGAAACATTAGGCCACAGGTCTTCACTCACAAAGCCCGAGTGATGATCCCAATGGGGTGGCTCTTGAGCAAATCCCTGCGAAGGCCGTGCTTGTTCGGATGCAAAAGCCTCTTCCCGTTTGAACCATTAGGCATGAACAAAATCCGACACTTGATTATCACGTGGATCGTATGGAAACGACTTTTTGTTACTGTTTGCAATGTAAAGTGCACTTCATGTTCGAGCTCAGAAATGCAAACCCATAAGCCGAGTTTCTGTGATTCCCTGTTTGTTCAGTACGAGTTCGTGAAGCCCCACCTCCCCATTTCGCGGCGTAATCGTGCCTTCACAAGATTCGCCACAGTCTAAGCATGCTAAAACAGGAAACACGTACCTGTTTCATGCTAATGTCCTTCTTCTCTATCGGTCCTAACTATCTGAGTAGAAGGTAGTCCGACCACAAAACAGGTGCCATCATCTGGAAAGTCATTCGACCACACGTCATGAAATGCGTTAAGATGTCGCCCATTGTGCAAAGTGTACAAAGCCCTTGCAATTTCCGCTAACATGAAGCGTCAACATCGACAGCATTCAGGCTGAACTTTCGTACCTGTACATCATTTCTTTTGACCCAACCAACACAAACCAGAATCCTAAGTGCTGGCTTTTGACACATTCATCCCGTCAACGGAGACTAATTCCGCCCATACCTCTTTCTTGCAGTCAGGACTGTCGGTACTGTTTGGAAGCAGATGTGAGTTCTCACGGAACAACGTCTAGGCTTTGTACTTGAACAAGACAATGCAATCAGTACAGATTCAGTAAAGCCTGTAGCATCCATGATGGTCAAAGAAAGAATACTAGAAAGACGCTTCTCCACTCTATTTGCAACCCTTTGCGTATTGTCCTCAGCCACCGAACAAGGCTAGCACAATTTAGTCACAGGGTCGTTTCCGGATCACATTGAGTCGTGTACCTTTCACTTTGGGGTACGTTCGTAAAACACTTTTAGCTCCAAGCTGGTGAGATTATGCTGAATCTTTCATGAAATGAATCCACGGAAATGGCAAAAAGTACAGGGTCCATATCATACGAGCGCTCATGTAATGCTGGTGAGCAAACGTGTTGCAGATTCAAACAAGTTATGCTTTGCGAAACGCCAGGCGAGTGATCGATATCCAGATGCATGCCGGTGATTCGTTTAGTCCCCGGATGAAGCAAAACACGGCACCAGCTTCTCGCTTCTGTCAGTTTAGACGCGCAGTCGATCCCGTGCCTTTGAAGTCTATGTTTTGTTGATATTTTTCACGTCATGAAAAGTCTACCCAGTCGCTCATGTTGGGCGTCGCTGTTCACCCTTATATGTCCGCACGGGCGTCCCATAAATCCTTCGTCACCTTTCAGCTTTCTTCTTTCGGGGCGTCCACCCTTTCCCCAACTTCCTGCGCGGCGTGATTCACACTTTATATCGAAGATACGGCATTTGAATAGGTAATTGGAAATAATTCTCTTTCTCACGCGTTTGGCACGTTCATCTGCATTCCTATTGAGATCAGTGAAAATCAATTGTTATGTAATTCATTTGTATGTATTCTTCGGGAAAGCACTAAAGCAGCTTGTGAGAAAAAAAAAATGAACGCAATTTGATATGTCCTAGTCGTGTGTCCGCCAGTGACTCATCGACTTGAAAACATTTGGCGCGCAAGCTTATTGTGCAAATCGAGTTGCCTGTACCCCCATGTGTTCTGTACAAACTGGGCGCAGAGAACAAGTCGAGAACAAAAGTGTGGCGGACTTTGTGCAAGTTCTGTGCTGAAGCAAACGCATTCTGGATATAGAGATCAAGAGTCGTACAGAGAGAAGCCACGATGGGCAGAGGCCGCAATCCACGTCGCGTTGCGGCTGGTCTGCCCAAGAGCGATGATGCGAAAAAAAATCGAATTGCCTCGGTTCTGCCAGCCAAGAATGATGAAGCGGGTTGGTCTGGAGTGCGTCGTTCAAACAAGGTGTCAGAGATGGGTCGAAACCGCAAGCGCAAAACACGAAACGAGGACGAGATCGAAGATTCAGATGGCTCGCTGCACAGTTGCTCCCGTGCTGAAGCTCAGCAGCGAGCTGAGGAGCATCAAGCGGCCGCACGGCGAGCTCCGGAAATGTCCGTTGCCGAAACTCGAAGTGTACGGAATCCAGAGGCTGAAACCCGGGCTATCGAGGATACCAGGGCCGAAGAGCGAGTGCGTGAGTGCGCCGGTTCCGAGCAGGCCGATGAACAAGACATTGAAGATGACAAGCATTCAAGTGCTGCTGTCTGTGTCCAATTGCAAACTTGCCGTACCAAGTACGTGAAGCGCTCGAATGACGTAGTAGGACGTTCGAAGCGGGGACTCAAGTCATTCGCTACCGTTCGAGGTCTTGTGCGTCGTGGCATTGTACCGGCCCGAGGAACCTGCACAGACCTTCTGTTTGAAGGCGGTATCGACAAAGGCAACCTCGACCATTTGCTCCAAGCAAGTCTTGTCCACGATTGGCATGCAATAGAGCGTGCCATTGTAGTAGTCGATGGTCGCGGGACATTGAATCAATCGTATACAGTGGAGAATTTGTCTCCCGATGCGCTGACGCGAAAACTTGATTCAGAAGTGTCGCGGATTAGAAGTTCCACTGCTTGGCGGATGGAAGAGCCACAAGAGCGGTCCGATCACGCGCATGGTCTTGGATTTGCTTTTCAAGGAGTACCGGCCGCTATTTTACCATCTCTACAATCAGAGACCATGGCTCGTGATGTACAGCTTTCAAACGCCTTGCACGCAAGTTATAATGGAGCGCGGTGCGTGGCATTGACAAGGATTCGCCGAGGAATGGTGTTGGCAGCCCGCGAGGTTTGGGGTGATGAAGAATTGCACGTTCCAAAAATCGACGGTATTCCCGCGTTGCGACAGATTGTGCTGGCAGGCACTTTGCGCCTCGCACTCTTTCCCAATTCGCTCCAGTGGCAAGCGCATGTTAGAACACTACTGTCCATCAAAAGCGCGCATGTGGCGACATATCTCGATCAGCAAGTAAGCGCGGTTCAAGCCGGACAGAAACACGTGATTGGCGGGATAGAGAGATCAGGCGACGGAGCGTCACAAAGTGGCAGTATGATCACGCGCGGAGCAGGAGTCACGGTGGTCGCGGCACAAGAATCATCCGCGTCGGAAGTCGAATACGATAGCGCATTACAAACAAGTGCCACGGTTGAGCAGTCATCTTCTGCAAATGTGCGGCATGTAACCACAGCAGGCTTGGAAGTACGACGCCAGGATAGAGCGTATGAGGAGAGCCCATCTGACTACTGCGTCCGTATCCAGACTATCTTGGACATATTTTACGTGATATACAGTGCCATGACTCATCTTATTGCCGAAGACTTCACAGGCTTTCATGTGGACCGTATCTACAATGCGTTTCTGCGTAATTGCGACGACTTGCCGATGATCGGACATGCAGGAGAGCGCGGTGCATTTGGTTCGACAGGGCAGCCGTACATGTGGAGTGTGCCAGTCATGGAGCGTATGCTGTTTGAACCAGACAATCCGGCGCAGATGTCCATGCGCACGATTGGAGTGAACCTGGAAGTTTTAGCCATGGCACAGCTACGCAGTATTTTCATTGTGACGGTTCGAAAGAGCGCAATGGAGCACGAAAGTGACACGTCTAACCCTGAAGACATTGTGTCGTGGGAATGGAAGACCGACAAGCCTCCGTGGAACCATCGCATAAGCTGGACAGACGCCAGCGTTAAATGCGATGGAACGCACGGGTATACAGCCCTAAAGATACAGATTAGAAAGCAACGCAGGGAGCTGCTTCAGCAGCTACGAGTGCACGGTATTCCAATTGAAGAAAACGGTCACGTCGTGAAAGAGTTGCAGCACGTGGCAGACTTGACAGAAGTCAAGCGTCGATTGTGCTTAGCGATTCAAAATGTCCGCAAACGAGTCCGCCCAAACCATGCAGGACTCGAGGACAATGCAGATGGGTCGACAGAACCGAACAGTGATCAGCCTATGCACGTTAAAAAGAGGCAGGAAGAAGACGCTCTGAGTGCGTTGCAGAAAGCGTGGTACGATAGTGTACGCGATTACCCGCCAACAGAATCATGAAAGGGGCAAGTGAATACCGTTCCTGCAAGTTAAATTGCTCGTGCACAAAAGTACTTTGCAATTGCATAGGGTCAACGGGTTGCTGCGGACGTCCGGCAAAGGCGCAACCATTGCTTGCAGCATTGGACTTCTCCGTTGACAAAAACAATGCGAGGAGCGCTCCGTGTCCGACGGATACGTGCCCAGGTAAGCTTCGACGCGTTTGCCGAGCTCGAATTGTTCCACTGGTGTGAGCACGCCCTTGCAAGCAAAGCCTATACTCTGCACGATAAAGCTGGCCAATTGCGGCGAAATTATGGCTCGCGAATAGGCCAGCAGGCGACACGTGATCTTGTTTAGTACACCATGCAAAACGTGGTCACGCAGCAGTACGTGGCCATTGCACTCAAACTCGTCCACGCCAATTGCACCGATTTTGCCAGACTTGAAGTCTCGCACTACAGCAACTGCATCCGTGAATCCAACTCGGTTCGTGTTTTCTAGGACCACGCCGCCTTCGAGTGTTGCAATCGCTGCGTCGTTGATCGTGAACACGGTGTCTCCACCAAAGGAGCGTGCCGCAAAATGATGTCGAACCTCAGGCGCAGGGCATCAAGACTCACCGATTCAAACCAGCTCGACAGTGTGCGAAGACTCAATCGCATGGTGAATCAAAGTTTTGCTGACTTATTCCGCCAGAATCAATACCACATGCGTTCACGCAGTCAGTGCACGGAAGACGGCACGTCTTGTCTCCCACTTCCTGCCCGCTCGGTAGCACAAACGTCAAATTTGCCTCTGCCCGCGCGTCCACACGCTTGTGGCACATTGCGGTGCAGGTTCATGACACGGGGAGCGTGAGCTGTGCTACTGCCACGTTCAATACACAAGTAACGCGACTTGGCTGCATGTGGCGAGAGTGCGCAGTTTCGTAATTGAATTGCAGTACGTCCAACAGTGACGGATGGCGCATTGCGATCACCTTCATGACAAACTCACAGGGCACGCGCAAAGAGACCGCATTCTGTATGTTGGTACAACATATACTCATCGCGCGCACGCCCTGGTGGATTTGTATTTTGGCGCATCACCGCAGCAAAAACGACAAGTGGTTATCGCAGTCGATGTCCAACGTGCCAAACGTGTCGTCCAGCGACTCGATTTCTGGTGCGACCGTGCTAAAGATCACGCAGTGTGTGATTGTAGCGCAGTCGCGTCACTGCTCGGTCGCCTCTAGTCACTGCTCGGTCGCCTCTAGTCACAAACAAGAAGAAACACAGCTTTCGAGTGTTGTGCTGGCCGTGCGCGCCATCATGCACACTTGCTGTATGATGCAATAGTGAAGATGTCACGCTGCGTTGCACACTGCTGCCGATATTCGTGTGGTTTATGGCGCGAATGCCGTCTCAGACTAGATGACAGACAGGATGCGCGAGCGATCGAGTCACTATGGACTGTTGAGGTTCGTGCACGCCTATACGCGCGGAGAAATCGGCCCAATAGGGTCTGTATGGAATGGAGACAGATGTATTTGCGCGACGATTTACCATGTCACGCGAGCGCGTGCGACGCATGCGCAACGCTGCCGGAGTACGGCGCTGCGTTGGGTCGCATCTCGGCGTCGGTGGCCGTGTGCTTTGTTCCAGACGCGTTGGTACTCTTGTACCAAATGGATTTACTTGAGAGCGATGTGTCGCCGCTCATGGACGAACTGCTCCTTCTCCAGAGCGTGCTTAGCGCGGTTCTGACGCGCTCGGCCAAGATGTGGGTGCGTGCACGTGATTTGACAACGGGTGAAAAGAGCACGGCCCTGTCGGACGAGCAGATGGGCTGGTCTGGTTCCGCCGCTCTAAAACGAAAGCTCAAGCTGTAGAAAGGAAGAGGAAGCAGTTTGCGCTCTTCTCGAACGAGCATCACGTCCATACTTACTTGGATCGACTCCCGCACGAGTCTGACATTGAATATGACCGTAGACGGCTCACAGAGACCGTCAAGTTTCTCCGAACGCATTGGCAACCCTTCGGCCTCATCCCGATAATCCTAACGAATAGTGTGGCGTTTGAGCGTGAAGCTCCGGTCAAGTATGGCGGCGACGTGACGGTCATGTCGATACGCACCCTGGTAGACAAGTACTCAAAACGATACTCGCGATTGGTCGAGCTGTGCGCATTAGGGAACGCAGAGGATGATGAGGCCCTTGAGGAGGAAGGCGGTGAGCTCGACGACGAGGAGCTATTATCCAAAAAACGCCGTACGCTTTTCGCAGAGCACATCTCGGAACTTGCAGCTTTAGAAGGGCTTCAGTCGGGCCGCTATGTGGAAGGCACGTTTCGCTCTAGTCCTTATAACCTCCTTGAGGCGTCTGTGTCGGTCGCACTCCATAAGAAGTCAAATCCTGATGACCGGACCACCATCATGCTCATTGGAAAAAGCAGTCACAACCGCGCATTTGACGGCGACCGCGTGGTAATCGAGCTGCTTGATCGCAGCGAGTGGAAAACGGTTTCTGATCGTATTGTGGAGCAGGAGGCAGCACAGGACAAGGAAAGTGACGATGGCGATACGAACGGCATCTCGCATGATCAAGTTCGCAAGGATGCCACGCCATCGGGCCGCGTGGTACGAGTCAGCCAGCGAAAGTGGCAGTCATGTAGTGGTTCGCTGCAACAATCTTCGCATTCCGGAGGAGGCAACGCTCTTTTTGTTCCGGCGGATCGAAAGATTCCTTTGGTTCGTGTTCTGTCGGCGAGAATCCGAAATCTTTTCGAAAAGCGATTGATTGTTGCTGTCGATAGTTGGAGCCGGTTTAGCGCAAATCCTTCAGGTCATGTGGTGCAGGAGATTGGCAGCAGTGGCGATAAGAATGCGGAAACTGAAGTAATTCTCATAGAGAGTAGCGTACCGCACCGCAAGTTCAGCAAGGCCGCACTGGACTGCTTGCCTGACGGAGAAAAGTGGGCGGTGTCGGAGGAGCACATCCACAAACGCTGGGATTTAAAAAGCAAACCCATCGCCAGTGTGGACCCGCCGGAATGTACTGACATTGACGACGCTCTGCATTGCGTCAGTTTGCCTGATGGCGAGGGATATGAAGTGGGGATCCACATCGCCGATGTCACTGCGTTTGTGCAGCACGGAAGCGCTCTAGATATGGAAGCCGCTGAGCGCGGGACCACGGTTTACCTCGTTGACCGACGCTTCGAAATGCTGCCCGCGATGCTAACATCCAACTTTTGTTCTCTTGTTGGAGGAGTGGAGCGGCTCGCCTTCTCGGTGATTTTGGTGATGGACAAGGACGCCAACGTGTTATCAGCCGAGTTTGGGCGCTCTGTGATCAAATCACGGCGCGCAATGACGTACGAACAGGCACAGAACATGCTCGATGGAATTCGGTCTAAACGCGATCACGCTGACGAGTTGGGAAATTCTCTGTTGGGGCTCGCGTCGCTCGCTGAGAAACTTCGGCAAAGACGCACCGACGCCGGAGCTCTGTCGTTGGCGTCGCCTGAAGTCTCTTTTGAGTTAGAGGCTGAGACAAACGATGTGACTGATGTGAAGTTCTACCAAATCCGCGAGACAAATAAGATGGTCGAGGAGTTTATGTTGCTTTCAAACATTCAGGTGGCGGAAAAGATTCTGAAGCATTTCCCGAAATGCAGCCTGCTGCGACACCACCCGAAACCGACAGATGAGATGTTTGAGCCGCTGCTGAAAACGGCGGCGGCTTACGGCATCGAGTTGGACGTGTCTAGCAACAAAACACTGAATGAATCGCTGAATCGCGTCGAGCTCGCGTTTGGAAAGAAGGATCCGTACCTCTCGACGCTTCTCCGCATGTTGACCACATGGCGCATGTCACAAGCGGTCTACTTCAGTTCTGGCGAGCTAGGATATTCGGACTACTTGCACTATGGCCTTGCAGCACCTGTGTGCACACATTTCACCTCACCGATTCGGCGCTACGCGGATGTGATTGTCCATCGACAACTGCAGGCATGCATCGGCTACTCGGCGTTACCAGAGGTGCTGTACGATTCGAAGCACATTAAGGGGTTTTCCAATGTGATGAATGAGCTTAACCGCAGCGCACAATATGCACCGCGTAAATCAGTCCACTTGCACACGCTGATGTTCTTTCGGCACAAGGCGATGCGACAGCAAGCGCGCACTGCGCGCATGCAGAGAATAGCCTGGTAGGTTTGATCTCCACAGCCAGACTGGAGGGAATTCTGTACTTGGATGAGAAGCGCACGCAACGTCTCGCGCACGGTGGCCATTCGGTTCAGTACGAGCAGGGTAGTGAATCAATGTCATGCAGACGGTTGACGTGATAGTGTCAGTCGACAAGGTTCCTGACCGTGAAGGCCGCGTCGAGTTCCAGTTTGCATAACCTGAGAATGGCTAATCAAGTAATGGGTTTCGCGCCGGGCTGTGCTTGCAGTGATATTAGTTTGTGTCTCTCTGTCACGGGCCTGGCTTTTGACTTGTTTCGCAACGCAAAACTCAGTGATTGATGCTGTTTCAGCGGCCTTCCTGCCGAAGCAGCTCTCTTCTTTTGCCTGAGGACCAGCTGTCTCTCGGCGTCGGCATGACATGAGACTTCCTACTTCTTAAGTACTTCACGCTGCACAATTCGTATTCGATCTGCCTCTTGTCGCAAATTAGAACCCACCTGTGCGTCCGACACTATCTGTGAAAATGAATCGCTGCCCTCTTCGCTTCCATCAAACCTTGTTTCGATTTTTCTCTTGCAGACATGACTACGAGAGCATGTTTAGTACACAGCAGCGCGGTGTTGCTTCTTAGAATGCACGTGGGCGAGTCTGCGTGTGTGCGAAAGTGCGTTCAAACACGCTAGAATACAGGGACTCTGCGCACGTGGAGTGTGCGCTTGCGTCACCCACCGTTTCTAACAGAGAAACCCGGTGCACGCCAGTCGATCTGACAGTCCAATCAAGTGCCATCTAACGCGCGTGAAGGCAACGGAAAGAGAGGGCCTTCTTCCTGAAGAACGTCGCACGATATATCGCCGAGGATGCCGAAAACCAAGTACACGCACAAGCACTCGAAAGAAAAGCGGCCCCAGAGGTACCGAAAATATGCTCAACATACAAGAGACGTACATGAAGCGGGACGGTCAAGACGCGGCGACGTACATTCAGCGCTGCCAGCACCCAGCTCGACATCACGGTCGGGTGAAGCAGCGCTTGCGTTGGTCACGGAACCACAGCGTGTCGCTTGTGTACATTGCGGAATAAGGGGTTCACACGATGGGCCATATGAATCTATTGTGGCGGAACGGCACGAATCTGGTCTATGCCCCCATGAAGCTACACTATCAGACGATGGCTCCGCTCCAGCACCCTTATCAGGCGCCCGTAGTGCGCTTCTACGGGACGCAGATACATTCCAACAGAGAACAGGGCATGGTCCAAGTTGTATGACCGGACCGGTAGCTCGAATTGGTAGTACAAACGAACGAAGAACAATGGATGCAGACAACACTTTCGCTGCACGATCTGACGACACAATGGAAATATTCGAGTATCCACAAGAAAATTCCCGTCCTAATTCTGACGAAGAGGATTACTTGCCCGAGCTGCCCGAATCTGAAGACGAATTTCAGGCACCTGAAGAAGCAATGAGCGACGACATACGCTTATTTAACGCCATTGCGAATCAGCGGACGACGGAGTTTGAACGAGCACTTGCCTCGGTGCCGGATGCAACGACTTATGCGGAGCGTCATGTTCTTCGAAGGCAGAGCGCAGACAATTTCTGCCGGGAGATAGAGCTGGCGTGGACAGAAAGTATTCCTGATAGTGCTCGTCAAGGTAATTTTGCTGCAAATATGACTGCGGCTGATACAGAACAAATCTGCGGGAATGCAGATCTAAGCTTTCTTGAGCTTGAGCTCACGAAATTTCGTATCGAGATTGAGCAGTGTCTGCGCCAGTCAAGTGGTTTCATCTCACGTCATGTACATAATACCTTGTTCAAAACGATGCAGCAAATACTTGCAGTCGTTTTACATTACAGAGGAGTTGGTCGGACAACGAGCCAGATAGAAGTCCACGCACAGGGTGGGCGAGCAACGATTCCGGCAGCGAACACGGACCGCGCACGCATCGGCAGAGAGAGCGCGGAAAACATCACAGAGGCATGTAGAGCTCTTTTCAGTGCCAACATCAGCACGGCCCTTCATCGGCAGAAGATTTTCATTCCAGGGATTGCGATCCAACAAACACGAATCCCTTTCGGGCGCAATCTAAAAAGATACCGACCAGAAGGCTTCACAACCGAAATCGCATATCGTGACGCAACCTCTCTGGTTATACGGGACGTGAAACATATCATGCAGATGTACGGGGCAGACGCATTCCAAATCACGCGTCTAAATTGCGAACTCGGCGCGAACCAGCCACCTGCATGGGTATCTGCTCAAGAAGCATATGACCAGCGTGGCACGGAAAGGACCGCAAGAGGCGCCCGCCATAGGCTGGCACGTGCACACGTGGAGGAGACAATACGTAAAATGCAAGAGTTCAAGGATCGTCCGGTTGAGGATTTTCTTCACGACTTTGCCGGAACTGACAGCGCAGTGGCAGGGCAAATGCAGGGACCGGGAATGCAGACGGCAGGTGCGAACGAAAGCGTTGCCAGTTCACCTTTCGAAGGCTCTGCGCCCGCCGAGAGCGAATCCTTCCGCCACGCTCAAGATGCTTGGTACCTGCGACATGTTTACTCGCGCGTCCTCGAGCATTCATATTTTAGAGACGAGCGCAACCCGCCCCCACTTATCATCCCAGTGGCCATTTACGCAGACGGTGCGCATATGCACAAAAATGCGCTGCATGAACTGACGCCAATTTCAATTTCTATCATTCATAGAATGAAGTTTGAACACAATGGAGATCATCGTCTTCCCATGACTGTAGCATGCATGCCGGATGGGACCTTGAACGAATGGCAGACATTGGACAGTATACGGATGCAGAGCTCAACACAGGCGAGGGCTACAGGCAGAGACATGCCTCAGAACGTTATGAAAGAGTTCCGCAAGTCCATGTACCACGGCATCTTTGCCTTTCTTTTCGGTGACTGGTTGCGCGGTGCATGGCACGCTGGGATGCCCTTCTTTTTTGAGCTGTCCGCGCACGGTAAGAGGTGGACGTGCATCCCCACGATCTACAATCTTGGCATGGATATGCCAATGGTTGCGCGTCTGTCTTTCACACGTCTTTCAAGACCGAAGGACCAAAAAATGCCATGTCAGCAGTGCGAAGCCGCTGGTGGCGGTCAGCGGGAGCAACGGCAGGAAGCAAGGCCTGTCGAAAATCAGTCTAGCCAGCAACTGCAAGAGCTGGAGAGAGCGCATGATCGGAGAGACCGCCCGGATCTGGCTGGCCAGACTATCTGTCGAAAGCGGCCTCGGAACTCAGACCAAGACTACTGGACGTTGTACAACGGTTTAAACGGACTTCGCTCCGGGTTTCGCTTCGAAGCAGAGACCATCCACGCCATTGAGGTAAATGACATTGTTGCACTTGATGAAATGTCCGTAGACAGACCGGGTTCTCCTTTGTTCAAGGGTCTCGACGCGTTCCACCCTTGGGGCATTTTTCTCTTTACGTGTGCAGACGCAATGCACGCTTTCAAGAAGCTGCTGTTCCGCGACTGGGTAACCGTGGGCTTGGAAATGCTGTTGTTGTGTCACAAAGCGAAGCAGGTTGGGCCCGCGTGCGAACAGGAGGAAGAGCATGACTGGTCGGATGATAGCCTTATACACGCGTCTTCGGCTCAGACGTCTCGAGTACGTGCTGTGAGCGTGCGCCAGGCCGAAAACACCGCACGCAACCGGTCTGAAAAGGTAACACACTCCATGTTGGACTCGGCGGCTGGTCGATGGATTAAAATTGAGGCTGTTCGAATGCAGCAAGATCTCACAACAAGAGGACACAACCAATTCCAAATTCCAATGCGCGCCGTACCAGTGACGGATGAGGTCGGAAAAATTGTCGAGAACAAGTATTCTCTCAGCATCTTGTTACGTGTTCTAGTTATCCTTGCGTCTGGACACACACGTTGCTCAATGGACGGGCGCGTGCTGTCAGGCTGGATTGGGGTCTGCGTTGCCAGCTTAGGCGCGTATCGTTACCTGTACTTGAAGTGCCCCGGTAAAATGGACATGTACAATGCAGAGTTTTTCTTATCCAGGGTTAGCAAGTGTATGAACAGCATCCGGCAGGAGGGTCCGCAATTTGCAAGGGCTGTCGGTGATCGACCGAAGTACCATGCGATTCTCCACTTGGCCACAATGGTGCAGTTGCTCGGACGTCAGCGTTTATTTGACGTCTGTGGCGGAGAGTCTCTGATGAAGTACCTGCGCCGCATCTTTGATCGCCTTCCGGCTCGAAACCTGAATGTGCGCCGTGATCTTGCGCATAAAACAATACTGCAAACTTGCGAAACCGATGAAGCGTTTTCATATGCGATTTCTCTGCTTGAGCGTCGAAAAGAAAAGACCGGAAATGGGCTACGCGGTGAATGCACAGGAGAACCGAGCAGTTCGGCCCAGCAGGCAAACAATACAGGATGTACGCCGAGCGTGCGCGAACACTACGTTTTCTTCTTGACTGGCGACATCCGCACGGTTCTAGACAAAACACAACGACGCACAAATGCTGCATCAAACACGCTGACTAGCCACCTATCACTTGATGTGGAGGGTGTGTTCTCATATGTGACATCCAATTTCGATACACGTCCGGACGGTTGCTTCATTCAGAGTCTTTCGCGAGGTACGATATGTACCCGTGACCGCGTTGCATTTGCCAGCGATATTCTCGACGCACTGCAGCATGCGTCTCCTCGGGTGCATTTGGGCGTGCGAGATTTCTTGGAGCGCTCACGCAGGGCTCCAATCATGTTGACGCAGGCTTTCGTACTCCGGAAGTTCAAAGAAGGATGTCGAACCCAAGTTATGGATCAGATAGCACCTCTGCTTGATGCAGACGCAAACAATCAGGCAGCTGGTTACGAAGAGGACGTTTCGGCTGGACGTACAGAGGCTCTGCACGACATTTTTGTCTGCTCGCCTACGTATATGGGGCGTCCGCGATACGATTTCATTCAGTATGTCTCTGAGAACGGCTCAAACGATACTCCACGGTTTGGCGAACTCGTCCTGCTCGCCAACCTGAGTGGAACACGTGGAGTTGCGTTCATCTGTCCATTGGAAACAGAATCGTTCTGCCGAGAACGAAACGCAGGTGCCGTCTGTCCGTGCCAGCAGATCGCGCAAGTGTTCATACATAGCAAGAGGCGCACGAGAGCGCATGAAATCAACAGGGAACATACACTTCATGATGCGTGCAATGATTATGGTATCGATTCGCAGAAGCGCAGGTTCCTGATCTGTATATCTGTGGAGTCTATCATTCAGAAGGTCACCGCATTCATGGATGTATCACAAAGCCACACATGTCTGCCTCTGGAACAAAAGTACTACATCGTAAGCCCTAATTTATGCGAAGGTGTTGAAACGTACGCGTAGGTATTCATCGCGAGAACGTGCAACGACGGGTTTCCATGCATAGGGCAGTCTGGATCGATCGATACCCTCGTGTGAAGAAAACGAGGGGACGCCAAACAACATTTACATGTGAGAAATACAGATCAGCCTCTATGAAACAAATGTACGGGTCTCGCACAGTGCATGGATGCGCTTAGAATGGCAAGCAGACAGACGAACATGCCATATGTTGTGTTACTTGCGTCCAAAGTCTGCGGGACCAAGGTGCATGACAAGAATTTGGAATAATCGATCCCAGTAAAGAGGCATTGTAACAAAGTATGATGACTGGCAAGTCTGACGCATGACCGCAATGAACCTCATGTACATGCGCGCATCTAAGCATGCAATTTCAGGCCCGGTGGGGCTTCACGTAGCTCACAAAAGACACGGCACCCAGCGGTCATAATGCATTCCGGCCTCTATGAGCTTGTGGATTTGAGACTTGGACATTCAATTCTGCTTTCCGTGCACGGCACGAAGCTGAAGACTACTCTTGATTGCAGTGCGCTTGCGTTTAAAGGGCATGACGTGGCGTACAGACCTCTACGGAATTGCGCGCGCGCACAGAGCGATCGATCGGAAGCACAACGGACAGTTAGGAATCGCACCCCAACTCCCGATGTTCAACGAAACTATTTGCAACACCTGCCATCCCTGTGCTAGGCAAGCATTTCAAAACCCAAGCAAACAAGGATCTCTCGTCACAGGGACGTACTCGGCGAATGTGTAAGAGATCACTAGAATTCGAATTCAGAATCTTTGAAGCCTATCCAATATGCGGTGCTTTAGCACTGGCACTTGTTGGCACGGTCGAGCACAACCATTCAGATTACACGGCCATGCGTTCTGACGCTCATGTTAAGGTAAACATCGAAAGTCTGCCCAGCCGAGCTGGTTCGTAATCCGCCAAGCAGATTCAGTCAAAGCGCACTGGATATGATGCGATCTGTTCACGGATACAAAAGCAGGCCGGAAGGCGAATGCTACAATCAGAGACAGACTGAAACCTCCCGACGCACGCAGGAACAGCCAACTATCTGTGCAGAAAGACATGCACCTTTCGGTCACACAACCGTCCCGATTTCCACAGTGGCTCGTGCATTCTTAGCAACAATATAGCGTTTGGCCTGATCCACGGACGCCTTGAGGTCCACCTTGACACGCGCTCCTGGATACGGGTCACGATAGTTCTGGACCTGCGCATGCGCCGAAACTCTCAACCCGCTTTCGACATATAGTTTGCGACTAAATCTGATACACGACTCGTGCATCGCAACCCACGCGTACGACTGATCTTGACCTAAAGGGACAAAGAAGCGCACGAGCACGCGTGTTTCTTGTTTCGCACTGGCCGTCCGGACAATAAATACCTGATCAAATTCACTTGAAACATGACCGGAATCTAGAATCACAATACCAGGCCAGAACGGATGATTGCCGGCTTTGGCGAAAACGAGCTCCGGATACGAAATGCCGACGGCCTGGGCACAACGAATCAACCACGCTCGCACAGACGAAACACGTCGATTGTACGTTTGTCGGCTTAAGTCAATCAGGCGACGTTCTGACCTCACGTGTACCACATTACGTTCCCGAACGCGGTCCGAATCAGACAATGCGTCGTTTGCCACTTCATCACGCACAAGCTTCCTCACCTTCAAATTAGTTTGTTCATCATCGTCTGAGCCGTCGCTTTCCTCGCTCACCTGGCCCCGTTTAGAACCATGGAGTACAGGGGAATGACGAAAACCCGGACGGCCTCGTTCGTCCAGCCTTACATTCATTGCTTGTAGTTCCCTTGCATACACTTCGTTTTGTCGTTCGAGCTCACGTAATCGTCGGAGCACATCATGCAATTCTCGAGTGTAGTCCAGCGCAGCCACTGCTTGTGTTAAAGCTCGCAGGAGATTCTGTGCGTTGGGCTCTACCTGACCAGCACCAAGATGACGCACACTTCGAGACGACCCTGACAGCGGGGACGCCATATCACGACGTAACGTCGCATCAATGCCACCATGCTGTCGCTCAGTATCAGGTAAGCCATTACCGAGGTGCTCGGGCTGATACCTTTCTCCTCGCCAACCCGCCACGCCACGTCTATCATATTCACGCAATGTTGACGCCCGTATGTTCTCTACGTGTCGAGCGGACTCCTGTAGTCTGTGTTGATGGCCTCCGGCATATGGCGAATAAAATTCACGATGCCTAATGCCATGCAAGGGAGGATCCCTTTGTTCTCCACCAAATGAACCTTCGTGACACCTTTCGACCTCGCCATGCGGAAACACACGCCGGTCCATTTCAACATGACCATGCCTTCCTCCGACACCTTGTCGGATCAGATGATGCTGATCGAAGTTTACGGGACCCTCGATGCATCGACCGTCATAGTTACACTCACCATACCATCCGGCTACCGCCATGGATCGTGCGTACCATCCGGCCTCATCCTCAGATTGTCCGTTGCGTTCGGCCCCATCTAAAGTGTCTATGTGTTGACCAGCTTCACGTGTCGCACGCGCATCGAGCTCAATATCACCCGAACCAGACGTTTGGCGCGCGGGAGGACAGGAATAATGATTCATCGTACGAACAGCCCCAAAACAATACCTCGTTGCTCTCCTCTCGCGCGCGCACACACACACAACGACACACCCAAACACACGCTGCAGCACGTGCGAATGTGATACCAATTTTGAGATGCGTTTGAACTGGTGGACCTGTTGAAAGCCAAACGACAAACGAATGAAGACTCAAGACTAGAACCTATACCCTCAGGGCCACCGGCTATCGGTATCCGATAAGGCGTGCCATAAAGTGCTGCGAACGTTTGCTACTGTCAGTCTGCGGCGCGAACGCGAAGACACTGCGCGTCCGTGGAGATAAAAGGCCTTCGCATGCAGCTTACTTGGTGCGGTCAACTGTGCTGTTACGATGAACGACACGCGTCAGCAGAGTGAGACGTTTGAACGCACGAAGCATACGACCTCGCAATATTTCAAGCATCAGGCTAAAAAGACAGGTGCGGCAAACGAATTCAACCCTTCAGATTCCAGCTTGCTCCAGATTTTGCACAGCTCAGTACAAATGTGAAAAGATGCTGGGTAATGTAGCCCTGACATCGGTATTATTGCCAAGAACACTTTTAATGCAAGCATTGGTCGCACGTGCTCAAACCATAATATGATGATAACCGATTCGGCCGATAGTCTTCATGATACGCTCTCAACTTTTTTAATGTCATTGCAACGGATTTAATACATAATTAAATACATTTGCTGAAGTGACTTCAACTGTACCGTCAACAATTCATCGTAACCCTTGAGTAACCCTGATATTGTAGGTTTATAACACATTACCTTGTACATTAAGGTTTAGCGCATCCAATGTTTGAACTGCACGCCATGTTGCTCGCCGTTGAAAGACAGATGGCGCGACATGCAAACGCAGCCGTCGAGGGCGCAGCGCTGCTCACGCGCGCGCGGGGAAATCCGGGCGATTACCGTCACTCCCACCGATCAGCACAAGCACGCACGACCTTCCGCGGAGCATGTTGGAAATGCGGGCGCGAGGGCCACACTAGGCGGAATTGTCCGCAAAACACGGACAAGGGTGGGCATGGAACAGATGGCTCCTCTCCAGTCGGAAGCCTTGGAGCAGCGTGCTTCGCTCTGATGACGAAGTCATACGCGGACGCCGCCCGTGCGCATGTGCTTACCAAGACGCAGCCAACGAAATCAACGATTCCGGACGCTCGCTGGATAATTGACTCCGGGGCGTCGAGACACATGACAGCAAATCGAAACCTTCTTGAGAACATAAGAGCGTGTTCGGAACGCATACGAGTGGCAGACGACCGAGAGGTGTCGGCGTCAGCGGTAGGGGACGCTTGGGTTTCTAATGTGTTGCTTTCCAATGTACTCTTCGTCCCCGGACTCGCACACAGTCTCATATCTGTTCCTGCGCTCACGGCAGAAGGAGCAAGGGTCAAATTTGAGCATGACCGCTGCTGCGTCGAAGGCAAAAATGTCAACTGGAAACTGGAAGGAAAGCTGCAAGGTGGACTGTACGCGCTTCGTTCGAGTACCGCTCAAACCCGCGCAAAGCTCGAGCACCAAAGGCTGTGTCACCCATCTGATGAATCATTTTGTGACACTTGCGTAAGAGCAAAAGCCGCACGACGCAGCTATCCGGCATCAAGCCAGCGAGCAGAGAAACCCCTTGAGCTCGTTCACTCCGACTTGCTCACGATAACACCGCAAGGATTCCGAGGTGAGCGATACGTGGTTACGCTGCTGGACGAAGCAACTGGGTTGGCGGGTTGCTTCCCGATACGACACAAAAGTGAAACGCTCACCGCTCTGAAAAGCATGGTGCGCGCAATGGAAGCCATGTGCGGGCATAGCGTTCGGGCGCTTCGCACGGACAAAGGTACTGAGTACGTTAACGCACCCACTCGAGCGTGGGCCGATGCGTCAGGAATACGCCTTGAATCTGGACCTCCGTTCGTGCCGCAGATGAACGGAAGCGCGGAACGCTTCAATCGAACACTACTCGAGCGAGTCCGTGCGGTCGTACTGGCGAAGGGACTGAACAAACATTTGTGGCCGGAATTGGCCCCGGCAGTCTGTTACGTTCTCAATCGAAGCCCCAATACACGAGGAACAGTTCCTATCGTGGCCTGTGGAAAATCGGGCGATTTGGACCACTTACGTGTACTCGGTTCTCGCGCATATGTTTACGAAAGGGGCCCAGACAAGCTCGACGCCCGAGCTCGCGCAGGTATCCTGGTCGGCTACGGTGAAAGACACAAAGTGTACAGAATCTTGCTGAATGGAACACAAACAGTTGTCGAGGCAACGAATGTGAGAATAATAGAGGAAGACCAGGCACATGAGCTGGAGGCGACGCACGCCGAGACGGAAACAGCGACCGGACTTGTACACAACAACGGACCAGATGTACCAAGATTACTGCACGAATCCGGCGGAGACACAGCTGACAATACCGGTCTGGCCAGCGAATGCCGACAAGTCACGACGGAAGAGCATGCCTGGACGCTTGATGAGGATGAGGCGATGGCCAATTCGCTCATCTCCAATGGGTGGAACTTCGAGAGAGCCGCGGAACACGATGATCTGCGTCGGAGGTCACCTCTGGAGATCCTCCAGCGAGCACGTGATCTTGGCCTCACCGAACAGAACTTTCGCGAAATGCTGTACGTGAATGAGAGCGAAGAAGACGCTGGAGCACAACGCGGACGCAGTGCGAGCGAAGAGCAAGGTTTGACGCACACGATGACGCCACGATATCAGCATGAACGAGGCGAACCAGTGCAGCAGGACTCGCCGCCACCCGCGCCGAGGCGTTCAGAACGTCTCCGGCGACCACCCGCGCGTTTTTGGAACAGCCCGGAAGATGCGCACTTATCTGTCGTGATGGCTACGGAGCCAACTCCGTGCGCCTATGTGACACGGTTAATCACGCAGAAGGAAGAGCTTGAAACTATGGAGGCAAAGGAGGCAATCAAGAAGGAATTGGGCGCCATGATCAGCATGTCCGTATTCGACCCAGACTCCGTCATCGAATATGACGAGGCTCGAAAACATATCGGTGCGCAATTTGTACGAGGCAAACTAATCGTATCTGAGAAATTCGTGGAGCAGGACGCTAATCGGCGAGTTCTGAAAGCTCGGCTTGTAGCACAAGGATGCCTCGTCTACGACTGCAATGGACATCTCGTGCGAGACAATACATTCCAGTACGAAAAGCCCATCGGGTTGCGATCAGCCAGAATCGCCATTGCGCATGGAAGGATCGCAGGAGATTTGGCAACGTTCGACGTAGACTCTGCGTATCTTTCGACGGAACTGAAGGGGCCGAAAACGTTCCTGGAATTGCCAATGGAAGCACGCCCTGAGTCGTGGGGAATTCGCTTCGCTCGACCCGTCGTCCCACTGATTAAAGCGCTATATGGGTTGCCGCGGTCAGGCGCTGACTTTGGGGCGGATGCAAGGCAGAAGATTATCAAGCAAGGGTGGGCTCAGGCATCCGGAGATATGAACATGTACTTTAAAGCTTTCGGATGCGCGAAGGTCCTCATGGCTCTTTACGTGGACGACGGTCTGCTTGCGGGCGACCCGGAGGCAGTCGACAAGGCCATTCTGGAGATCTGCGCCATCTTCAAAATATCCAAAGCAATTAAGAGAATGTCGAAGGGTGGAAACGTTACCTTCCTGGGTATGACGGTAGACGCGAGCCCGGACGCATGGTCATTGCACAGTAACGGCTATTCGACATTAATACTGAACAACGCGCTTCCCAAACTTGGGTATCGATTCGAAAATGGGAGCTGGGTGTGTCGCAAAGCAAAAACACCGCTCAGTGATGTCCAGGCAAGCTGTGAGACCCAGCGCTCATCAGGAACCGTTGCTTGTGAGCCATGGATTCGCACTACTGTCGGCCAGCTCATGTGGCTTGCAAGAGCTGCCAGGCCTGATCTTGCCCACGCCGCTGCGTGGGTGGCGCGGTACGTCGACGCTTGGGACGACCGCGCTTCGTCGGCGCTCGACCGAGTACTGCGATACCTGTTGTGGCACAAAAACGCTAGCGTTGTGTATCCGCGCCCACCGGAGGCAGACAAAAACGGTCTACTCTCATTTCGACTGGAGGTATTTTGTGACGCAGATTTCGCGGGATGTCTGAGTACTCGACGCTCGACTACAGGCTTTGTGGTTTTTGCCCGATCGGGGGCGCTTGTGTATTTGTTGGAGTGGCACTCTAGCCGGCAGCGATCATGCAGCACAAGCACAACTGAAGCTGAGCTTGCGGCAATGGCTAGTTCACTGAAGATTGGTTTAATGCCTGCCTGGTTGATGCAAGAAGATCTGATGCCACCAAATGACAAAAGAGGTCCAATGCGCGCAATCTTGCGCTGCGATAATGAGGCTGCGATTGCATGCGTGAGGAGAGGGTGGTCAGATAAGCTACTGCATATGTCAAAAACACATGGAGTCGAAGTCGCGTGGATCCACGAAGTTACCGAGTTAGCAGGGCTGGCGTTACTGGTGAGGATTGATACAAAGGCGAACACTGCGGATATGTTTACCAAGGCTTTAAGCGCTGACAAGTTCCTCCGACATCGAGACCAGGTTGTGCAGGTGGCTGCTGCCAGCGAGGGGGCGTGTGAAGATATCACTGTACACAGCCACCTTATGCAGGAGCCGGAGCACGTGGGGTCGCGAACCGCGACGTGTCCTGCGGATGGCGCAAAAGGCGGAAAGGGCGTGACGACCCCTTGCCGTGCTGGCAGGGCGTCGCAACCCGTCCGGGCTGCCGTGCAATTACTCTCGGGGACAAGCACGTCCGCACATGCAGCGCGTGTTGCCTTCACCTGCCCTGCAGGGCACACCGTCGCATTATATAAAGAGCGCCTCGCCCCACGATTGCATGCGTAGGGCTTCAGTAAAGGAAGTAAGGTGAATACAGGAGAATAGCAGTCTTCACTTGCACATCATCATGGCGCTCACCTTCGGTAACACCATCCCCACGGTTCTTTCGGGCATGCCTGTTCAACAGGAGGCGCGCTCGCATTGGCGGGCTCCATGCGGCTAGGTGGGGGTCCGTGAACAAGGAAAGGACACTTACGCATCCACCTCATTTGGCAAAAGCATTGTGACTAGGTCCAGCAGCCGCAAGGTTCTGAAATATTCCGCGACGATTCGGCAAAGTCGAAGAAGGGCAGATTGAAGCTTTCCACTGGCAAAACCAAAAGCCGCGGGCCATTACATGCCACGTCCTCGTCCTCGCCCAGGCCATAATCGACCGTCATGCAAGACATTGGGGCAATTCCGGAAGAATAATGGCAAGAAATGGGCTTTCAAGAAGCCCGGACCGGCACCGCGAAAACGGGAACATCGCCTGATTCGGCACACATTCACGGACAGGCTGAACTTCGCACGGGCAGCGACGCACTTAAAGCTAGCGTGCAGGGCTAGAACTGCTCGTCTTAACCTGAACAACTTCCCTGACTTTCGTGTCTTTGCGCAAGGGAAAACGTCTTTCTTTTCGGAAGAGAACCGACTCAAACGCCCTACGTTTGCTCGAGATGACGTTAATAGATTGCCAATAATTTGGAAGAATGTAATCTACTCCAATGAAACGGTCTCTCGGCTCGACGGGCCGAATGGGCACAAGAAGACTTACCAGCACGAACGCACGGATTAAACGCCTTGCGTTGCCTGCAAAGCTCACTGACTGCCGAGCGATGTCAGCGCGCCAAGCTAGATGCCATGATGCCTAGGGCACTAGAGCTACTATCTTGGTGCCCCGACCCGTTAGATTGTTCATACGGATTATTGCAAGATGACGCGTCTAGACATGTGCCGCAAACCACGCACGAGCTGTTTGATTTGGTGGGAATCTCGCTGCCGACTGGCCAGCGCGGTTGCCAGACTGGACCACTTGAAAGCCTGCAGGTGATCATGTTTCGCCACATACCTTGCCAAGGACGCCACTTTATACGCGTAGATAACATAATCTCTGTTTCTATATGACTGCTGGCGAAAGGAAGCGCCAAACCATGTCGAGACCTTGATCAAAAGCATTGCCCCGTCACTTGTAGGCCCGCATCGTCGCCGGTGGCCGTCAGACGAAGTACCATTTCCATTGCTGTGTCCAAATCCCTCCTCGACCTCTTCTTTGTTTCCATCTCACTGTTTCTGTGTCTTACACTTCGGCGCCTCTCTTCCCAGTCGTCCCGTTTGTTCCACGATACCCGTGTCCGCGCCTACCAGATGGGTCCTTGGGCAAACAATTTTCTGAGCGAAAGTGGGCCGAGTTTGTCGCACGGAAGCTTTATATCTTCAAGAGTGACCGAGGACTTGGTGAAGTGTCCAGCTAGCAACCTCGCGCAAGTCGCGTCAGCGCTGCAGGATCAGGTGACATATGCGGGCAAGCAACGGCGGAAGTGCGCGGGGACTTTGTGCAAACGGAAGCGAACAAGATGACAGGGCGCGGACGGTTGGTGGAGGCCGAGCTGGACGTCATGGTGGTGTCGGCGCGCAACATGCCACAAAGACACCGGGAGCTTGTTTGGGGGGAAGCAGGATCCGTACGTGAGCTTGCGCCCGGCGTACTCGCAGGAGACAAAGCTCACGACAAAGAAGCAGGGCGCGGGGAAGAGCGCGACGTGGAATGAGCGCTTCCACTGGCGGTTGGACGTCGCGGGGGGTCTCCAGAACTTGCACATGAACGTCGAAGTATACGACGCGAATGTCGGCAAGGACCGCCTCGTGGGCTCAGTGAAAATCAATTTGATTCCCCTCGTCACTACCGCACAATCTACCCCGGCTATTGATGCGTGGTATAGGCTGCGAGGCCACAAGGGAAGCTTCGCAGGTGATATCTACTTGTCGATCACGCTGCGCACTGTCTTTGAAAGTGCGCCATCTCCGCAGGTGCACAAGCCGACGGCGCACGCCGGCATGCCGTACGCGGTCGCGCCGTACACGCCATCGCCTCCGCCGCAGTATGGTGCACCTTCGCCGCAGTATGGTGCGCCGTCGCCGCAGTATGGTGCGCCTTCGCCTGATATGGTGCGCCTTCGCCACCGCAGTATAGTGCGCCAGCCGCCGCAGTATATGGTGCGCCGTCGCCGCAGATATGGTGCGCCTTCGCCACAGTATGGTGCGCCTTCGCCGCAGGTATAGTGCGCCTTACCGCTACGCCGTCACAGTATGGTGCGCCTATGGCGCGCCTTCGCCCGCGAGTATGGTGCGCGCGCCGCCAGCTATGGTGCGCCTTCGCTTAAAAGCTCCGCTTAATGCCAGAGGAAATCAGTACTTTGGCGGCTATGGGCCACCACCTCAAGTTCCTGCGCAGCAGCAACAACAGCCTCCGCTCCCACAGGCGGATTACAGACAGCATGCGAGTGCCATGTACATACCGCCACCGTCGCCCGTGGGGCATCCGTGGGCAGTGCCAATGCCGCAAGGCTCATCAGGGGCGGCTTACGGCAACGAATCGTCGCCGGCACCTTATGCGGCGTATCCGCCTCCAGTCCCCGTGCCCACTGTAGGACCATTGCCGCCCGGGTACAATGAGCCAGCCGACCTTTACGCATCTGGTGCCGCTTACCCAGGCCAGCGCCCTGGTGGGACAACCCCGCACAGTTCTGGATTTCTGCAAGCACCGCCTGAAGCTACGGGCTACCCTCAGCTATCACGTGCACCTATGCATAATCCCTATTACCCTTGAATCTGTAAAAGACATCGACACCGGTGCCCCACATCTGCTCCGCTTGACAGACCCGATCTCCGGGGCTGAAGTATCCGCGCGGGGATCCCATTCCCGCGAGGGCGCAGATATGAGGAAGGCACAGGGTTGGCGAGGAAAGCGATCCACTTGAATGACAGGAACAAGGGCGCTCTATCTGCCACGCACTCACGCTTGTAGGTGGCGCGGCCGACGCAGCGGTGTTGGCAGCGTCGGAAGAATGGACGTGGATGCGCGCGAGACGGAGATAGCACGCGGCATTGGGCAGGAGGACCCGCAACTTGCAGCAACGGAGCTCGCTTGTGCTGTGAGGTTGCGGCCGCGCGTCATCATGCTCGTTGGGCTTCCGGGGTCGGGGAAATCGACGTTTGTGTCTGCGCTGCTCGAAGCTGCGGCAGGAGGTCACGCCGAACCCGCGGGCCACGGACCCGAAGGACGGAGCCCAGGGACGGCCGAGTGGGTGCGGATTAGTCAGGATGCGCTAGGCTCGCGTCATAATTGTGAAAGGGAAGCGCTGCTTGCGTTGCAGGAGGGAAAGCATTGCATTATTGATCGGTGCAATTTGAACGAGAAGCAGCGCAGCCCCTGGATCGCGCTAGCGCGGAAGTTTGACGGAGTGGTGGGAGCCATAGGATTTGACGTGCCTGCTGCCACATGCCTTGCACGACTGAAGACCCGCCAGGACCACGAGACGATCACAGCGACCGACGACCACGCACGCATCCTTCGCGGGTTGACGCGAGACTGGAAAGTGCCGTCTGAACGCGAGGGGGCATCCACTTTTACGTATCCGTGCGGTCACAGAAGTGTGTGACGGGGTGGTGAACGACCTTTTGGACGTGCCGGAGGCAGGAGGATGAACTATGATCCCGCACGTTGGATTAGCCGCCGCTGCCGACTGCCTCGACGTGATGAATACAAAGCCCGAGCAGCGACAACGTGTGCGAACCGACCCACCAGCTCAGGCAGACGCCGGCTGTGCCAGGGTACGGTGCGCAATGGTGCCAGGCGATACCGGGTTGACGCAGAGCAATGCCAGTCGTGCGTGTTCTCCCACAGCGTAAACAGAAATACGTCGCGCGTGAGCCAGGTCAGTAAAACCGCGCGCCCCGGTCCCTACGCAGGGCGGGGCCTGCGGTTAATGCTGGACGATCAAAGTGCGGGAGAGGGCGGAAGCGGGCGCGGCGGCGGTCGATGCGGTCGAAACGGGCGCTTCGGTTTGGCCGCGGCCGATCGACATCAGCCGGGCGTTGATGATTGTGCGCTCCTCGGCTGATATCAAGAATGAGGAAGACATCATGATCTCGCGCGCCCTCCCGACGATTGCCACGGGCGTGGACACGGTCGAGGAGAAGGAGACGCATCTGCAGCAGGCGTTGTTGACGTCAATTCTTGGCCAGGACAGGAGCAAGACGATCGATATTCCGATTCCGGTCGTGTCAGAGCTGCCGCCAGAGCAGCAGCTCAAGCTGGTGCCGTTCAAGAACCCCAGCTCGTACATAAAGCTTGATCTAACGGACGCAGAGTTTCTGGCCATGTCTGTGGACTACGAGGCGGACGCGCAGGACGAAGCGTGGCTTAACCAGCAAAGCGGCATCGACATTGACACATTTGAATGTGCGATCGACAAGCTTGAAAAGGTGCAGGGCTTCCGACCAGAATTAATACCCTACGCAGGAAGCAATGCACAAGAAGCGCTGCGCATGCTGGATTCGGAGCCAAAGCGCAAGCAAGTGTTCAACTACTGGCTGGCAAAGCGCCAATCACGCGAAGGAAGCAGGCCTCTGCTTCGCCACTTTCAACCTCCTCCAGATCCAGACGATCCTAACCCAGCCGTCGCGTTTCGGCCGGTCCAAAAGGACCAGACAGCGAATCGAAACCGTGCACGCAGTAACACGTATGAAAATTACCGCAAAGTGCTGTTGCTGTACCAAGACTTGGTCAAAGTTCGTGGTGTGCTCGATGAGATTGCCAAGCGCGAAAGAATCAAGCGTGATTTGTTCATGAAGCGTATTGAGTATGCGCGGAAGTTGTCAGAGTTGGCCATCACGAATCCTCGGTTTTGTATCTCATTACCGGACGCAGAAGAGCAAAGCCTCAGGCGGCGGCAGCGCAGGTGCTGCTGGCGGCTCTGCGGCAGGGGCGGAGGAGAACGAACCGGGCATACCGCTGCCAGGAAGAAGCGGCTTGTTAGCACTGGGGTGGATGCGTTTGGCTTTGATGATGCCGCGCAGCACTTTTTGCCACAAATGCGGTACTTTGCCGGTGGCTTTGCTGTGAATGGGGTCGCTTGCTACGATCACCGCGTCTTTTCGGCGGCGACTCTTGCCCGCAGTCGGCCCTTTGCAGCGCCGACAAACCAATTTGACGCGAATGGCTTGCATACTTACGAGTTTCCTTCCGCTTCGATGCGCTGGGCAAAGCCGATTCGAGCTGCAGACGTGGATGTGGCGCACCGGCCGGAGCCACGGTTTCGAAATGCACCGGGCCGAGGTAAGTGGAGCGCTAGCGCTCTGGATGGACAAGAGGATGCCTGGCTTTCGCCAGACAGTGCACGCGCAGCGGCAGCACTGGTAGGAGCACCCGTGGCGCCGGCGCGCAAACGATCGACGATCGTACGGCCGCGACTCGGCCGAGGCGGGCGTATCATTCTCGACCGCATCGCTACGGACGAACATACTGGAGCTCGAACAGATGCGAGTAGCGATAGAGGCGCTTTCCGGGGACCACTATCTCGTACAGGCTCTGACTACACGCTCTCGGGGGCGCATACACGGCTGGCGTTCCGTGGAGACCCAGGCTTCGGAGCTCGCCGGAAGATCACGACGCTCATCCATTCTTTTTGCTTCGACCTTTGAAGGGCTACGGGCTGCTCGTGCGGCAAAGCCCCGTGCCCGCGGAAGGCGCATGGGCGTGGCCCACGCGTCATCAGGGCGCGGACGGCGCAGAAAAGGACGACAGCGTGTCGTCTGTTGAAAGCAGGGACGATTTTGTTTTGGTGACGAGCGCGTTCGAAGACCGGGAAAGACTTCGGGAGACGATGCCATGGTATGTGAGTGATGACAGCCCGCTTTTAGAAATCCTCCGTGAAGAATAATATGTATTGTATTTGCTAGACGAATCGCCGAACCAGCCGCTGCGTGCGATCGAGACATACTATCTGACGCCTGATGGAGAAGAATGTAAACGTTCTCCGGCTCTCGTGCATTCCCTGCGAAAGTAGGAGAAACCAACCCATCCAAGTCACTTGTGACCCCATCTTTGCCACACCGCAGACGGTGCGCGAAGGATCATGGCGACGGGCTCTAGCACCTACTCGAGCCTTTTCAAAAGGGCTTTCTGTTTTCTCTCTGCCGGCGTCAACGTCTCCTCCACGTCGACCAAGTCCGAGATCGCACGCGCCCACAAAATGTACTTCCACGTCGCGAGCTTGTCAATGGTGTCTATGTGATGCGAACCCAGCAGCTCGTCGGCCTTGGGGCTGAGGCCCTGGAGCGCCGAGCACGGGAGCGCGACCATCTGGACTACTTGCCTCGTAACCATATCGACCACTTGTCGGCGTTCGCGGGCAATAAATCCGGGCGCTTGCCCTCGCGCTCGAGCTCGCTGAGCAGCTTGATTGCAGAGGCCCACTTGGCGTACTTCCAATTGCCAAACTCCCTCACGGTCTTGACGCCCAAGATCTCCATCATGTCGTCCGCGCGCTCCGTGATCCCCTGCAGCGCGTGCAGCGGGCCGTCCGCAATCTCGTGCAGCGACTTGCCCTCGCAATCCTTGACCAGCACCTCGGACAAGTTCATCTTGTACGCGCCCATCCAATCGGCGTACTCGTCCACCCTGGCCTTCTTCGCCGCCGGCTCCGCCATGCTGCCTCTTCCCCCTCCGTACTACTCCTCACTTCCAGCCACACACACACACCCCGCCGCCGACCCAATCTCCAACTTCTAATCCACACGCAAACACCTCTCTCTCTCTCTCTCTCCTTGCCCCTCCCATTTCCCACAAAATCCATTTCCGCTTTCAGCCTTCTCAGAAAGCGCACGCGCGCTCATCCGCCAAAATCTGCGCGCGTACCAGCGTAGAGCAGCGAACAGCGCTGGAACCTACGCAAACGCGCACTGTACATAGGATGCGTAACGGAGGTGTACAGTGCGTGCCTCGGCAATAACGCATAGGGTTTTACCGTCGCGGTTTTTAACTTTCCGGTACCACAGAAGCCCGCGTGCGCAGATGGGATGTGCCAGGGGTGGTTGGAATTAGGAGCGTGAATCGGCTGGTGGTGGTTGTTGGCACGTCAGGACGGCTGTGGTTGCTGCGGCTGCTGCGATCTCTGGACAGCCGGTGCGCGGTAAGCGGAAGTGGATCTAGGTGAATTACCTGAGAGCGAACCTAGGGTAAAGGGAGCGATATGGCGCACGCGCAGCAAGCGATGCTTTCAGGATGATGGGTATTACGCGCTTGCCTGGTTCAGGGGCGTTCAGCCCCGCTGCGCTGAGGACGCCATTACGCCAGCGCGTCTAGGCGAGAACGGTTTGTCGCGCCGTCGAGCGCTGCGCAGGGGCCGTGCCAGGGTGCTGGACAGGGACGCCAAAGAGCACGTACGCAGATACGCCTTTGGCGCTGGCTCAAACTGATTATTTCGAGGGCCAAAGACTATTACTAATGTCGATACGCGCGCAATTACTTTGGGCTCAGTCGCAGGGCTTTCTGGACTGCGCCGAGCGCGTTCGCGCCTTCGGCAGGGCCAACATGCAGCAGGCCATGGGCTGCATGGAACTCGCCGCCGACGGCGGCGAGTTTACAACCACGCACGAGATGCAGCATCTGGACTCGCCGCTCGGCGCACTCATACAGTCCGAGGAGGAGCTGCGTGACACGATCAAGGGCATGGTGGATAACGACTTTTACAAGGACTTTTTCGAAAACGACGAGAATGACGAGGACGAGGTGTACGACTGGCTCTCGCAGCTCGTGACCACTTCGGAGCGCCACTTGGTCGAGCTCACAGACGCGCGGAACGACATTCTCGAGGTGGAGGATCGCGCGAACCCTGAAACTCCTCACCAGGACGAAGAGCCGGAAAACTAGCCTGATTTTGCAGACAGGCGGTCTGATTCAATCCCATACCCATTCGCCTGCACGTACGAAAAAAAAAGTTTAGTTGGTAGCCAGGGGCCCGCTCGCCACTCTGCTGATTGTGGGCATCAACCCTAGAGGGTAGCGAGCTGGTCTTCGTCAGAGTAAAGCGTCATACGCATGCTGTATCCTCTTTGAGCACAATTGTGCGCGGCTCCACCGCGAGCGCGAGATTTTGCGCCTAGTCACAAATGTGACAGCAGCATATCACGAAGGAAGGGGGAGCGCACTGCTGAGTGCGCCTTGCGGCTGCGGACTTCCATACCGAAACGCCTCGAAAAGGGCACAGGGAACGGCGTGAGAACGGCCAGGTCTGACACGTCGAGTTTCGCCGTCGTGCCGAGGGTGTGGCGGCGAGTTGTGTCTCGGAGGGCAGCAGCGCACGGCTCGAAAAGCCCGGTATGGACAAGACGACATTCGAAGCTCAGGTGCCATCACGGGTGTCTGCCATTGTGTCTCTCTTTCACGCGGAGAAGCATTTTCAAGCCGCGCGAAGCTTGCTGGCGTTAACAGAAGAAGCGGGCGTCTTGAACGCGCAAGGCGCTGTGGACACGGAATGTGCAAGGTATGTTGAAATCCCGCTCATTCGGCAGATAGAGAGCGAGGTGCTCAAGACGCTGGAGCTGCTGCGATCCGAGGAAGGCTGGCAGATCTCTTATGAAGGAAATAATACCAAAGTATGGTATCGACAGTCAGCCAACTCGTCGCTCAACACTTTCAAAGTTGAAGGCACGCTGCTTGCGCCCGTCGTGAATGTTGCTGCACTGCTAAACGAAATCGACTTGTTCGGCGAGCTATTCTGGTTCATGAGGCAGACCAAGGAGACCGAGCGCGTCTCGCGTACGCGAACGGCCTTCTCCATCGCGACGTCTCTGTTTTGGCCCTTGAGCGACCGCTTTGCAAATGTGCTCGGGTACGCAGTGGATGGCCTGGACGAGGATGAGTGCATGATGATTGTCTGCCGCGACATGGACTATGACGTGGATGTGAACGCCAAGGGCCAGAAATTTGCCAAGGTGCCCGTGCCCAAGGGCGCGGTGCCGATGAGAGCGGAGCTTATTGGCTGGCAGTTTGTTCCCATCGAGCCGACGCTGACCACAGTGCGGCTTGTCGCTCACGTCGACCTCAATCTTTCGTTTGTGCCGTCTGCGTTCGTGAATTGGGCGAGCAAGGCGTTTGCGCGACACACCATTGCGACGCTAGACCACCAGGCGAAGCAGCTGCCGCCTGCGCACCAGCAGCGGCTCGTCGACCCGGAGAGGCGCCAGGTGTACGACTGGATAGACGGGCAGCTACGCAGCTACTGGGAGAAGAAGGGCAAGGCCGACGTGTACGACGGCGGGGAGCTGCACAACGATCCGGGACGCAAGCTGTCGGATGTTGGGAATGCGACCGGCCCGGACAAGAAGCTCGTGATGCAAATGATGAAGGGCGGGAAGTGAGAAGAATGACATCTTGCCAACGGCGCGAGGAGCCCAGGCAACTAACTTGGTGAGAGTGGAGAGTGGTCGTGCAAGCTCAGCCAAGCCTGTACCGCTCCGTGTTCTCCTGCGCCTCGCTCGCTCTGTGCATGAATTTACACGCGAGGACCGTGCGGCCTCGTGCGAACGGATGAAGAATTAAATCGCTAGACTTGATAAGCTTAAGGCTGTGCGAGAGCGTTCCGAATGACACGCACCGCGCGGCACGCCGTGGTATCGCGCAGATCGGCGTCCACGCCTCTGGTAGTCGCGCGCATCCGTTGGCGCGCGCGCACGCCGGCAGTGGAAAGTAAAGCCCCGCTGCCGGCCGGGATCGGTCGAGTCCGCCGCCACCAGCTGCACCGTTGCAAACATAGCAGCTCCACGTCGCCAGACACGTAGCCGCACACACATCATCATCATCACCCGCAAACTATCGTCCCACTTGGAGCGAGTTCTGGTACGTGTTCGCTCGACACAAACACGCGCCCCTACCCAATCTGCGCGCGTTACTATGAAAAAAGGGCACGCGTTGCTAAAAATAGACGGGGAGAGATAATTCATGCATGGAGGCGCTGTAGCGCGAGAGACGCGGCAGCTAAGTTTAGCTGCGGGATAGAAAGTGACCCAACACCGCGTGCAAATCATCGGTTCCTGTTGGAACAAGGCGGGGGAGTGTACTAAAAGCGGTGCGTTTGGGTAGAGCGGGCATGTATGCGTAGCGGATGCTGCTGCTACTGCCACGAAACGCCGTGCGCGTGTGAGTGCGAGTGCGCGACAAGCGACTGGGACACAGGGGGCGTTGGTGGCAGTGGTGGTGGTGGTGGTGGTAGTGGTGGTGGTGGTGGCACGGCGTGCGGGCAGTCAGGTGGCAGGGGGTGGTGGGGAGGGAGGTGGTTAAGTTCGTGGCGTGCTGGTGCTCACTGCGCGCGGTCGTTGGGAGCAAAGAAGCGTGCCGGGCGGGATTTATGGCGGCGATGCATCACAGGAGGGTGCTGGCGTTTGGGCGTGCGTTATGCTGGCGGAACTAAGGCGTAGAGGAGAACGACGCGGAAGAAGAATGACGATGGGGCAAGAGTGGGTGTCAGGGGTTGCCGCGAGGGTGGGTCCACTTGGTGCAGCTGGTGGTGGTGGTGGCGGTGGTGGGTGTATAGGCGTGACGGGTGGGGTTGCTAGAAGGCCGGCGTATCGGTGGGAAGCGGAGCGCGCGCGCGCGCAGCGGCGCACGATGGGCGAGCAGAATGGGACGGCGGCCGCGGAGGAAGACAAGGAGAACAGCGCCATCACGTTTCTGCACGGCCAGGAGGTCGAGCATAACGGATGGCTCATAAAGCGGTCCAACGGCATGCTGCCAGTCAAGAAGAAGAGGTACTTTATTATTTCGGGCTCGGAGCTCACGTGCCGCGCGGCGCCCAACGACGAGAGCAAGTGGACCATCAACTTGCTCAACGCGCAGCTCGAGACAGACCGCGAGAAGCTCCGGCTGGTGGTCACGGCAGGTGAGCGGAAGGTGCAGCTGCAGGCGGCAAACAGCTCGGACTTTGCGGCCTGGGAGAAGGCCATCAAGTCGTCACGCTGTCAGAACATCGAGCAGTTTTACGAATTAGGAGATACGATTGGCGAAGGCGGCTTCGCGGTGGTCAAGGTGGGCATTGATCGCGAGACCATGACCAAGTACGCGGTCAAAATCGTGCACAAGCAGCTGGACGACGAGCATAACATGCAGTTCCTTCACCGCGAGCTGCTCATCATGAAGACCATCAACTCGCCCCACGTGATTCGCACGTTTGACGTGTTTGACTCGCCGCGCGAGCTGTACTTTGTGCTCGAGTACATGGCCGCCGGCACGCTTCACGAGCTGTACCAGAAGAACAAGCCGTTCAGCGAGCAGCAAGTCAGCTCAGTCATGTTCGACATTCTGAGCGGAATCAAATACCTCCACTCCAAGCGGATTGTGCACCGAGACCTCAAACTGAAAAACGTGCTGGCGTCGAACAAGGAGATGCCGTTCAATCTGAAACTGGCCGACTTTGGGCTGAGTAACTTTGTGGGCCCCACCACGACGCGCAAGGTTGTGCTCAAGAGCCAGGTTGGCAGTCCACATTACGTCGCGCCCGAAGTGCTGCGCGACACTGTCTACGGCCCGGCGGTGGATCTGTGGTCGATTGGGGTCATGATGCACATCATGCTGAGCGGCAAGTACCCCTTTGCCGGGAAGACGATTCCTGAGACGCTGGAAATGGTCGCGCGGGCCCATTTCCGCATGCGCGACGACTGGTTCCCTGAGCAGCTCAGCGCCGATGCCATTGACCTGTTGCACAAGCTTCTTCAGGAGGACCCGAAAAAGAGAATCACGGCAGCGGATGCGCTTCAACATCCGTTCATTCTGAACAAGTCGGGTTGAGACCGGATACGAGTCGCCGTAGGACCCAAGGGGTGGAGATGGAGCTTTGGTCTCGGGACGTTTCGCTTTGTCTAACTCGACCGGTCAACCCAAAGAAAAAACAGAAACAAAAAAGAAACAAGAACAACAACAACAAGAAACTCTTCCGATAAAATTCTTATTTTATTCTTGATTTTCTTTGTGCCCGTTTTGGTCTCTTGAGGCGGCGCGACACAGAGGAGACGCAGACACGGCACGCGAACCTCAAGCGGTAGTATCGTGTGCGTCCATCTGGCTCGCTGTGCAATATCATACTTCCCATCCGTATCTACACGAGCTCCCCCCGCGCTTCGGCGTTATAGCTCAGTCACCGGCATGTAATAGCGCGAGCCGCGTTCCTTACCGCTCAGCTGCAGCGGCCGCCAATTGGCCCCGCCCTGCACGGCCTGCAGGCGAGCCATTTGGTCCATTGTCATTTGCGCGGTCCTGGAGAATACAAACCACAGAATGCCCTCGGAGCAAGGCGGCGTGGTGAGAGACCCCATGTAATTAAAGTAGGCCGCCTTTTCAAACGTGGGCACAAAGTCCTTCAAAGAACCGGCCTTCAAGGGCTGGCCGCCTGCCTCGGGCGCATTCGGATTGGGCAGTGACTTGAGCACTGTCTCGGTCCACTGGCACGGATTTGGGGACTCTCGGTACAACACACCGACCACGGCATTGGAAGGCGCATTGTCGCCCGCCCACACGGGGCGATCTGCGCTTGCTTCCTTGTCAAGGCCAAACACAAAGTGCACCTCGGCAATGCCCTTCTCACCGCGCAGCGCGTGCTCGCTTGAGCTCGTGTGGAAATGGAATTGCAGGAACTTGTACACAAACCCGTTGGGTAGCAGCATGCGGATCGCCGGTTCTGCGTCGGAAGCGACCTGCGGAAACGAGAACGGCCCACCTGGGCGCGTGCGCTTGCCCTGGAACGTCGGGTTGGCGGCAAACTTGAGCCGCGGTGTCTGCAACTTGGCCGTGACGTCGTTTTTGGACACCGTCCACGACTGCCAGATATCTGTGCGCAGATCAATCGGACTCTGGTGCGGCGCATCCAGGCAGATCTTAATTTTAATCTTCCAGATAGCCCCGCCAGCGTACGTTGTCCCTTTGGTAACCCCAGCACCAGCGCGTCCGCCATGCGGTTTCAGGGCGCCACCAGCCACGCCACGGCGCTCGCCGCCAGCCCTTTCGTCAGCGCAGCGCCGAGCGCACCGCCGGCGCGACACACTCGGAACGTCGCTGATGCTGTCTCTGCCGAGTCTGCGTCTTCGTGTTCACCCATTATAATGTGCGGGCACAGCAGTCCAGCAGAGGTAACGCAGCGCGCAACCGCTCGCGTTTCGCTCATCTCCCTCATGCGCGTGCGGCAGCGCACCCTCGCGGTGAAAACGCGAAGCCGTGAGGCCAGCGCCCTCTGCTCTTTCGCCCATGGACAGCCGCTGCCCATTTCAGCCCACGCCGCAGCTGCGCCGACTTCGGACCCGCCGCTCCCTCAGCCGCATTCTGCCGCGCGGGATGGCTGTGCGCCGCGCCACCGCTCGACACCCAGCTGCTGCTGCTGCTGCTGCAGCTGCTGCAGTTGGGCCCGAACTCCGAGCGGCGCACCCACTCCAAACGCCAGAACCATGCCTGCCTTTGGTCACCTGTGCGCCTCTTCTATTTGCTTCCGCCTACGGACCGAACCAGATGTGGCGCAAGCAGCGGCACGTACCTGCCCGTGCAAACCCCCGATGCGAATGTGTGTGCCTGTTGAGTCCCCTATCCGCCCTTCGTGCAGTTCTTTTCACCACAGTCCGTGCTGCCACAGCTGCTGCTGCTGTTGGTGGACGTGGATGTGGTGGTGTTGAGACGCGAGCTGGCCAGCTGAGCTTGATGCGCAGGCGCGCAGAGGGGCGAGTCGCGGAGGGCGCACGTTCCAACCCGTTGCAAACGCCGCACGCCCACCCCCCTCACCTCAGCCACAACCCCAGTACAACATACAGCGCGCATGGGATGTACGAAACGGGCCCGGAAAATGCGCCAGACCTCCCATTCTTCTCATTTTCAATCCACACACATGCGCGACCGCGCGGGGTAGAGACGGTGGTGGTGGAGATGGAGATAGCGTTGCAATCACCCTCACACCCACATACGAAATAACGCTGTTTGCATACGAACACATGCAGCTTGCACGCAAAAAGGGTACAGCCGTCTGGAAATTTCCGGCGCCGCACACACCGCAGCGCGCATGCAAGCAGCATGGAAAAAGGGAGAACCCCCGCCAGGGCGTAACGGTTCACACCCGCACGGAAATAAACACAGCACACGCGGTACACTGAGGGGTACACTGAGGGGTACACTGAGGGGTACACTGAGGGGTACACTGTTGTAGGGTGGAGTACACTGGTGTACGGTTGAGTACGGTGGGGTACGGTTGAGTACGGTGGAGTACGGTGGAGTACAGTGAGTACGGTAGAGTACAGTGAGATACAGTGAGTACGGTGGAGTACAGTGAGATACAAACTTTAAATTCTCGCACGCTTGATGATGACAAGCGCACGAACCCGGATGACACAACCCTTCTCAGATGACCGAACCCCAGCAACACGACGCACACAGCACAGAGAACACAACCACACGACGCACACAACACAGACGACGAATACCCGGGGCGTGGAAAATCCAACGTATAGGGCCTCTACTATTGCCCTTCGCGTCGGCACAGACAGCACCGGTCTCGACAGGGGCAGGGTGTCGTAACGGACAAAGCCGCCGTCTGCCTTCAGTGCTCCAAGAGCACCGAAACCCCCCAGACACGATGTGCTGCTGGCTCTGCTACACAGGCTCAGCAAAAGGCCCTACGCCTTCCGACGACCACGCCCAGGCACCCGACACCAAAGAACAACTCTTCCTTTATTCTCTGTGTCCTACTCCCTTGCCTCTACTTCTTCCGCTCTCAAGAAATCCGGGGAACCGCACGGGCCCGCGCCCATTATATACCCCGCCGTCCTTGCTGTCCTTGACGCGGAAGGGAGAAATTATTTCTCCCAAAAGGCTGGGCTTTCCTCCGTTCGTTCCACGGAACGAAGCCACAGCCAGCCACGTCAGCAAGCGGCTCAATGGGTGCCGGCCGGCCGCCAAGCGGCTCCTGCTTCCCTCGGACACGCGACTCCGGCTCCTCGGGGCGAAAGACAACAATGCACAAAACCAGAGGTACAGGGTAAAAAACCACGCGGGCGAAAAAGCCCCTGTACCTCAAACAATTCCGAGACGCCGTACCTCCGGGTGTACACCCAGGGCGTCTCTCGGACCGGAACACTTTTCGTGGAATTTTAGGGTTCCGCCCCGAGAGACGCCGTAGGGTTTTGAGTACAAAACCCTAGAAAGTTCTATGATGAAAGATTGTTCGAGAAGCGTGATGATCTCGGACCTGCGAAATGTTTGTCATTGTCGTTTTGTGTGGCCTTGTGCAAAGGTCAAAGGCCGGCCGAAGCTTCTGGATTCGTTCTTGACGCGCCCTCCCGGCCATTTTCCGGATACGTGGCCGGCTGTGGTTGCGAGTTGTGGAACGAATCAAAACCTGTGGTGGAAATTCGTCCTGTTGGAGAAATTTGTTCTCCCGTCCTTGCTGGAAAGAGCAAGGACGAAGGGTATAAAAGGACGAAGGGGCAAGCTGGTTCCCAGGAATTTCCAGGTCAAGGTAGAAGAAGAGGTAAGGGCAAATAGAATAAAAAGAGAATTGGTTAGTTGGATTGAGGCAGTCGTTGGAAGACTTGGGTTGGATTTGCGGGAGAGGCACGCTAGCGTGTTGTGCGAGCGGATATCGGTCTGGAGTGTTTTTAAAAAGGCAGCTGGGGTTTAAACGTACCTTCCATCACCCTTCACTTGTCAAGACCGGTCCACTCCCTCTCGTAGTCCCCTATAAGTTGAATTTTCTGTCCTCTCTTCCTTTCTAGCCACTTTTCTCTGATTGTCCTGCTTGTCCTTCCGTTCGTTTCGGTGTGTCGGTTCGTCGTCGGTTTGTCAGTTTCCGGGGTGTGGCGGTTTCCAGTTCCTGTTATCGGTGAAGCGGTCCGGTTTTGTTGATTCGGTTACAAAGCAGAAAGGGAGAAATTCCAAGTGGTATCATCGCCCGGTTGTTTGGAGAAAATGGAAAGCCATGAAATGGAAATGAATGTCCCGCAGGAGAATGCGGCATGGATTGAGGCAGCTAATCAGCTGCATGCGCGCATTGCGGGACAGGAGATGATGATGGCACAAGTGCAGGAAGCGAATCGTAACCTCCATGAAATGATGCATGTTTTGTTGCGCCAGCAGACCGTGGCGTCTGGGTCTGGTGACAACGATCGTGCCATGGCCGCGTTAATTGGGCGCAGTTTGAGAAAGTTTGATGGTCAGCGTGACAAGCTCGTTGTCAATGAATGGCTGATGCGAATGAAGAGCGACCTGGATATCTGCATGCCCGCAGATGCTTTGGACTCGCAGAAAGTGATTGTTGCAAGTCGCTTTTTCGAGAGGGACGCAGCGCTGCTTTGGGCAGCTCGTCCGGAGGAGCAGAGAAAGGGCCTTGCAGAGGCCGGATGGGATGCGTTCGCAAACTTCGTGCGCACAGCGTTTGAGCCGCCGCAGGCGCATTTGACAGCGCGCACCAATCTGTATCAGTTGAAGCAAGGGAAAATGACGGTCGCAGAATTTGAGCAGAATCTCAGGATGACAGCGTTATCAGTTGAAGATGTGACAGATGCAGAACTGAACACCATCTTCACGCTGGGCTTGAAGGAGAAACTGCGTATTGAGGTGGCCCGTCAGGACACAAGGACCTTGGAAGAATCACTGAAAGTTGCGTTGGCAGCTGAGCAGGTTGCAAAGTTCGGAGGAGATATGAGTCAAGTGATCAAGAACTCGTCATCGACTCATAGCAGGGCGTTCTCGTCGCATTCTGGTAGCGCACCAATGGATTTGGGAGCCATGGACAAGCGGAAGTCTGGCAAGACCAAAGTGAAGTGTTACCATTGTGGAGAACGTGGACACATTAAGCCCAAATGCCCTAAATTGAAGGAGCGCTTGGCAGGTGGTCCGCCAGAGCCGGAAAACTAAGACCTCGAGAGCCAAGACAGGAGGAGATCTCGAGGGGAATGGAGCCTCCTGTAATGGGTGTTGTGGAAGGTGTTGCGCACGAGGGTGCGAGGTCAAGGCTCTTCTACAAACATGGGAAAGTGAGTGGTTCAAAAATCGACTTCTTGATTGACAGTGGAGCGTCGCATAATTTCCTGGGGTCCCGATTCTTGGACGCAAGCGTAAAGTCCAGTTGCGATGAATGCATGGTCGAGCTTGCGGGAGGACAGAGAATGAAGGTGCACGGCCCCATTGTGCTTGCGGTGGACCTCGGTTTCTGGATAGGGAACGTCGAGTTTTATATCGGTCCCATTCGTATGGATGCCATCTTAGGGTGGAAATGGCTCAAGATGGTGAATCCTAAGATTGATTGGCAGAAGGGACTGATGGAAACGAGGCCCGAGGGGAAGGAAATATGCACGTTGGAAAATGTTGAAGAAGTGGTTCCCGAGCTTGACGGGAAAAATCAGAGCGTGGCTGCTTCGGAACACGAGTTGACTCACATGCCTATGCAAAGAGACTGTGAGACGTGTGTCGTGGCGAAGATAAAGCGACGCCCGGCCCGAAGGCTGGAGAAAGATGTCAGTGCATTGTCATTCAATGATGAAGTCGGAATTGACTTGGTGGAGCCTGGGCGAAATGTGAAGTCGGTAGATGGTTCAAAGTTTATTTTGACGCATATCGACAGAGCCACAGGATGGGTGACATTGGCGGGGCTACGTGCGAAAACCCACACGGCGGTTGCGGACGCTTGGAAAAGTGTGCAAGCCGGGAGAGGATGGCCGAAGGTTTTGCGAACGGATGATGGGAATGAGTTCAAGGGAGATGTGGGGAGACTGGTGCGTGAACACCTCATAAAGCACGAGGTGGGGATTCCGTACAGGCCAAACAGTCATGCTGAACAGGAGCGGTTTCACCACACGCTGAATCAGGGAATCCGTGCGAATCTTGTGCAGGCCGGACTCGGGAAGCGTTGGTTCATGCACGCCGCGCAGCATTTTGCGTTCATGACGAATAGACTTCACGTGGGCAGGAAGTCTGGAAAGACGCCGTTTGAATTACGACATGGTGAAAAATGGTCGCCGAGAAATCTTAGTTTGCCATTCGGGTGCAAGGTGGTCTACAAAGATGATCAGCCTGACAATAAGTATGCACCGCGAGGAAAAGTTGGCATTCTCGTCGGCGTTGGAGAGCATCCGATGGCAATTTTGGTGCTTCCTCGGGATGACTGGACGAGTGAGACCCCAAAAGTAATTCGCACTCAGGATTTTAAGGCATTTACCCATGAGTTCCCTTTAAAGGGAATTGAACGAGAGATGGTGAGCCTGAGCCAGCAGGAAGAGTTGCCAGAAGTGGACGAACCATCCGCGGTTGAAGCGGTGCAGGACTTGGATCGTCGTATCGATGCTCTCAGAGCTAGAGAAGCGGAGCTTGAGAAAGAGATCGAGGCATTGAAAGTGAGAGTGGTTGACGAAGAACGGGCAGCAGGCACGGGTGGTCCAGTGACGATCCCACAGTTGAACTTAACGACTTTGCTGAAAACTGGAGCGGCGTTGGCGTCTGAGCAAGGACGAGCCGCGATGGAAAAAGAAGTCAAATCCATGCTGAAATTTGGGGTATGGGATGAGAGTCCCTTGACGCTGGAGGAGGCCCGGAGGCAACCTGGTGCTCGTTTCGTACGCACACATTTCATTTTCGGTCTGAAATTTGCTGAGATGCCGGAAGAATTTCGCAAGGTGAAGTGCCGCTTGGTGGCCGGGGGAAACAGGATATGGGGGTCCGATGGAGCTGCGACGAATGACATTTTTGATTATGAGACGCCTGCTGGTTTGTCAGCTATCCGAATGATAATAGCTGTGGCTGCAATTCTGGGCCTTCAGATTGTTAGTTTCGACATCAGCTCGGCATACCTCCATGCGGACCTGTCTGGGCCACCTACGTTTGCATACTTACCGCGTGAAATTTGTGATTCAAAAGACACAGTAGTCAGGCTGAGAAAGGCGCTGTATGGCTTGCCCAGGAGCGGCTCGGATTTCTCACAAGATGCTCGGAGGAGATTGCAAAAGTTCCAGTGGAAGCTCGTGCATGGTGAAAAGAATGTGTACGTCCGGAGAAATGCTGCAAGTTCGTCAGTTGCGTTGTTGGCTCTGTACGTGGATGATGGTCTATTAGCCTGTCGAGAGGAGGAACGCCCAGGAATCATCGAAGAATTGAAACAAGAGTTTCTCATAGAAAAAGCACCAGAACTATTGACGGAAGGAGGATCCTTGAGATTCCTGGGGACGAGCATTTCCCTCAAAAATGGGAGCGTGAGTTTGGCGAATCAAGAGTATCAAGATGTGGTCATTCGGGAATTTGAGCAGGATATTAGACGCGTATTGCGTGCCGTGAAGTCACCATCTGAGAAGCTAGATGGCGAGGAAGTTCTGAATTATCAAGTCATCTGGAAGACTTTGAAAGTAAGAGAACACGTCGGGAGGCTGATGTGGCTCGCCAGAACGGTTCGACCTGATATTGCGTATGCAGTCGGTATGATTGCCCGGTACGTTGACAAGTGGAATGTGGCAGCAGAAAGGCTGCTCGTACGAGTCGTGCAGTATTTGAAAACACCTCGGGAAGCATTGGAGTATCACGTGTTGGGGAATCTCAAGGAAGGCATCAGAGGGGTGAACATTCTTGGATACACGGATGCTGACTTTGCTGGTTGTCCAGAGAGTCGTGTGTCGACTTCTGGAAGAGCAACGTACTTAGTTGCTGGAGATTACAAGTACCTAGTGGATTGGTCTTCAAGAAAGCAGCGTTTCGTGAGCTCGTCGACTTCAGAGTCGGAGCTGGCCGCCCTAGAGGAAACTGTGCAACTCTCGTTGTTTCCTGCATTGTCTTTCTTGCGAAGTATACGTGACGGAGAGTTCTCGGTGATTTTGATGTGTGACAATCAAGCTGTGATGCGAGCAATAGAGATGGGGTACTCGCCAAAGTTGCATCATATGGCGATAACCCGAGCAACAGATTTGGCCTGGTTGCATCAGGTGTGCGAAAAGCAGAAACTTGTGAAACTGGCATTTGTGAAGACGGACGAAAATGTGGCGGACTTAATGACCAAGGCCTTATTTCCGGAGGGCCACATTAAGTGCTGGGAGAAGTTACGCGTCCCTCAGACCGGAAGGAGGAGCGTGGAATTTTAGGGTTCCGCCCCGAGAGACGCCGTAGGGTTTTGAGTACAAAACCCTAGAAAGTTCTATGATGAAAGATTGTTCGAGAAGCGTGATGATCTCGGACCTGCGAAATGTTTGTCATTGTCGTTTTGTGTGGCCTTGTGCAAAGGTCAAAGGCCGGCCGAAGCTTCTGGATTCGTTCTTGACGCGCCCTCCCGGCCATTTTCCGGATACGTGGCCGGCTGTGGTTGCGAGTTGTGGAACGAATCAAAACCTGTGGTGGAAATTCGTCCTGTTGGAGAAATTTGTTCTCCCGTCCTTGCTGGAAAGAGCAAGGACGAAGGGTATAAAAGGACGAAGGGGCAAGCTGGTTCCCAGGAATTTCCAGGTCAAGGTAGAAGAAGAGGTAAGGGCAAATAGAATAAAAAGAGAATTGGTTAGTTGGATTGAGGCAGTCGTTGGAAGACTTGGGTTGGATTTGCGGGAGAGGCACGCTAGCGTGTTGTGCGAGCGGATATCGGTCTGGAGTGTTTTTAAAAAGGCAGCTGGGGTTTAAACGTACCTTCCATCACCCTTCACTTGTCAAGACCGGTCCACTCCCTCTCGTAGTCCCCTATAAGTTGAATTTTCTGTCCTCTCTTCCTTTCTAGCCACTTTTCTCTGATTGTCCTGCTTGTCCTTCCGTTCGTTTCGGTGTGTCGGTTCGTCGTCGGTTTGTCAGTTTCCGGGGTGTGGCGGTTTCCAGTTCCTGTTATCGGTGAAGCGATCCGGTTTTGTTGATTCGGTTACAAAGCAGAAAGGGAGAAATTCCAAGCTTTTAATCCATGACAAAGGGTACACTAGGATGTATTAAAAAAAGAGTTTAAAAAAGAAGGAATAATTAATGCGGTGGATGGGAGTTTGAGCGGGTGCGCCACGAGCGGGACAAGGGGTGGTGCGCGAGGGGGGATGGGGTGGAGTGGGCCGTGGCCATGGCGCGGTGGGCTGGTTGAAAGCGGCTGGTTTAGCGCTGTAGCACGTGCACTCGGTCTGGGGCAGCGGCTGCTGCGCGGTCCACGTCAATGCTGGTGATAAGGAGACCCGCTTCGGAGCGGCCCAGGTGGTTGACCAGCCGCCGCCGCTCGAGGTCGATCACCGCGCTGCCGCCGGCAAACTGGCTGCCGCGCTCCAGGCCCGTGCGGTTTGCGGCCACAAAGTGGCACGGCGCACCGAGCAGCGGTTCAAGTCGCCAGCCCCAGTAGTTGTGCAACTGTTCGAGCGCTTGCTGCTCTGCATGAGCAGCGGCCGCGGGCGTGCTTGCCTCGTGGTCGCCATCCTCGTCTGCTGGCTTTGGTGATTGGAGCCACGCAGTCGACAGAATCAGCAGCGCGGCCTTCTGGTCTCTGCAAAAGGACGCCAGCGCAAACGTGTCGCGCTCAAAGTCAAAGTCTTCGCAGTTGAGGTCCATGCAGATGCCGAACACCACGCGGCATCCGCGCAGCTCGACGACATGGAAACCAGTGCCTGGTTTTGCCCACGCCTTGTCTGTGACATACAAAAACGTCTTTCTATAGTTCAGCCGCAGCTTGCCGTGCTCGTCCAGCACGTACAGCGAGTTGTAAAAGTCGCCCTGGGCATCCACTTCAGCGTAGCCGGCGACCACGCAGCAGCGAAGTCTGAGCGCCTGCGCGCGGCAAAACCGATACGTAGGCCCAGCAGGCGGCCGACTGTTCTCGCCAGGCTCACCGTCTTCACCACCACCTGCATATTCCACAAACGGCCGGATTTCTTCCTTGCTGTGGAACACGTACCCAGCGAACGCCATTTCGGGCAGCACCAGAAAGTCGAGCTCGCCCGGCCGCAAGTGCGACACCATGGCTTCCACGGCAAGAACATTCTTCTCCAGCTCGCCCCATACTGGCGTATACTGCACGCAAGCAATTCTCACCATACTGCCCCCACCCACAAGACATGCGCTTCTGCTGCGGACCACGCACAACCTGGTTTGACGTTCACGCGCATCGCAACTTTCCTTTTATACACGCACCGACGACATATCGACGGGAAACGGGACAAAAGAAATACCCGCCCGGCGGTGTGCGACGCCATGCCCGAGCTTGCGGCACACACCACCACTCCTGGCGATGATGCAAGCGCCGTTCGTGATGCGGAGCGGAAACGCGCCGCCGAGCGCGAGGCGAAGAAGGCACGGCACAAAAGGCGCAAAAAGGAGTTGGGAGAGGAGGAGTACAGACGCCTGAAAAGTGAGAAGCAGAAGCGGAAACAGGCGCGGAAAGAACGACAGACGCGCCAGGCAGGCGGCAAAGCAAGAGAGGCGGATGTCGCGGCTTTGGAAACGACGCACGATGCCTACGCGGCCCAAACTGCGCCGCCGCAAGTTAAAAGTGGGGTTAACATGGAGCCTGGTGTTGCGCGAGAGTCTCGTGCCCTCACCATGGATGGAGAATCGGGCGCAAAGCCGGGCGCAAAAGTGGTTACAGCAGTGGCCGCAGACGCACAGGTACGACCGCGTGAGGGACCGCAAGAACAGCCGCGAATAGAGTCAGAAACAGAGTCACACACAGATCCGCAGCTGCTAGCGACGCACCAGTCAAAGCCACGGACAAAGCAAAAGACAGCCATTCGGACAGCAAACATGCTAGTTTACAGAAACCCGCTGCCCGTGGATGAAGTGAGCTTCTTCTTCGAGCACGACGCAGATTTCACGACGATGTGTTCCAAAGCGCAGGACATTGCGACCATGTCCGAAAAGCGCACCTACAAGTGGCATGAGGAGCACAAGCACGAGTTTCTTTCCGGCCCATTCACGTCCAGCGAACGCCGGCAGCTGTGGATGGCGATGGCGGCAACAGCGCGCGCGCATAGCATGCAGTGCAGCGCGCCAGAGCACCTTCAGATTATCGCACAGTCGCGGCCGCGCCTGTACCCGGCCGGGTTTTGGTTGCGCGTTGCCGACTTGATGCCTCAGCGCTCAGTGCAGTCCGTTCTTGCGCAGGCGGGGAATCTGCTGAGCAAGGTGGGCGAGAAGCGCGGGCCGTGGAGCGAAGAAGAGGACGCACAGCTTTACTTTATGCTGGGCGCCACGCCTGACGAAAAGAACGACAAGTTTAAATGGCAGAAGATTGGCGATGAGCTCGGCCGCAGCCGCAGCGCGTGTCGAGAGCGCTACCGCGCACTCGAGGCTCGGAAAGAACACGAGCGCAAGGACATTGCCAACGGCTCTCTGGGCCCCTCGGAGGTGCAGCTTGTCATGAATCGCGTCGCCCGGCTGGGCTTCCTGCATGAGCTCGCCCAAAGACCATTGATTCCGTGGCAGGAGGTGGCTCGTGGCGTGCCGCACCGCACGGCGAGGCAATGTCAAGCGGCGTGGGTGATTGAGGTTGAGCAGCGGGGCAGGAACCACAAGTCATTTTCGCAAATCAGCGGGACTGACCTTGGGCTCATTCGCAAGCTCAAGGCACTTCCAAGCAACTGCGTGCGCTTGTCTCAGATTCCGTGGGATCAGCTTGTACCGGGACTAGATCCAAGCCGCGCGCGCGCGCGATTCCGCACGCTCAGTCGCTTTTACATCCCGGAAATCAAGACGTGCCCGCGCGCAGAGCGTGAGGAAAAGTTTCCGTGGCGCGAACGCGTCCGCGTGATCGAGGCAAACATCGCGCAAGTTGTGGAGCGCACGGATCGCAGAAAAGTACGCAGATACAAAGTCAACGTACCGCCGAGCATGCAGTCTCTACTTGAGGTTGACTCTGGATGCACCGGGGACGCCGGACAGAGTGTGACGCCTGCAGAGTCGAAATGAGGCGTCCAAACGGGCGGGCATTGCGCGGATGAGGCGCGAGCTGATAAACGAGCGAGGGATGATTTTCGCTGCGATTGAGTAGGACGTTTCTTGATCTTTCAGACCATGTCATTCAGGTCTCGTGGTCACGACCGGAGCCTCATGGCCGAGACCACCTGTGTCAACGACAATAAACGAGTGCAGGGACTTCAAGTCGGGTTGGTGCTACAGAAACCGTGTCGAGCGGCGCGCGCATGCCCGTATGCAGCTGCACGCGACAGAAAGCCCAGTCGCGCATCCGCCCTCGAATCGTCTGTCTATGCAAGTGCAAGTGGATCCAGACACACGTTCCATGCCACCCAGGTGGTGCCACGGCATGCATGTAATCCGGATTCGCTCTTGTCCTGCGGCTACTAATCGCTGAAGCCCACCAAAGTGAGTGACGCCGCGATTCTGATCTTTTTTGAGTGGTGCGGCGCTGGCGGGGAAAGGGAAAAGTAGACGCGGAGGGACCCAGTCGTCAGGGCGCTTGGTAGGTTAGAGAAATCGATCTGGCAGACCGTCAAGTCGTAGGATTCTGAGCCTTTGCGACACACCGCACCGCAGGCGACAGGCGCAAGTATGGCGGACGACGCGTCGTCAGAAATGACGGCCGAGCAGAAGAAGGCCATGCGCGACGAGAAGAAGAAGCAAAAAGAGGCAGAGAAGGCGGCCAAGGAGGCGCGAAAGCGGGAAGAGCAGGAGGCACTGAAGCGCAAGCAGGATGAACTGGAAGCGCTCAGCAAGGACATTGAGTTTCTCAGCGTCGAGGAAGGGCACCAACCCACGCAGCTTTTTGGTACGTACAAGGTGATCCGGTCGGCGTGCGCTTCTACCGGTTCGGGCCGCACGTTCACGCCGATCGAGTCGCTGGGTACATCGCTCGAAGGCCAGCACGTGTGGTGCCGAGCCCGCGTTGCCAACGTGCGCGGCAAGGGAAAGGCGGCGTTTCTAGTGCTGCGACAGATGCGCGGCACCGCACAGGCGCTTGTCGAGGAATCTGACATCGTACCCCGCGACATGATCAAGTGGATCTCCAAGGAGATCACGGCTGAGTCCATTGTGGACGTCTTTGGACTTGTCAAGCTTGCTGAAGTCAAGTCGTGCACAGTGTCGGATGTGGAGTTGTTCGTTAGCCGGCTGTACCTGGTCAGCAAGGCGGACCCCTTGCCGTTCTTGCTCGAGGACGCTGCTCGACCGGCGCACGTGGACGGTGCGCACGTGCTTCGTGACACGCGCCTGGACAACCGCGCGATCGACCTGCGCGTGCCGGCGCACAAGGCGATCATGCGCGTCCAAGGTGGCGTGTGCGCGCTGTTCCGGGAGCACCTATCGGCCAAGAGCTTTATCGAGATCCACTCGCCGAAGCTGATCAGTGGCGCGAGCGAAGGGGGTGCCAATGTGTTCCAGCTCGATTACTTTGGCCTTCCGGCGTGCCTCGCGCAGAGCCCGCAGCTCTACAAGCAGATGGCAATCTGTGCCGACTTTGAACGTGTATTCGAGATTGGGCACGTTTTCCGTGCCGAAAAGTCAAACACGCATCGGCACCTGACTGAGTTTATCGGGCTCGATATTGAGATGCAGATTGACGAGCACTACATGGAGGTCATGCGCACGCTGGACCACATGTTTGTGGCAATCTTTGACGGGCTTACGCAGCACTTCCGCGCCGACCTGGACACGGTCGCCGCGCAGTACCCGTTCGAGCCGTTGCGCTACAAGCCGGCAGGCGAGAACATCATTCTCGAGTTTCCGGAGGGTGTTCGGCTGTTGCGCGAGGCAGGCTACGAGATCGGTGACCACGACGACATGAACACGGAGCTGGAGCGTGCGCTGGGCAGCATTGTGAAGGAAAAGTACGACACTGACTTTTTCATACTATGCTCGTTCCCGTCTGCTGTGCGCCCCTTCTACACGATGCCGTCGCCCACAAACCCAGACTACAGCAACTCATTCGACGTGTTCATTCGCGGCGAGGAAATTGTGTCTGGCGCGCAGCGTATTCACGTGCCCGAAATGCTTATCGAGCGCGCGAAAGGATGCGGCATTGACCTGGACACGATCAAAGACTACGTTGATGCGTTCCGCTACGGTGCGCCCCCGCATGGAGGCGCCGGCGTGGGGCTCGAGCGCGTGGTCATGTTGTACCTCGCATTGCCGAATGTGCGGGAGTGCTGTCTGTTTGCACGCGACCCGAAGCGGCTGACGCCGTAGACTTGGCGTCTGCCGCTAGGAAGCCTGTGTGCGTTGTTCTGCACCGCCTCTAGTCGATACTATCCATTCTAGTTTAGAACAAACGGTCCGCGTGACTTTCTTTTCCTTCGGATCACGACTTCCCCTCCTCTTCCACACCAACGCAACGTCACAAAACGCAGAAACAAGACCGACGACTCGCGTCTCGTGGTGTGGAACCACTTTTTTTCCGTTTCCCTTCTCGACCGCGTGTGCGCTGCACGCGCCTCAAAGCACGCTCCACCAGGTCACACGAAAGAAGGAGGGTGCATATTCGAGTCGCAGTGCGTCGCGCAAGGTACGGCAAAACGTGGCAGAGTGGCCGGTGGGCTCCATTTTGTTTATTATCGAGTTGTGCTCTCCGCGAATGGCCGGCGCGTTCGCGTGGAAGTACGACTGATTTGGCTCCAGCTCGAAACAAGCAGACCTTGCGCTGGCAGGACCTATATGGACTTTCACGAACCTGTATGACACGGTTCCACAACCGCCGCGCCGCGCCGCGCCGTGCCGCACGGCGTTCCACAGGGCGCAAGCAGACGCCGCGCGCCGGAATCCCGGTTGCGTGTACCCTGCACTCAGCAGCCGTTTTCCGGCCGACGGCTTACATTCACCGGCACGCGGCCCACAATTTTCGGCACGCGCTGAACGCACGCAAACACGCAAACACGCAAACACGCAAACGGCTTTTTGTTCCGTCCTGTTTCTCATGTGTTTCCGCGTGGCGTCGTCGACAGCTGTAATGCGAGTGCGAAGAAAAAGGTTGGTCGGACAACCTAGTCGCTTGTCATGATGCCCATGCGCGCGCGCTCGAGCGCCCGTTTAAGTGTGATTTATTGATTGCTGTGCTCACATCGCTCTGTCTCTCTTTCTCTCTCTCCTTCTCCGTCCTACTCACACTCCCCGCGCACTTTCTGTCGGTTAACCAGGACGGAACACCGCGCTAGGGTTACGCGAGTTTATACTAAAACACCCGCGTTTTGATAGTGTCCACCGCGCGCCAGCCGCTAACCGACTTGCGCAGCGGCAGCGCGCTGCGGCCATTGAATCGGCGTGCGGCTGCCGCTGAGGTCACGCGCCAGGCGCCAGACGCTGCCAGGTGAGTTGGAGCGGTGAGAAGCGCGGCTGCTTGCATCGCGCGCGGACGGTCACACACACGCGCCGCAAGGAGGTTGTGCGCTGCGAGGCGTCGTAGCACGCGCGGACGGAGAGGAGAATTGAAGTGGCAGCGGCGGCTAGAAGGAAGCGGCGGGATTGATGTGCCGTCCTGCGCGTGTCGCGACACAAACGGACAGTGGCGGTTCGGCTTCGCACGAGCGGAACCGCGCGCGGGCTGACGGCACCAAGCGTGTTGAGCGGCGAGCGGCGCATGAGGGAGTGGGCGCGAAGCAACGACGCGCACAGCGGGCACCAAGGAGTGGAAGTAGGTCCCTTTAACCTTCCCCGTGCTTCGACGTAACGAAGAATTTCAGAGACGAGCGTGTGCGAAGGTCTTCGCACAGTCGGACGCGCGGAGCGTGAGCCGCTTCTCGCCTCGGGATGCAGCGCCGGCCGCTGCTCCCTAAAAGGGCGGCGAGCCATGCGGACCGTGCCAATGGTCATGCGCCTTCAGGAGCAGACGCACCGGGCTCTAGCCTGACGTCACAGTTTTCTGCGCCCGGCGGGCCCGCTTTGACGGACAATCAGCCAGGTTCAGGCAGCAGAAAGAACCGGGTCACGTTCCCGAACGAGTCGCCGTTCATGGCATCGAGCTTTCAAAACTCGCCGCAGAAGCAGCAGCAGCAGCCGCAGCAACAAGGTGGCACTCAAGGCCAGCTGCACTCGCATGTGCCGCATCTAGCATCGCACAACGGGCACCCCCCAGTGCAGCAACAAGCATCCCAAAACCACGTCCAACAGCCGCAGCAAGGCAATCTCGACAGGGAATCGCACACTCAGCATCAACAACCCGCAACGCAGCGCGCGTCATCGGCGCCAGCACCTCCGGCGGCTCCATCGGCTGCCAAGACGCTTCAGGACGCATCGGGTGTGCCGACGCGCGCGCGATCAAACAAGAGCGGCGTGCCAAAGAACGCGAGCTTGAAAACAAAAGCCGCGCGCACGCTGCTCCCTGGCGAGCCCGCGACAGCGCCCTCTGAACCTGCAGAGCAAGCGCATGGCTCGGTCGTGTCGGCCATGTTATCTTCGCCGTACAGCGAAGAAGTCATCAGCCGGAGTTCGTCGACCAGCGGACGCGTGCGTTCCGACTCTTTTCTTTTGCTGAGCCGCGGCACGTCACTTTCGTCCAGTCGGTCTGCACACTCGAGTGTGACGTCGCGCGGCAAAGGTGGCATCCCTAACATTACGCGCTCGGTTTCGTGGCGCTTTCTAACAGCGAAGCGCGACAGCATGGGCAAGGTGGTTCGACCGAACGACGAATGGCAGTCGATTTTGTCGCGCGCCGAATACAAGATCCTGCGAGAAAAGTGCATGGAGCCGCCGTACACGGGCAAATATGTAAATTTCAGCATGCCGCCTGGCGGTGAAATTGGGCTCTTTCTGTGCCGCGGCTGCGGAGAGTCGGTGTTCCTTCCGCAGAACATCAAGATGAGCACCACGGGCTGGGTAACATTTAGCAGCGCACGCGCGAACGCGGTGCGCATTGCGCAAGGTGTTCGGAATGGCATGAACGTGAACGAAGTGTATTGCGCGAGCTGTCACGGTTTCTTGGGCATGTCAGACCGCGGATACCTGCTGATCAACTCGCATGCCATTGAATTTGTGATTCCGAACTTGCCCGCGCATGAGAGATCCGCAGCGGCACGCTCGGCTTTGAACCACAGCCAAGGCCACGGTCACGGTCACGGTCACGGCCATGCGCACGCGTCGGCGAATGGCGGAAGCGGGAGTGGCAGTGGCAATGGTCCCAGCGGCGCTGGAGGCAGTGGGTCTCAGAAGCGGACCTCGAAGAGCATGAGCACGGTGAAGAACGCACAGCCGAGTGTTGTGATATTTGCCACGGGCGGCGGTGGCGGCGGCTGCGGCGGTGGTGGCGGTGGCGGCGGCTGTGGCGGTATGTGAGCCAATGTGAATATGAAGCCCTAATAGTGCATAGTAATCTCCTTACACGCGCGCGGGGTATACCTGCGTGCTTGATTGACTGCCGCGCGTGCAGAGCCACTCGCCGCTAAGGCGGATGGGGACGACGCACAGTGACGACACATCTGTCCCGAGTCGGCCAGAGCGCCTGCTCCTTAACCATACCCATACCCACACCCCGGGGACCAAGCGCCACCCGACAACACTCAATTAAACTGTACCCCCGAGTGCTGAACTGTACTTGTCGAATTCGGCAGGCGTGTGGCCAGCAGGACGCCGAAACGCGGAACAATCGGCGACGCGGGCCGTTGGGCGTTGGGAGGGGAAAGGATTCGCGTCACACGTACGACGCGCGCGCTCGATAACGACGAGCTGCCACTGTCTCGAAGCGCTTGCGAGTCGGCCGCGCGGTTGTGGGTGCAGAGGCTCCCGGCCCCGTTTGGGCGCGCGCGCATCATGTTGGGCCTCGGCAATGGCGTGCGCGATATGGTGATCGTGCTGGGCGTCATGTCCTACATGAAGAACTTGGATCAGGAGGACCCGAAGACGCTGCTGTTGTGTAGAGGCGTGTACCTCGTGTACGCGCTGCTGATGCTCGCGTACCACCTGTATCTGCACACGGTCGTCACAAAGAAGAACGACCAGCGCAAGATCAAGGTGCCGGTGGTGGCGAATCCGTGGAGCCAGGCGCAAGCACAGGCAGCCGCGGCCGCGGCCCCCGATGCTCCGCGCAGCGCGCCCGCGCCGCCTGCTTCCCCCGAAGAGGAGGAAAAGACCGTGCGTGATTACGACATGGGCATCCTCGTCGCGCAGCGCAAGGCGCTGCTCACCAATATGGCCATGATGGCGTTTGTGCACTTCAAGATGGGGTCTGTCTCACCGCTCGTGGTTTCTTCCGTGATGGGCATCCTCAAGGTCTCGGACGAGCATCTGTTCAAGCTGCACGTGCTGGGCGCGGCTGAGGAAGGCAAGCTTGAGCGCCCGTTCCCGACGGAGCCCAACCCGCTGATGGCAATGCTTGGCATGGGTGGTGAGGCAGACAAGAACGAGGGCGGCGAGGAGTCGACAGTATCGGCGTCGCAAAATGGAGCCGCTCTGGCCGACACCTCGGCGGCAGACGACGCTGACGAGTCTGAGGAAGAGGAGCAAGAAGAAGAGGAAGAAGAGGAGGAGGTGGCGGAGGAGAAGAACGAGGTGGAGAAGAACGAGGAGGACGAAGAAGAAGAAGTAGAAGAGACGACGGAATCCAAAAAGGACAAATAAATGATGCAGTGCGTTCAGCGCGTCCAGTGCATTCCATGGATTCCATTGATTCCGTTCGTTCCGTGAATTCCTTGCATTCCATGCGTTCTATCATTTTACTCGTCTTCACAATGGCAACAGACTTGAGACCCAAAGAAAAGAATAGGGGGAAGCAGATTGGAAACTGATGACAGCGCTCACGGAGCCGCTCTTCTGCAGGCATCTCTGCAGGAGCTGCAATACTTGCTCCTACTCTTGACACCGCTGCCACTGCCCGCTACAAATCGCTCCGTGAGATGGATGCCATACGACAGGATGGTGCGTTCTGGGACACCGACAGCGCGAACATTGCATTAGAAGGCGGTGGGGATAGTAGCAGCGAATCGAGACCGCTGCTGTGCGAGCCAACTGATGCTGGACGATTCGCGTCGTATATCGCATTCAACTCACTTGAGAATCTGTCGTCGCCCGACAGGGTCGCAACAAACAGGGTTGTGTTTGGTGTTGAGCGCCGCGAAGCTCAGGGCCTTGCCGAGCTTGGTGTGACGCACGAAGAGCTGGCGAGCAGTTTTGTCGCCGCAGCAGGTGTGCTTCCAGTTGGGAGCTTGGCGCCGGACGGTGATGATGACTTACAGATGATTATGCCACTGGAGCAGCGCCAGCGATTGCCTCGGCGGCCGACGGAGCCGAGCTTGTTGCAGCGCGCGCTTACGCGTTCCATCTCGTTCGCACCCGCCACGCAGCGTAATTTTGAAGACGAAAAGAGTTTGCTGCTTCAGGCAGCCGACGAGCAGCCACAGTATGTTCCATCCTTCGCAAGAGATGCACTCGTCGCGTCGCCTTCAAACTTGAGTTCGACGCGTCTGGTGCCACTGCATGCATTTGCCGCATCACGGCGCAGCATGATGACCAGCCTGTTTTCCTTGACGGAGGATCTTGCGAGCGACTTTGAGCAGCCACCGGTGCACCTGGACGGTGCGGATTTCACTGCAGGCGAACGCAAAGAGGAACATGGGTTCGGGGCTGCCGACGACTTTGAGTGTCAGGAGTCGCTGTTATTGCCATTGCTACAGCACGTAGAAACTGTGGTGGAGGTCGAGCCACAAACTTTGGCTGGTATCGACAAGGATGCAAACGTGCTTCAGTTGCGAGTGTCCGTACAGGTGAAGCTGGCTGCTTATGTTCTCTTGGCATGCTACATTTTGTCTGTGTCTTCGCTCGGCGTACTACAAGGCTACTTTCCTGACATCCCACCACTGACGCTTGCCGCATGGCGCGTGCAGTGCTGGTTGCTCGCGCTAGCGCCACTGGTTGCGGCCGAGTGGCGCTCAATGGGCTACAAGCGCGTGCGCGCGTGCCTTCGTATCGAGGTACTGCGGCGTGTGTGGGTTGCGAGCTTGTGCCAGTTGATATGGAACTGCGCACTCATGGTGGCGCTGCGCATGACGTCCGTGGCAAACGCCTTCCTGTTCAACAATGTCCATTCGCTGCTTCTTGTGCTGTGGCGCATGGTCACCGGCGCCGAGGTGCTGCTAGCTGAGTTTGCTGGGGTGGCGCTCGGCATATGTGGAGCCATTGTGGCGCTAGCGGATCATCAGAAAACGACTACCTCGTCACACGCGCTTGCTCTGCATCCTGTGCTTGGTGCTGTCGTGGCGCTTGCCGGCGCCGTGGGTGGTGCGTGCTTTGTTCAGCTCTCCAAAAACTTGCGCTCCCAGGTTCCGCCATTTACCTTTTCCATGTTGATCAACGTGGCGAATTTGCCGTGGCTCGTGCTGCTCCCGCTTTTGTCTGGCGGTGATGTCGAGTGGTCAGCGGGCATGCGCGGTTTATTTGGCTGGACCCAGCAGTCTATGTGGGGCGTAGCTGTTTTCATCGGACTCGTCATTGGCATAGGCGGTGGCAGCCTCAGCATTGTCCTCCTCAAGGTCCTTTCGCCGGTTGTGATTGCGGTGTGTGCACTTCTTGTGCCGCTCGTCGCAGGGGACCTGTGTGCGCTGCTCGGCCTGTCCGCGTGGCCATCAGCGCAGGCCATGCTGGGCGCGTGCGTGCTGCTTCTCGGTATTGCGTGCATTGCAGCCGCGCAGCAGATCCGCCAGATCTCCATGCAACTGCGACTTGTCAGCACCGATCCGCAGAAACTCTAGCTCGGTACCGTAGCATGGTGGGTGGGCTCGCGCAACAGCTTTGCGGGAGCCTGGAGTAGACCAGTGCGCACCGAGTTTCACGCCTCGCATGCCACAACTTCAAGTCAGGCCAGAACCCTAATCGAGCTCAATGACTTCTTGTCGCGCTCTGCGGCAGGCGGCGGTTGTGCCGGGATCCCTTCCTGCGCGATTGTGTGTGTCCCGGACGGAAAACGTGGCGGATTCGCGCCGGGGGTTTGCAGAGTAGCGCGGTGCGCAGCGGTCGTTTCTGGCGCGCTCTAGGGACTGAACACCTAGCCGCACGCCGCAGCGCGCGAGAGAATCAAATTATGACGAGTTGGGTGGAACGCGTCGATGGCGCGACGCTTGCGATCGTGGCGGCAGTACTGGGCTGCGTGCTGCTGGTCGTCATGCGCTTGCGCGCGTCGCATGAGCTCGCGGAGATGACGGCGAGTTTCACAGAGCAGCAGCGCATCCGACGCGTCGAGCGGAGCTCACGCGCACAGGCCGAGTATGCGACGTTTCGCACGAATCAGGCCGCACGCGGCGCGGCCTCTCACCGCCGCTTCACGCTGGCCGAACTGCGCCAGTACACGGGCGAGAAGGACGGCTTTCCCCCGTACGTCGCGGTGATGGACCCGTTCTCTGGTCAGACAGCAGGCGCGGAAAGTCAGCGTGCGCGTGTGACCGTGTTTGACATGTCTGCGGGCAACGGTCTGGACTTTTACGGGCCCGGCGCGGCGTACCACGTCTTCACGGGCAAAAATGCGAGCCGCGGTCTGGCAAAGATGCTATTGGAAGCACACGAGGTCGAAGGCCCCATTTCGCTTCAAGAGCTCAGCGGCTCAGAGACGGACGCGCTCGCGGGCTGGTATCAGAAATTTCTGTCCAAGTACACCGTCGTCGGCGAGCTTATTGACGAGCAAGAACCGGCGGCGCAGGCGAACAGCGCCGCCGCGCCCGCCGCCAATTCTGGTTCGGGTTTCGGTTCGGACGAGGTGCAAGGCGACCGCGACAGAATCGAAGAGAGCGACGACCAAACCAAACATGGGCAAGCTCCAACGGGTCGCCACGTGGGAAATGAGAGTGGCTCTGGCGAAGGCGGTTCCGTGAATGAGTTGCATAGCCAGGCCGACAAAAAGTTCAACTGAAGCTCAAAATAAATGACATGCCGGACTTGTGGCCGGCGAAGCGAAGAAAAGTTCTAGAGGGCAGCGGTGGTTGCATGTACTCGTCGAGAACCCTGCAGGAGTCGTAAAGAGCCAGTGAGAAAGTTTAGAAAAAGTCGCAGGCAGGAGGTTACACCGACGCGGTGCGGGGCGACTTCATGGCAAAGGAAAAGGCGCGACTGAAGCCCAAGTCCGGGTTGAGCAAGCCCGCGCTCTCGCCGGTCGCGGGCAAGGGGCACGCTCCGAAAAGGCCCTCCAATACAAATGGTGACGACACGGCTGCCGGGCGAGGTGGAAGCGGCGAAGGCGCAATCGTGCCTCAAGCGGTCTCGCGCGTGACCTCGTTCGAGCAGATGACTCTGCGCGAGGATGTTCTGCGTGGACTGTTCGCCTACGGGTATGAGCGGCCGTCGCGCGTCCAGAGTCAAGCGCTGCCTGCGATTCTGAGCGGGCGCGATGTGCTGGCGCAGGCACAGTCGGGCACAGGCAAAACGTCGATGACGGCGATTGCGGCCGTGCAAGCGGTGCGTGCCAGCAGCTCCGAGTTGCAAGTGCTTATCCTCTCGCCGACGCGCGAGCTCGCGACACAAACGCACGACGTGATCACGAACATTGGTCAATTCGTGCGTGGTCTGCGTTCGCAGTGCGCTGTGGGTGGCGGCAGTGGCAGCAGCAGCAAAAAAGGCCAGGGCCAAAGCAAGCGTAGCGTCAACAGCTATGCTGGTGTGCAGATTGTTTCAGCCACTCCGGGCCGGGCGTGCGACTTGCTTGCCCGCGGCACGCTGACCGTACGGAAGGTGCGGCTGCTGCTTGTCGACGAAGCGGACGAAATGATGACCCGCGGGCTTCAAGAGCGACTGTACGATATCTACCGCGCTCTCGACTCGCGCTCGCAAATTGTGCTGGTTTCAGCGACGATGCCCGCAGACGTGCTGGCCATGACGGATGCGTTTACGACCGAGCCGCTCCGCATTCTGGTCGCGCGTGATGCGCTCACGCTCGAAGGCATCCGCCAATTTTACGTGGACGTTGGTACCGAACAATGGAAGCTCGACGCCCTTTGCGACTTGTACGAGCGCATCACCGTCGGACAGTGTGTGGTATTTGTGAATTCGCGGAAAAAGTGCGAATGGCTCGCGCGTCAACTGCAAGCGCTCGGGTTTGGTGTGGGCGTGCTGCATGGCGACATGGTGCAGCGCGACCGTGACGAGGTGATGCGTACTTTCCGTGCGGGTGCGAGTCGTGTGCTTATTGCGACAGATGTGTGCAGCCGAGGTATCGACGTGCAGCAATTAAGCCTTGTGCTAAACTTTGATCTACCGCGTGACCCGGAAAGCTACCTCCACCGTATCGGTCGCTCCGGTAGATTTGGCCGCAGAGGCATGGCCATTTCGCTCGTCACGTCCGAAGAGCGTGCGCAGCTACGCACGCTAGAGACCTTTTTCTCAATCCGCATCCCGGCGATGCCTTCAGATACGTTGGACGTGCTGTGAACCAAGCTGCGCACGTGATGAAAGAGATTTTCGTCTCGAAATAGACGCACACAAGCGCATGGACCCTGACATACTATAGATATGGATTTATATACTTAGGACCATGCAATGACAGCGGGATGGAATATGCTTCGGCATATGACTACGGGACGGCTCCGCCCGTCGCAGCTGCTGCCGTTCCGTCGGCAGCAATCCCACGGGTTCTACCCTCTGGGCCTGCTCGATCGATATTATGAGCTCCCCTGTGTCTCATTGGCGGCGCACTGGTGGCCGCTGCAATGAGTTTGAGGTACGCTTGAAGCGTTTCGTGTGATCCTAGCGCGAGCTCTGGGTAAGTGAGCACGGCATGCACAAGGTCGACACTGTCGACGCCTGCGCGAGCAAAAAACTGCTGCCGCCTTGCGAGCGCTGCGTCACACAAATCCAGCACGCGAGGCTCGCGTTCCAAAACAGAAGCCGCCTCATCATGTGACAAGTGGAAAAGGCGCTGCAAAGTGCAGAGCGTATTCTCCATGTGCTCGGTGCCCGGCACGCTCAGCATCTTGCGAGACTCACAGAACGCGTCCGCGATGGCATCGGCTTGAAAGCCCCAGCTGCGCAGGACCAGGAGTTTGGGTCGCAGCGAACTGTTCACAGGTGCCTGAAGAAATATCGGATGAATGCGCAGCAGCACGTGGGACAGCTTGCTGGCGTCGAGGACGAGCTGCCCTGCTAGGAAAGAAACGAGCTCCGGGTTCATGGTTCCAAGCATGGGCCGAACCTGGAGCAGCGTCGTTGCATACTGAGGCGGAACGCCCACTGCCGTGAGCAGACCGCACGTCGACTGCGCCTGTGCCACGTGGGCATAGTTGTTGAAGCCGACCAGAGCTGGCCGAGCGACGGAGCCTGCGCCGAGGTCCTGCTCCTCTGTATCACCGCCGGCACCCGCCGTGCGCTGGAACTCGAGCTGCGAGCTGGCCCAGTACGGCACGAGTCCGCCACTGTCCATGGCCATGTCGCCGGACGGGCCGCGGCCGTGCTGCATGCCAGTAATCTTCACTGCGCGCCGCTTACTGAGTGCGCCGTGCTTTCCGCGAGCCTGCATGGCAATGGCGGAGATGAGCTGCAGGCCCGCGGACACCGCGAGCCTGGCGCCCGTCGCGGCCGGCGCGCGGAGCATCTTTGCCGCGCGCATGAGCGCTGCCTGCGACATGACGTACCCAGTGCGCTCCCGCTTCCGTGCGAACCGGGACCAACCGTTTTTCTTTTCCCGTGGCGAGCGTCCAGCTATCGCGGCGCTCCCCTCGTCACATTCAACCCGCGGACCTTTGCACCCCGCCTCGAACGGCCACGCCGTGCCCAGTCTGTCTGTCGACCTCCGCTTCCGCCGCCTGCTCTCTCTCTCTCGCTCCTTGCCATTCTCTCTCGCGCACGCGTCTTGTTCCCGCAGCGTGATTTTTTCGTTTCTCCGTGTTTATGAATCTCACAGAAAACGCGCATTTTCTGATTTTTCTCTTTTTTTTTTTTTTTTTGGCGCTGCGGCTCACGCGTGACGCGAACGCGAGTAAAAAACATCAAATGTACAGTGGGGGTTCTGTGGTTCATAGCAAACTGGCGCCGTTTGGTAGGACGCGGCGCGCAGATGCCGCAGCCGTTTCGACGCGCGCGTATCTCGGCGCGGTGCGCGTGGAATGCGGGCGCTACTGGAGTGAGCCCATGTGGCTTAGTGCGCGTGTGGGCGTGGAACCCAGCGGCGGGCCGCATGACGGGTAGCCAACGCGCATACCGAGCGTGATGCATCCGCATGACATCATCGCGTCAGCCATGAATGTCCGAGTCATTCAGCCCGCAAACAGCTTTACTGTCATGCTTCAACCTTCAGAACGGCAACCAACCCTCTTGCACGCCACCCTGCAGAGCTCCGTGGACCAGAAGTGACAGCGGGGTTTAGTGCGTGATGGCCCCGAGACTGGCACTTGATACCAACTGCCGGTACTTCTTCAGCGCGCCGCGAAGCGCCGACCCGCTTTTGCCCGGCGGCACCTGCCAGGCCGCGCGCCGCGCTTCAAGCTCGGCGTCGGTCAACTCGACGTTGATGACACGCTTTTTCGGCTCCAGAAGGATCATATCTCCCTCCTGAAGAAGGCCAATGGGCCCGCCAACCGCCGCTTCGGGGCTCACGTGCCCTACCATGATGCCGTGCGAGCCGCCGCTGAAGCGGCCGTCCGTGATGAGCGCCACGGTCTTGCCAAGGCCAGCGCCCATGATCGCGGCGGACGGCGACAACATCTCGCGCATGCCCGGGCCGCCCTTGGGCCCTTCCCAGCGAATCACCACGACGTCATTGTCCACAATCTTGCCAGCCAGGATCGCATCCAGCGCCTCCTCCTCCGAGTCAAACACACGCGCAGGGCCATAGTGTTGATCGATCTCCTTGCCACTGAGCTTGATCACAGCGCCCTCGGGCGCGAGATTGCCGCGCATCACCACGACGTGGCGACCGGGCGGCGCGAGCGGCTTGTCAAACGGCACCAAAACGGGCGTTTCCAGGGTTGCCGGGTCAATCAAGGGCACGTCTGCCAGGTTCTCAGCGACGGTCTTGCCCGTCACGGTCATGCAGTCGCCATGAATCAGCCCGCGTGAGTGCAAATATTTCATCACCACGGGCACACCCCCGATCTTCTCGAGGTCTGCCATCACATAGCGACCAAAGGGCTTGAAGTCCCCGATAAGCGGCACGCGATCGCCCACGCGGTTAAAGTCGTCTACGTCGAGCTGCACCTGCGCCTCGTGCGCGATGGCAAGCATGTGGAGAACAGCGTTTGTGCTACCTCCCAACGCCATCATCACAGCAATACCGTTCTCAAGCGCTTTCTTGGTCACAATGTCGCGCGCCCGGATGTTGTTCTCCAAGCATGTGAAAAGAGCGCGAACCGAGCGCTCGCAGTCTTCGAATTTTTCGCGACTCAATTTCTTGCTGCGGTCCACTGCAGTGTGCGCCGCCGAGTAAGGCACCGACATGCCTATGGCCTCGATGATCGAGCTCATGGTGTTGGCCGTGAACATACCGCCGCATGCTCCCGGCCCGGGGCACGATGCCTTTTCAATGCGCTCCAGCTGCGCGTCATCGATCTTGCCAGCACCACGCGCGCCAATGGCCTCGAACGATGACACCACAGTGAGGTCCTGGCCATCCAGCTGGCCTGGCAAGATCGATCCACCGTACAGGAACACGCCAAACGCATTATTGCGCAGAATCGGCATCAGCGCGCCCGGAATCGACTTGTCGCAGCCTCCTAACGTGAGCATACCGTCGGCCAAGTACCCATCATGCATGGCTTCAATGCAGTCGGCGATCAGATCGCGCGAGATGAGCGAGTAGCGCATTCCAGAAGTGCCCATGGTCTCGCCGTCCGAGATGACCGGCGTGCCGTACGTGAAGGCCTTCCCGCCAAACTTCTCCACCATTTTCTCCAGTTCCGCACCGAGCTCATTGATATGCACGTTGCACGGCGTGGCATTAGTGTAAGTGCATGCAATACTCACCAGCGGCTTGTCAAAATCTTCATCGGTGAAGTCCACCGCACGCATCATCGCGCGCGCGGCCGCGCGCTTGATCCATTGGTTCGTGCCCTTCTCGTCGCCAGTCAACTCCTTGGACCGCACCTTCAGCGAGGACATGTCCTGCGTGTGCTGCGCAGTCGCAGATGAGTCCGCGGCCACCATCGTTGGGTGGACTGCCCGCCGCGACGACACTGGCGCTCGAGCCCGTTGGGCAGGCGCGTCGGCCCGCGCAAGAAACGCCGTTCTGTGGCCCAGACGCACGCCGGCGTCTGCACCGGAGGCAATAAAAAGGCACGCCATGAGATGATTGTAGCCGCGCGTCACAGGCTGAAGCGCAATACGGTCTTCGTACGGGTACCACGACCTCCACACCAGAGCCTCACGACCTTTTGCCCGACAGTGCTGCGCACGAGATTCTTGGCAGATGCGGCGCGCCGGCGACATGCGCACGCGCGCATCGTTTGCATTTAGGGTTAGGGTTAGAGTTAAGTGGGTGGCGGCATGTCGGCACGTGACAACGAGGAGCCAGCGCTGCGCGCGTCGACGGCAACACTCGCACGCGCATAGAGGACGCGACGGCATGGTCAGGCTCATCAGTATGGTGCGCCCGGATGGGTAGCCGGCTGCATTCGGAGCCTCAGTAGATTGGAGTACAATCACTACATCATCGCAAATTCCACAGGAGGCCCTCTTCCAAGTCGAACGTAGGAATTGGTTTACAAATTGGATTTCCGTTCGTCTAGCACATCTGCTTTGTTTCGTCTGAACTTCCCCGGGATCGAAAGAGGAAAAGGGGCGACGGCTTTCCATGAGCTCCGGCGGACATATACGGCTCAAGTATCCTACTCGTGCTTGTGGAATCACTCGCGCGCGTCCCTTTCTCATTCTGTACGTGCACTATTGGTGCCATTATATTCCTGCGAGAGAAGGAAAAACCAGCGGAAGTGTTGGCCTTCGCCTGACATTATAAACGGGTCTTCCGTCTCAATCGACTTTGCCGTTTTTCGTGGTCTTTGGGACCCATGCATCAAGAAACGCTGCTCTTCTTGTCGACCAGGCTTGCAGCCCGATTGAAAGAGCAAAGGCTTCAAGAAAAGTACCGAGACTGACATAAAAAAAGCTTCTCAAGGTCAGACTCTATTTCGTATCAGCGTCTCGGATCGAAGAGCGCATGCCTTGTGCAAAATCACTCGTAGCCTCGTTGCGCGCGTACTGGCGATAGGATTCAATGAGCCTCGGCTCGCACACCAACGTGCGCGCGACGCATGGTCGCGCCCTGACGGCCTCCCACCACACTCGCAATCGCACAAATTCAGGTTCGTGCTCCGGAAATGTCAGGTTGCGGTAGTGCCCACCTATCACTAAAAACCTGAACCAGAACGGAGCGAGCGCAATGTCCATCATGGAAAATTCTAGCCCGAGGAAGAATGGACCGCTGCCGAACGCTGCCGAGTTGAGTTCCATGGCACGCGCGAGCATGCGGCTTTCGTTCAGAAGCGTCTGGTAAGCCTCATTCTGCTGCTTCGTATTCTGGCTGATCAGTATAACATAGTAAGCTTTTTGGATCCGGTTTGTAACATAGTCGCACCAGATGCGCACCTGAGCGCGTTGGTACGCGTTCCGCGGCATGAGCCGTCGCTCGCTTGTGCCATAGACTTCGTCAAGATATTCGATCAAGGGCAGTGACTCAAACACGCCAATACCGCAATCACTCAGTGCTGGAACCAGCCCGCGCGGCGACACGCGCACAAAATCGGGATATAGCTCGGTCTTCTCGCGCATCGAAAGCTGCTTTTTCGTGTAGCCACCCGGCTGGCTGGCGTCCACCGCGTACGGATTGATTTCAATGTACGTGTACGGCAGCCGGAGCTCCTCCAGTGCAATCCATGCGCGCTGCGCAAAGGGACAGAACCACGAACAGAAAAAGTCGATCCCCTGTGCACCGTCACTCGCGCCAGGTCTACAAGCGCTCCGCTCTTTTATGGTCTGCTCGCCCGCAGCCTCGGTCCAGGAAGCGTCCCATAACAAATCTCCAGCGGCCTGCGCTGCTGCTTGCATGATTCGCGAGAAATCAGTGGGCACGCCGGGCGCGTGAGTTCAACTGCCCCGTCCTTCTTCGCGCGACCGGCCTCGAGGCGACGTTGCGCTGGATTCAACGTCGCGCCATTTTTTACTTGCTACCAAGCTTTGTGGAAGCAAAGGACCCACATGTGGAAGATTCCAGGACAAAAGAAAGGGAAAGCGCGTCAACAACGCGGCACACGCCCGCCGTCATCTCAAAGGCGCATGTTGCTCTCCTGAGATCGGGATAGATCGAACTACAAGCCCCCGAAGAAGCTGAGCACCGCCGAGTCTTGGAGCGCACAAGTGGACGAGACTGGGTTTCGTGTCTTTTCTTTTCTTGCTTTCTGTTGTATTCCTCGGAAGCGTGAGCGTCTCCCAGCCATGACCAATCCAGCCTCCGCTTCTGCACCTCCCCAATCGCCAGCAGTGGTGGGGGCTTGCGAGCACAAGGAGCTTGAGCAATGCTTGGCTGAAAACAACCGCGACCTGAGCAAGTGCGAGGCGGAGCTCGCGCGGTTCAAGGCAGCGTGCGCGCCGTGCAAAACGGACCAGCAAGGGGATCAGGGGAACCAGCGAAAAGACGAACTTACGCTCTAGAGCTGCTGCTGCTGCCGTGCGCGCCTGGTCCCATGCCAATCAAGTTATGGGTCCGAGTGGCTGAGGAAGAAAGGTGAAGCACTCTGGTGCAGATAGCCTTTTGGCCGAAGGTTGTTTTTCAGAACTGATCTATATGGCTGTCGATGCGTCACCGTCTTCTTCGAGAAGCGTAAAAAGCAACTGCGTGAGTACGTCGACTAGTGATGACATGAGGAATTTGAGCGACTCTCGGGAATACTGGCGGTCCGGCCATTGCTTATTCCGAAGCGGACCAGATGCGTAAGAAGATAGCACGCGTATCTTTGACTCGCAGGCTGTGTCATGCATGCCGTCTGGCGCCAGCATGTACAGGATCTGGCTTTTCACAGCCTCGGACGGCACGACCACCAGGTCGTACGAGTCGAGATCCTGCGGCTCAAACTCCACGGCTAGATGATTGGAGATGTCCAGCTTCCGCCGGAACCATAATGCATTAATAAAGTCTGCGTCTGGCGCCGCACCTACGGTCGCCTTGGTGCCTGCACTGTACGAGAAAAAGCGAGCCTCGATGCCGCGTCGTACGCACAGATCAGTGAACATGGCCTCGGCGACGACTGAGATGCGCAAATTGAACTCATCAACGAACAGAATTTTGCGCTCCCGTGACTCTTTCGCGCCTCGTGCTTTCTCTCTCTGTTCACCCTTTTGCCGCTGCTCCACGCTCGCTGCGTCCGCCCCACGCCACTCTTGCAGCGCCTCGCTAACCGTCAGCGAGCCGGCGCCCGCGTCAGCGACGCTCTCTGTGTCGCCCTGACCGTCATCACGCGGCGGCTGGGCAGGCTCGTCCGGCGCTTCTTTTCCTGCCTGTCGGCACGAGCTCGAGCGCCAGGTACTTCTCCGCGACGGGAGCGCTGCCCGCACGGCCAACGGCCCGCCTCTGGTACGGCGCTCGCGGCGTGCGACAGGTGCGGATACGACGTGGTACAGAAATCCCGTCCGCGTGTCCATTTCGTTTTCGGGCTCGAAAGGTTCCTTCAATTTCTCCAACGTGGACGTCTCTTTGCCGTAAAGGGATGAGCGCAACTTGTTTGCGGGTTGAACGGGCTTGTGCGATACTGGACGATCTGTGAGCTCGTCCCTGAGCCAAGCTGCTGCAGCAGGATGCTTTGGCCGGAAACAGAGACCGCGCAATGATACGGGGTTGTACGCGAGCTCAATATCAGCTGAGTGTGTTTGCGAAGGCGTGGTCCGTCTCACACGACACGCCAGCGCAAAGGATCTCGGAATACGGCACATTCCACTTCCATTGTGGCAGACGACGGTTGTCAGCGCTCGCGCCGTCTCGTCAGGAAATTGGAAGAAATGACAGTCGGGGACCGCTTTTCGGGCGCGCGTGCGCTGCAATGCACAGCGCTGTGCCCACGCGCCGAAGTAAGAGAAGTGCAGCTCACGCAGGTGACGATGAAGAAGACATTCCGTTCGACGAGCCTGGTGATTTAGACCACACGCCTCTTGCCATCCTTTCGGCCGCGATGGGAGCTGTCCAAAATCAGGAGTTGAGAATGTGGGGAAAGCAAAAGAAGATGGCCGCACGAAGAGGCCAGCTGATTAGCGTGTTGCCCACTGAGCACGAGCTCAAGAAACAGATGAAGAAGATATTGGAGAGAAGGAAGAGGATGAAGAAGATACCGCGTCCCGTGCATCCGAAATTCAACGCAATGAATCGGCGATTCCAGCGCTCTATCACAGACCCCACGGCTACGGTGAGGGATCTGGATCAATTGGTGGTATTTTTGGGACGCTCCGAAAAGCCGTACAATGCAGTGACGTTTAACGCGTCATTGATGGTCCTCGCCCAGCGCCTTCCAGAACTTGCGCTGCGCACCAAGCTTTCAGTGGCAATCCACATTTTGCGCCGCGCGCAAGTGCATAATGTACCACTGAAGTCGCATGTGCTCAGGCAGATTTTGGCGCTGGCCACGCCGTTGCGCAAAGTGAATGTGGTGCTCGTCGTGCAGCGTCTGGTCCAGCTGAACAAGTCAAAGCCAACACTGAAGCGACACTTGGATCAGAAATCATATTTTGCGCTTGTACTGCACTGGGGGCTTTGTCGCCGCCAGGCCCTTGTCGACGAGGTGCTCGATGAGCTGCTTGGCGTGCACGCGACGAGAGACCCAACGGTGTTTGGGAAGCTGATGGTATTCTTGCTACATCATGAAGGCACAGACATCGCTGCCCATGTGTGGAGGTTGCTACGGCTGCCGGCGCTCTCGGCAGGCCCAAAGGTGGATGCTAGTATGCTAAGGGGGGGTGCGCTGCTGTGCGCCGCCACAAACAATGCGACCGAGGCTGAAAAGATCTTGCGCAAGTATAGAGAACTTGAGATGAGACCGAGTTCTGACACTCTGCACGTGCTCACCTCATTGTTTATCCGGACCGGACACTTTGACTTGGCGCGCGAGCTGATGCGATGGATCATCCGGAATGGCTACGTTCTTGGTGGCACAGAGCTGCACTTGTACGTGCAAGCCAGCGAACGGGTAAAAGCTGAACAAAGACCGAAGGATAATCCGCTGCTGAGACTGGGCTTCGTTTTGGCGAAAGCGCCTTCGCGTTTATGCGCCAGCGCGGAAGAAAGACAGCAGTTTATACGCGCGTACGTGCGCGGTATGTACCAGGGGGTAGTTAGTGGCCGACTAGAGCCAAGCGTGGATGAGGTGTTCGAATGTGCAGAGCGCGCGCTTCTGCTCATTCAGAGGCGCGACGTGCTCTCGTTAAGTCACGTGGTTTTTTTCGCTTCCCGGGCAGAACGCCTCGATGCGGCGTTTCGCATCACGCGCTCATGTCATGTTCACGCAGGCTCGGCCACATCCGCACCTCTGCGCCGCGCGCTGCATGCATTCGCCTACGACGCGCTGCTTGAGCAGTCCTTTGCCGATGATCGTGTAGATGAGGCGCTTGCGCTGGTATTTCACCCGGAAGGTGCTGATCCCGAGGTAGCTGCTGCGTGTGTGACGAGCTTTATGTATAGCTTTGGCCGCCGCGGGCGTCTGGATATATGCAGTGAAATGTTTGCCAAATATTCCCGGTTCTACGGATGTGATGCGTGGGTATCGAGCGCATACATGAGCGTCCTTGCTGACGCGTCACGCCCTCTTGAGGCTCTTTCACAGTTTCGAGCCCTTCGGGAAACAAAAAAACCTTTAGGCGCCATTGTGTATGATACGCTTGGTACGGTCCTGTTGAAAAACATGCCAAGTCGAAGCGCCGGCGTGTCTGGTGGACACTCGATGCTGGATGTCAATCTGATCACTGAAATGGCCTGTATCTTGGAAGAATACTTGATTCGAACAAAGAATGAAAGTGAAAAGGACGAATTGATTGAGATGCGCGGCGTGGGATCGAGCTCTCGCGATTCGTTGGTACAGCCAGTCGTGACTACGACAAAGCAGCATGTCCGAGACATGGATCCTGAATCAAATTGGCGCATGGACAGCGTACCGTCAATGGATATGATTCAAGAGAAAGTGGATGCCATTCGTGCACAGCTGGCATTAGAACCCGCTTAGATTTGTGCAGCGTTCAGCTTGCTGGCCCGTGCGGGAAAGTCACCTCTAGAATTCTGTGTTAGAGCGGCTACTCAAGTCTCGCTATGGTCTACCTTGAGCTGGCTGCCAGGATTGTCCTCGTCCAGGCTCATGTTTTTGGCAGCCACGCGCTCATTCTGATCTGTTTGATTATTACTAGCGTTTTGGTCCTCGCTGAGGCAGAGGGACACTGGAGAGACAAGCGCTTCGCTTCCAGAAGCAGTCGCACTAGCACCTAATTCGACCAGCATCGCTCTTGCATCAGCAGAGTCAGGGTCCATCCCCTGCAGCCGTGCAAAAGCATTAAACACTTCGCCACATAGATCAGGCCGCCCTAGTCGGCCAAGGGCACTGATGTAGATTTTTGTAACAAAAGCGGCTGCGGCCGCGTCGCCCGCACGGCCGAGCGCAAATTCAATTGCGACGGATAGGCAGTCTTGTTTCACGCTCAACTCGAGAAGCGCATCGTATGCAAAGGCAAGCAGCTCGCCACTGGTACCTTCACGCTGACTGTCATGCGCGACATGCATTGCTTCGTTGAAACGCCCTGCTCTTGAAACAAGGTAAACCACAAAGCTTGAAAAGAGAAGATTCTCAGATTGATGGGTCTGCATGAAGCGCTCTGCAAAGTCTGCTGCGTCTTCCTTGTACCTTTGATCCAGCTGTTCGTCTGACACGCACGCGTGCAGTGCTTCAAAGTATGCACGAAAAACGAACCACTTTTGTCTTTTGGTGGTGCCTACGCGCTGTGAATCTAGCAAGACGTCACCCAGAGGTACAATCAGCTCGCCGAGCGCATTTACCGTCTCCGCCTCGCGACTCGCACAAATGTAATACAGCAGCGTCTTTTCGTGCTGTGAGTATCCCAATCGACACGTTGACCGCAGGAGCTCCAGCGCGGTGTCAAAGCGCCTAGCGCGGATGCAGGTAAAGGTAAGCAAGTCTAGAGTGCGCACATCTGGCGTCACGTCCAGCTCAGCAAACTTTTGCACAATCCATTCTACCTCATCAGCATTTCTGGAGGTTCTGCAAACCCATGCGCCACTTGAGAGGATACTGAAGCTCATGTCTGGGCTTGGAATGACTGTGAAGGCTTGCTCGCGCATGTTTTTCCACACTTCCGCCGCGTTATCATAGAGCTTATGGGAGAGGAAGTAGCGGAGCAGAGCGTCAAGCGCTAGAGCGTCAGTTGTGGATCCGTGCCTGTTGGGTGTCCGTACGGACGGTCGTCTTGGAAATGAGCGCAGAAACGCCTGCTGATGAGCAACAACCACGCGGGTAATTGCACAAATCATACTTGGCTTGCTGGATGGCTGACTCAGCTCCAGAAAGTGCAGTATGATCATCGAGTCGAGCCAAACGTTTTGCCCTCGTGCGCGCTGTAGCACACGCAGGCCAAGCGCAAGTCTCTCGCGCGGTGACAAGTGGAACGAGCGCTTGATCAGCTTGAGCGCAACATCCAGGGTTTTGCCGTCGAATGGCGCGGTGGTTGTTCGAACCAAATCGTCCAACCGAAGGACCTTGTTACCTTTTCCGTTCAGCACGGCAAGAAGCTTCGCGTTGAGAGCTACGGTTTGCTCATTCAGACCCCTTCCGAAGTTAATCGTTTGCGATTTCATCCACTTGCCGTCTGTCGCTCCCGTCGTCACCCTGTCTTCTGCAGATGCCGCAGCTTCATCGCCACCCTGGCCCGTGCCATTGTTCAGAACAGCAAAAGCGCGCACCACAAACCTCGGCGCGAGAATACCAGAATGGCAGTGTGCCAGAACCCATGTATCCCGTATTGATCGGAAAACGTTCCTGGCACACAACCGCACGACACTCATGCTCCGCGTATGCTTCTTCCCTTCAAAACGCAACCGATGTTGTGGGCGCGCCCGCGAAAACAAGCGACGAAATCGCGCAGCGCGCGGCGCACTTCAAATCACTTGTTCATCTCTAGGGTTCCTGAAGGGGTTCGTGAGCTCCGAGTCCTCTTCATTTCAAAGAGGGGTGTTGATAAGGCGAGACGCTGCGAGACGACGGCGCCAGGCTGTCGGTGTAAGAGAAGGCTATCTTTCAGGAAAAGAATTGCTGTGATTTTGCTCGCTCGCTCCGCCTGCTGCTTCTGTACCTACCTACTCAACTCTAGATCCTTGCATTCTAAACCGGGGTGGCAAAACTAATTTGGGCAGCCAGTCGCCGATGAGTCCGGAAAAGTTTGTCTTTGAATGGTCGGATGGAGCTGCAGGATCTCGGGCGCACGGTAAAGAGAAAAGCCTGCTGTTCGTTTAAACTGTTTCCATTAGCTTGCGATCATTGATTGTTCCAGGTAGATGTAGTACCACACGCAAAACCCGTCCAGACCCCAGACATATTTAAGCCGATTAGATCTAGGTTCCCTTTTGTGGCCGGGCAAAATATTTCGCCATCGAGCTGGCAGGGGAAAGGAGAACGAACAGTTGAGTTTTCGCTTCTAGAGCCGAGGAGCGAGAGGAGGGTAACTTGGTACTGTATCCGAGCTTCAAAGCTCTATTCCACGAGGTGAAACATGAACCGCCGCGTCCCACGGTCTGACATCGCGATAAACTCGATACGCTGAGACGAGCCTAGAGTGACCCTGAACCTGCTCACACGGACCTAGGAAAAACTTTAAATCCCTTCGTCTTTTGAAGAGAAAGCTCTTTGCTTTCTTTAAATTCTCTCTGTCGCAATATCCGGGATTACGTCTTGGAAGATATTTTCAAGGGCGTGGGAGTGAAATTACGGGGCCGAGGACCGTTTGGTCATGGGCTCCGTGGTGTTCCTGCGCGGTCTGTGTTTTCTTCTCTTTCGCACGTTGAATTTTACCGTGAGATTTCCCTCGCACGCTTTTACGAATTCTCCTGTTTCCTTCTTCCCCTGAGGGTGACCCCTCGAGGCATGGGGCGCGCTATTTATATTGATGACGGAAGCTTGAAACAACAGACGGTCGTGAGACACAACTGAAAGCACGCGTGTACAGTCCGGAGTCGCAACACTCTCTCCTGCTGTGAAAGCTGCTCGCGACCCATAATTTATGCCATACTTTGAGCTGTTCTCTGCGATCGACAACGGCTTGGCGGAGAGGATGTACATGCAGCGCACACGGCTATCACAATACTTGCTCGCGCTGGTGTAGACTCATAATTTTACGATTCCGAAATGGTCATACGTGAACGATACGCGGCTAAGGTGCGCACTGCGCTTTTCTATTTGCTGTCTCATAATTTGAGTCGGGAATGGCGTGATTCTTACAATCGTGGTGGAGTGAAACTGTGTGCTTGCTCTAACTCTGCTAAGAGCCGCTTTTATCTTAGTCGGCTAGAGTTTAAAGAAAGCGAGATGAGGTCTACCAGTATATAAACCCATGAAAGGACGGGCGAACGTGAACACTCTACCTGCTTTGCTGGAGGCTGCCCGTGGGTAGCTAAATTATAGCCCCAAAGCACGCGAACACCTGTTGCATTCGCCCGTGTAGGAGCTTTTAGAGCTTCTATCAGACTCCTCTCGTCGCTCATCTCTGCTCCGCGTCAGGCGATCCCACGGGGTGGAAGAATTGGTGTTATTCGCGACACTGTTACCCTTCTGCATTGATGTGCTCCTTTCTCGCCGTCGCTCGCGGCGCACGCAAACGCCGGACGAGGAGTTGAGGGTTGAGGCAGCCTTCAAAAACATTACACGCAGCTTCGGCTGTACTTACTTTATTGGTTGCGCTATAATTTGACTCTTTCCCTTTCTGCTGGACGTTCAGGACGCTGCTTTGAAATGCACCAGATCTTCAATACCCTTTCCCCTTTTGCGGGTGGCACGAGATCGAAAACGCTCGCATCGCCTTCCTTAAGTATCGTAACCAGGATGCTCTCCATCAGTCCGTGCGTCGACATTAGTTCTCCTTTCAGGTCTAGAATACTACTGAAAGAAAACCTCAAAAAAACCAATGGAAAGCTATATTTCCCGCTTTCACTAGATTTCGAGTGGCTACGAGCTTTTCCAAAAGTTTATCAAGAGCGTTTCCTGAGTTTTCATAGCACTCAATCATTCCAAGCGTCCGAAGCTCCTTTGAAAGCCGTTGCCTGCTTTCCTGGTTCACGCGCGGGGTAATGTCGAATTTGGCAATTAGAATCTGTATCGTGCTACCTTTTTTTTTTTTTTTTTTTCTGAAAGCAGAATTATAGCATGTAAATTGGCTCGGCAGATGTCGTCACCGTTAAATCCGTTATCTTTCTCTTTCCGCAGCGAAGTTTCCAGGTCCTGTTTGTTGACGGATGTTCACTCAAGGAATTTCGCCCGAGTTTTTGTTTTTCTTGTTTCCTTTCTGCCTGTCCGAGCACGACATGACCGGCAATTCCAGTAAGGTCCATCGCATTTTGTGGTTTTCCCTCCCGTTGGGGACAGCAAAGCACTCCGAGAATGGCAATGCAAATTATCGTCAGTTTCCCACGTCTAGAGGTTCCTATGAACATGGACTTTTCTAGAATCCCGAGCCAAATACTAGAAACCTTTAGAAGTGGTTCAGCAGTTTCGCGAAGAAAGTGGACTTGTAGAGACACGGAGTCGAAAAAATAAAAGCACATCTTTCCACGACTTGAAATTGCGCGACAAGTCATGAGGCTTCCTGAACCATGTGATGAGACCGGTACCATTGAGTGACTCATCTTATCCATCTACGCGGCGTGCAAGCGATCTGGGGCATCCAAATTGAACTATTCCCAACTGAAAAAGAAACAAATTCCACGTTTCACCGCACGCTGTATGTGCTCGGGCCGAATCACCTTCTCGAATCTTTCAGTCGACCGTCAAGGGGGAACTCTACGGGCCGCGCAGGAAGGAGAATTGGGTGAATTTTGTTCCAGATTCTACTCAATGAATCGATTATCTTTGCCCTGCGTAGAAACAGATTCGTCGGAACCGAGAGCGCTGCATAAAACTGTCCCGGCCTTGCACCTCTAGTGATCTTTTTCTTAACCTGCTGGCGTGAGCTTCAATGGGTTGTCTGAGGTGTCGTTCGAGCCGTATGTGTCAGAATCCGCTAAACGGCGGCGAATTGCGTTACAGGATTGGTATAAGAGCCAAATTGGAAATAAGCAGCCACTGGCTACCTTACGGACAGTTGACTGGCCTCTTCTTTGCGCCACGAGAGTCCGGTTTTGCATCGTATAGCATTTGAATGGTTGAGTTGGTAACGGGTGCGCACAATAATCGAACAGTCTGTTTCCTGTCCACGCTCAACCTCGGACTGTCGCCAACCCCCTTCCCCGGTCCTCTGCTCTTCGCGGGCTCTTCTCACTTTCAACCTTTCGGCGAACACTCACGCGCACCTTCAAACCATCGAATGTACTACCAACACCGGCATGCCAGGCTCAGGTCCTGTTCCACTTCTTCGCATTTTCAGTTCTGATTTTGCGATTTTTCGAGTGCATGCTCCCCGGCTGCGGTCGAGTGGTGCGTTTTCGGCCTGTTGCAGCATTTCGTGTCCGAATTCAACGGCAAATCCGGCGTTTTTCTGACGGAATGACGGTGTTGACGCGTGCGCGATGAGCCCTGTGGAGCACAGTGTGGGTTGGAGCTGCGAATCGAGGAACCCGGCCGGCCTTGGCGACTACGGACGTCACCAGTGAACGCGCGTCTGTAGCTGAAGCGCGGCAAGAAAAAAAGACCGGCGGTGGTGTGTGTGCGTGGGCGGGCGGGTGGGTGTGCGGGGTTCGCAAACGGCGCGAAGCGGGTATCCGGAGGGAGGCGCGGACGGCAAGGGAGTGATGGCGGCCGTGCTGACTCTGACGGCGCATCGCCTTGGGGTGACTGCGGTGCAGTTCTCGCACGATAGCCGGTTCATCAAGTCCGGCAGCTGGGACAAGACAGTCAAGGTATGGGACTCACGTACCGGCGCACAGGTGCGCACTATGACCGGGCACGCAAGTGTGGTGCGGGCGGTGGATATTTCGCACGATGACCGGTTCATTGTGTCCGGCAGCAAGGACAAGATGGTCATGGTGTGGGACACACAAACCGGCACGTGCGTGCGCACCATGATGGAGCGCTCAGATGACGTGCGCGCGGTTAGCTTTTCGCCCGATGGTCGGTTCATCGCGTCTGCGAGCAAGGATAAGACGGTCAAGGTCTGGGACGCAAGCACCGGGGCGTGCGTGCGCACCATGATGGAGCACTCAGATGAAGTACGTGCGGTGCGCTTTTCGCCGGATGGCCGGCTTATCGCGTCCGGCAGCAATGATTGCACGGTCAAGGTCTGGGACGTAAGCACCGGGACGTGCGTGCGCACTGTGACGGGGCATTCAAATTTGGTATGGGCGGTGGACTTTTCGCCCGATGGCCGGTTCATCGCGTCCGGCAGCTGTGACGACACGATCAAGTTGTGGGACGCAAAGACCGGCGAGTGCATGCTCACCATGGTGGGGCATTCCAGTTCTGTGCGGACGGTGCAATTCTCGCCCAATGGCCGTTTGATTGCATCTGGAAGCGACGACGAGACGGTCAAGGTGTGGGACGCACAAACCGGCACGTGCGTGCGCACGATGACGGGGCATTCAGACCAGGTGAACGCGGTGCACTTCTCACCCGACGGCCAGTTCATTGCGTCCAGCAGCGAGGACAAGACGATCAAGGTATGGGACACAAGCGACCTGAAGTGCGGCTCCGCAAGCGTGTCAAGTGCAGCCGACGAGGAACAGTATTGCAGGGCGTACTGGGCGGTTGCCGTTTCAGAGAATAGCGGAGCGCTGGACGCTCAGGAGGCGCAGGCGTTTTTCTCAAATGCGCAGCTGTCGGCGTCGGTGCTTTATCAGATGTGGAATGAGATTGTGACAGCTCGCCGCAAGCGCGCGCTGAGCTATGACGATTTTGTGCTCGCGCTGCGGTGGGTTGCGCTGGCGCAGAACGGCGAGGAGGCTAGCCTTGCGCGTGTGGAGAAAGGTTCGTCTTCACTGCGGGCCAAGATAGACGTGCCGGAGCGGAACCCGTTTGTCAAGGGCGTGCGTTCGCAGTTGGAGACATCACGGTTCGACGAGTACTGGAAGGTGGCCGACGCGGACGGAAGCGGTGAGGTGGACGTGCAGAAAGCGGTTGCGTTTTTGTCCAAGTCTGGCCTGCGGAACCGCGTGCTGAATGAGATCTGGGGCCTTGCGACCAGCCAGGGGGTGTATTCGTCGCTGGACATGGAGCGGTTTAAGACAGTGCTGCGGCTGGTGGCGATGGCACAGAAGGGAATGAAGCTGGATTTGAACGAGGCGGAGAGCGGGGAGATGGAACTGATTGCGGATATCAAGGTCGAGTCCGCAAAGCCTGTGCCAGAGCATGCAGCAGAGCCTGCACCAGTGCCTGCACCAGTGCCTGCACCAGAGCCTGCGCCAAAGCCTGTGATTCCGGTCGGGCTGTCTTCAGACGACGAGTCGGACACCGAATTGGACAGTATGCTTACGGAAACCCCCCTTGATGATATGACTTGTGAGCAGCTGGCCCGAGTTCTGGAAAAGGTCTTGCAGGTTGACCTGGAATCGGTGAAAAATGTGAGGGAGCGCAAGGTGAACGGGGAGGCGCTGCACGATATGAAGGAGTTTCAAGAGTTTGTGCAGCTGTCGTTCCCGGACAAGAGGAAAATTGAAAAATGGGTGGCAGGGCGGAAATCGTACGAAGGCTTCGAGGAGTATTTGAAGGGTGTCCTCGGTGGCGACTCGGAGCGTGCTGAGCATGCTTGTGCGTTGCTTTTAGAATCCCATGCTGTGTCGAATTTGGACGAGTGGTTGTGGTTCCGGAAGCAGCCTAGCAAGCGAACAAATATGAGGGCGATTGTGCGGCTTTTCCCGGAGCTTGGCACGTGGCCGGGAGGACCAGACGCAAAGGAGTTGAAGTAGGCCGAAGCTGGTGTCTTTGCCTTTTGGTGAGATCGCACATTAACTCGGGGCCGCACCGGTCGCTCGACAATGCTGGTCGTGCACACGCGAGAGGGGGGAAGAGACTTATTAGACGCTGTGAAGGTCGAAGGAATTGCCGAGCCTGGGGTGGTGGGTTTGGCTTGCCGGCGAAATGCTAGAATGTCTTGTCAAACTGCGGACCGCCTGGAAGCCGCGCCCAAGTGGCCAGGCCTGGGGAATGGTATACTGACCGTGGCTGATACGTCCCAGCACTTGCGCCTTTTTCAAACTCAGCAATCGCTTGAGCTGCGGTTTGGAAGCCACGCGCCGCGCTTTTCCTGGTACGCGATGAATGTGCGCTCGCGCCCACGCGCTGGGGAGACGATTACGAAGCGACGATTGAGAGAAAGGACTCAACGCAAACGTGCGCCATCAATCAGCAAGCCGCGCCTGGCCAAGTGGGTAAGGGTCTGCGTGTGGTGTGAGGCCGCCAAGACAGACGTGTAAACTTTAAACGGCATTTTCAGAAAAAAATGGCTGATGACAGGAAAAGCTGCCGAGGATGACCTTGTTGAGATCATGTGTATGTACCTTGCAAATGCCATGCACACGGACACGTTCCTCGAGTAACTTTGCCACTCGGCAATTTCCGCCGTGCCCGCCCTATGCAAAGTATTTCCTCAACCACAAATATGCACACAGGCACACTAGACATTCTCACGCCTTTTGCCCACACATGACCACTGTTCCATCTGACACTGCCACACGCACCTGCTCTTGCTCACGGAACTACCGACATCTAGCAAGCAGATACCGGGTCGGCTGTGCTTGCTTTTCCCCTTTCACCAAGCCGACATCTCGCTGTGCATTCTCGGGCAAGTTCCAGAAGCCGGCCTTGCACGCATGCTTCAGACATGGTACGTGTGGGGACTGTCAGAATATTTGCCATGTATTTGTCGGAGCGCACGTCATCGCCAGACAGCAACGTTGAGCCACGTCCAGACAAACAGTCGAGCCAGCATTTCCAACACTAGGCTGAGCATTTTCCGAGGTACCAGTACTTCGAGATAACCGACCAGAAGGATGCCGATATGCGTGTGCGCCTGTCCACCAGGACTTTTCTGCAACTTTCACATCAACTTGCGGCGCTGCTGCCAAGGTTGGGAGCCGGTTGTGGCGCAGTGTAGCATGGAAAGAGCGTCAAAATGGAGCGACAAGAGAGCCTGTGAAAACAAGCAGAGGCGTGGTCTATTCGCGCGCTGTCTGGAGAGGAGCTACACGGCAGTGAGACATTCCTCTGCGACCTTGGAGGAAGCGGCTTCCGCACGGGCAGACCTTGCGGCTGGAGATGGAGAAAAAACCAAGAGCATGTATACCTCAACATGCGCATGGTGAACATAACGGATAGAGTGGGAGCTTAGAGGATTCGTATGCAATACATGGAAACAGTGGATGCCGTGCTCATTCTCAATTCAAGCAATTGATGGCAACTCGGTCAATCCTGTCAATTCGTGATAATGCAATCTTTGTGTCTGACATGTTGGATCTTTTCACACCGCGTCTCTCAAAGACCACGACCTGTGAGATTTTGTGAGTGAAAGTTACGCGCTTTTTATGCGTTTGTATTGTCGAGCCAAATATGCGTCTCACGAATTGAAGCTTTCACGACGGCTGTTTTCATCACTCGTTTTGCCCAAAGTGTGCATCTGCGTTGCGTGTGCCACAATGGTTTGACTGCCATGGGGCAAGGTATACCACATCTGTCGTATCTGCTGGCCTGCTGTCCCGCCAACACGATCCACAGCGTGCCATCGAAGGCGCAGCCCTTTCACTTTAGCATCTGCGCGGCTTGGTTGTTCTGCGAACAGCCCATGGCCATGGCTTGCTCTTTACGACGTAAACTGCAAAACCGAATTCACGTCCGGCGCTTGAGATACTACCACATAAATACTTTGTTCGAGGCAATTTCAGCCACGGCTACATTTTGAGCCAAGTTCATGTGCACACAAAACCACTCTCACCGCATCGCTCACGGCACAAGCGCGCGCCACGTCGAACAGTAGCACTGTGTGAATCAAACCTGTGCTGGTTTATCGCACCCGTGCGCGCTTCTCGCGCCCGCTCGCCACGGCGCCGCGCTGTACCTCGAATGTTTGCGAGAATCGCAAATCGGCGCTGCGTTGACACGTGCCACTCGCGCGCACCGGCTCGCACACCGCCGCGTAGTATTAAATCAGCGCGTTTTGGAATGATCAATTGTGGCGGCGTCCGGTCGAATTTCAACAGCGCTGCCACAGCAGGCGTTGTGTGCGCGCGTAGAAAAAGCGCCCAATTTCGACGTGGGTTTCGCGGGAGGGAATGAAAGAACGGCGGGAATAGAAGTTTAAGTGTCGTCGATTGTACATGAGGAATGAGCAGCTTGACGAGTCAGACGCGCGCAGCTGGTTTCTCGGACAGCACGCCGTTTGTCGGGCACGCAACTATGGATTGATTTGTGAAGTGTCTCTCTCGCGGCACAGAACTGCGATGGAGTGTTTCTGCGCGGACTGCGTTGCATTCATAGACAGGCACGGCGGGATAAGCACAACGGGCACTTAAGCGGGTCTACTCTGATCGGGTGTTCCGGCAGTTACGAGAGAAGAGGCGAACGGGAAAAAGGCAGGGACGCTCGTGTGGGTGGACAAGTTGGAGTCGGCTTTCGTCGGTGGCATAGGTCGTGGCGTCGTGGGTTGTTGATGTAAATTCCTGGCGGTGGGTTACGCGCGGGTGTATTTTGACGTGGTCAAGCCGGTGAGGCAAGCAAGCTGACGGAATTGCGATGGCGACGGGTAATCGAACCGAGTGGAGGGAGGACCTCAAAGCAGATGGCGCAAGTTCCGACGACGGTAGGGAACTGATTCCGTTTGTACATACCATTCACACGGTGACCAAAATCATTGGAGAATATGCGCGGGCTGCGCAGACGAATCAAGTATCTTGTGAAATGCTTGCCGAGCGGGCCTCGAGCATCTCGAACACCCTGCGTACATATTTTGGCACCAAAGACGAAATATGTATCAATGGTGCACATGATGTGAAGGACTCTAGCATGATTGAGTGTATAAGCGAGCTGGAGTCTGAACTGCAGTCTGCGTGTGCCCTGGTGAAGCGATTTTCCAGTCCAGAGAAGTGGATCGAAAAAGCGCTTCGCGCCTTGAAGGCACAAAGCTATCAGCGCGAGTTCCTGACGTGCGAAGCACGCCTCGTCGAGCTTGAGGCGCGAGTGTCGCGGATTCTCCTTTTCAAAGTTGCGCACGAACAGAGGCAGAAAAACGAAGTTATGATTGGGAAATTGGAAGCCGCTCTGCGCAATTTGGAAGCTGTTCCACACGAAATGGTTCGCGCTCTTGAAGCAGACGGACCGCGCGACCCAGTTGAATTTGAGACTGAGCTTCGATCTCATCCTGAATCAGGCGCTGTGCCGGGCGTGCACGGCATAGAAGTGAAAAGCACCTGTTCGTTCTTACGCACGGCGAATTCTGGGCGTCCATCAAATGAGCCCGAAGGAAGTGAACCTTGGTATGTTGAGGCGGCGTCCGCTGAAAAGTACCAGACTCTTGTTGACGGCAAGTGTGTATCATTTGTTTCCCTTGGTGGCGGTGGCTACGGGAACGTTTTTCACGGCAAGTTTTTGGGACAGGAAGTAGCCATCAAAGAGATGAGGTCGACAGGCAACGAGGCGCTGGCTGTGCTGAGGAACGAGATGGGTATTATGTGGAGGCTTTCACACGAAAACGTCGTACGTACGCACGGCGGGTTTTACCCACAGACGGGGGTGCAACCGCATAAAATTATGAGCCCATTTATTCTGCTCGAGTACGCCCCAAAGGGTTCATTAGAAAAGTACATGTTCCATGACAGCAGAAACAGCTTGCTATCACGTGAAGAGCTACTCAGAATCTTTCGATGCATTATAGATGGCTTGAAGTACTTGCACATGAACGAGATCATTCATCGCGATATGAAACCCCAGAATGTCCTCCTGATGGGTGACTGGACTCCGAAGATTAGCGATTTCAGGCTGGCTACCGAGATGAATTCGCATTCACTTGCGAACACAAGGCCTTTTACCAGCGGGTACATGGCACCGGAGGTTATCCGTGGCGACCAGTACGACTGCTCCTGCGACGTGTGGTCGTACGGCGTCATGTTGTTTGAAATGATGCTCGGCGAGACGATGTTTGGGAGCCAGCACACGGATTTCCAAATTTTGGAGATTCTCGAAGATCCGAAGCGTGGTGTGCCATGGGACAGACTGAACAAGTCGGAGTACGCAAACCAATGGCCGGCCTGGGTTAAGGAAATAGCTAGGGCGTGTCTGCAGACCACGCCCGAGAAGCGCCCTACTGTGTCGGATATCTTGGTGGAGTTTTATGACAGTATGGGTTCGAAGGGGGCCACTGCCGCTGCAAAGTCTTCGACCGCTCATCATGCTGCGTCCCTGTTTGGCTCCAGCACGGCAAGGGATGATGGATTGGCAGCAAACTCTTCGCAGGGCACAATGGCATCTGATAGGTCGGCAGTCCCATGATCAAGCACCGGAGGTGGCGCAGCGGGGCCGGGTGGATCCCGGGCGGCGAAAACGCTGAATGTAGATGATAAGCTATGCTTCGCAGAATAGTGGGAGAAAGTCGGGAACATGGAGTACGCGTACGGGTATTTCAAGCTAGCAGCGGAAGCAGGCGTCGCAGTAGGCCAGTTCCAATAGGGCCAAATTTTGCTCGACGGCTCGCATGACACAAGCCAGCACTTGGAACATGGCGCCGGTTGCATACGCGCAGCTGCTGAGAAAGGACGCACGGACGCCATGATTGAGTATGGCCGCTGCCACCACTCTGGGCGGGGGTGCCGCAAAACTGGAGCCTTGCGAAGGAGTGGTATACAAAGGCCACGAAGCTCGGCAGTTCGGCGGAGTCCGAATGATTCAAGGCGTTGGAGACCGAAGAGCAAACGGCGCTTCGAAGTAGGCAGCTTGAGGACGAGAAGAAGAGAATGCAGCGTGCGCGTAAAGCTGAGTAGCACGCGGCCGCTGGACACCAGGCGGCTGCAGAGAAGCTAGATCGCCTCGAGAAGGTGGCGCAAGATCTGGCGGAGCAAGCGCGCCGCGCGAGGGAGGCGCGAGATCTGGCCGAATATCGCGCCGCTGCCGAATATCGCGCCGGTGCCGAGCAACCGCGCCGCGACGCCGCAGACTGGCAGCAACGTGGCCAGACGGAGCAATTCAATAACAACAATCTCACGGAGGCGCTGTTGTGGAACTAAGGGAAGAGTATCGGCTGAAAGTCCCGCGGATCGAGCTGCAGCTCTGATGCCGGGACGTCGCCTCATCAACGCACACAGATCTGTGGCTTGTCGACACGGTAAATCAGATAGTGACTCGAGCACTACTGTCACACTATGGTAGAGTAATGGCCAGACATGTGCCGTGTCGCCAGTCCCTTTTGACCTCCTCACCATTCCCTTTTGACCTCCTCACCATTCCCTTTTCACCGGACCTCCATCATTTTATAGTCAAATGGATCATTTTACCGGTAAAACTGAACAAACGGTACTGTCCCTGTCTGTTTCGATCGCACTCTCCGTTCTGGGTCTGCACAAGGACTTTGGGTGCGCAGGTGCTGAAGCAGAGATGCTCGGCGAAGGTTTGCTTGAGAAGCTGGATCATGGAAGACCGGTTCAGTGAGACGGACCGTGACGGAGAGGCGACCGTGAATTTTGGATACGCACGGAGGCGAGTTGCGTTCGTTGTGGTCGGAGCTGTGATTGGGTTGTTCGTTTCAACGGGGGCGGTGGCACTCTGGTGGCCAGGCCACGACGTGGCGTCGGCGTGGAGGCCAGGTGGAACGAAGTACGCCGACGCAACGTCCATTGCATCGAGGCTGCTGGATCGCCCGAAAGCGCCGCCATCGATACACAGAGACAGCACAGTGACGCGATCGAGGCCGTCGGATCCGTCACGTCGCACGGTTTCGCCGTCATCAAACCGATCACAGAATGTGGCGACTTCGCTCAAGCTGTCGGACGGCCTGATATGTCAAAAAATCCTGAAGTCCAACGCATACGGCAGGCATGGTGCCCACGCGTGCTTCCAGCGCCAAGTGCTTCCACAGCTCAAGGAACCATGCGGGCTTGTTCCTGGAAAGACCGTGTTCCACACGTTGAGCACCTATTTTCCAGAGCGGCTCGAGAATGAGAGCAGGGTCGCGCTACGTACGCAGCTCGATGCGTTTGCCGTCACGCAAAATCTGGCGCACAGCGTCATGTACGTGTGGTGCCTCGAATGGATGCCAGAGCTCGCGACCGATATCCAAGCGCGCTACGAAAGTGCGGTGCAACTCCGATTGCTCGAGTACGAGACGCTTGTCCGCAGCACAGTGCTGCGCGACTCGTTCTATGATCAGCCACCGCACGCTCTGGCAGCGTACGTGCAAAAGAAGATTGGTAACGTCGTCACCTTTGTGGACCTGCTCAAGTACTTGCTACTACACGAGCACGGAGGCATTTGGCTCGACGTAGACGCAATTCCCATGCGTGATTTCAAGCCCCTGGTCGCGCTAGGTGTGCAAATCTTTCCTCACACCGGCCGAATAGGCAACAACCACATGCTTTTGTTCCACAGGCGGTCGGCTCTGATGGAGCGCTTACTGTGGATCATCCGGGCGTGCGACGTGAGCAATCGGGACTCGTGCCGTGAGCACACGAGAAACGAGTCACTCACGAAGCTTGCGCACTGGGTTTTGAACGATGCTGTAGAGAGCAAGCTGCGTGAGGATGTGCGGCTGCGCCCAACAGATGATGTAGAAGATCAGTACTCGCGATTCTCGATCAATGCGTTCGACCCTCTGTGGGGCTGCTCCGGTATGTTCCAGCCGCTGGCCGACATCATTGCGACGCGAAAGCTGGAGGAGGCTTTCGCGGCTGGTACAATCACCGCGGAGTCGCTGCTGTCCCGTCACTTTTTGCACTTTTTCACTCTGCATTCTCGGTTTCCCAAGCTTGAAAAATACGCGGCGTACGTAGATGTGGTCCGGAGGATAACAAACGACGTCTGGCTGGCGCATGGCCGGCACTTTCCGCAGGCAGCCATCAACCTCAGCGATCGGCCCTAATACATAGATGGAGATACATTACGGAGCTCGGGTGCAAAGGGTAGCATTGACGCCTGCGCCGTGACTAGAAGCGCTTTGAAAGGACTGCGGCCGCGCTTAAAAGCCTTGACTGGGGGACTCGACGAGCATTGGGCCCATTGCAAGCGGCTCATGATACGCTGCTACGTCCGCGGATGGGACGCTAAAGTGAGCGCTTAGCGCAGTGAGCAAAGCCAGTAGACGGTCAACGGTGCCCTAACTCTTTCGCCGCGAGCTCTGTCGATCATGCGCTCAGCTCACTCCAGCGCTCCGGAATGGGAAGACGGTTTTAAGGCTGGGAGTTCCCAGGCCACCGTACTTCCCCTAACAGACGTCGGAGACCTTGTGGATGTTGTGGTCAGCGAACGCAGTGAGCCATGCGAACCAGGCGAACTTACGCATGTCGCATTTTTGCCCTCATCGGCGAAAACCAAGATGGTACCGTTCCGCCGATCATGGAGGCCTCGGTCTCGGCCGCGGGTGCCCGCTTGACTTCAGCCTCCCAGTCACAAGCCGACGCCGCGTTTTCCGGTGGCGCGGGAGTCCGCCAGCAACTCATCTCTGGTAGCTACGGCTCTGCAGTGCTGACACCAGTCGGCACGACTTTTCACCATGGCAGATGACTCGTGGACGGGAGGGGGCTTTCTACACCAACCTGCTCGTGCAACTCCGTTCCCGGTCGTTGCTGGTCTTGTTTTATGAATACAGCGCGCCGGGTGAACCAGCGGATTGCCGACTTTCGGGTGTCACCATATGGTAGGTTGATGTTAAAAAACATTAAAAAATTGTTTACTCAAGTATGCTACAAATGTGTCATTCAAGATGGATATGGAATGATAGCCCTTGCTCACGCGCTCACAACGATGTGCTTTGCATGTGAAACGGTGATTGTATGGCTGAGATATCTGACTGTAAGTACCTTTGCAGTGGGTACGCCATTCGCAATGGTGGGTACATGATCCGCAGCCATAGGTCCGGCATCCGCATATGCTGAACCCCTCAAATCACGGGTGCCAGCAGAACTTCTACCCTAGAGGTACAGTATCTTCATACTGGGGACGCGGTATCCGCTTATGATGGGCGTGCCAGCCGCAGCATGTGTACAGTCACGCGAAACATGGTGGAAACGTGATTTGCAGGGTGGGTACGTGATCCGCAAGGTGGGGACGCCAGCCGCAAGGTTGGTACGCGAGCCGTAAAGTGGGTACGTGATCCGCATGTTGGGTCGAGTTAAAAAGTGTACCCCTAGTATCCATTTTACTACTGAAACCGAAGTGTGCTTAATCGCGTTGCGTAGGACCGAGCCAATCACAGCAAAAGTTTTCTTATTACATACACCTACATGATTGCATTCGTATTTTTACCAGAGCGGAGTAGTTTTCGCGCCACAACAAACAGAAGTTTTGTCGGGAGTGGGATGTGGGTATCCGGCCGTACGAAGTGCGCGGATGGCGGAAGCGAGCGTGGGGCCATTTTGATCAGGTCGGATGGTATTTGCTTGTTCCAAGGGATGCGCGGCCGTTTTTGTTCGTGCCAGCGATTGCCGCCTCCACGAGCAGAAGTGTGTCCAACTTGACGAGTTAGTGTGGGGCTTAGTGTGCCCTCAATGCTCTCTCGCAAAACGATTTCCGAAAAACAGCGAGCCCGACAATGGACAAAGCAGAAAGGCTAAGAAGGCTCTCAAACGACACATAACACGGGTACACAAAGTCAAGGCGGACGGTTTGGAAGAGGCGTTTTTGAAAACATTTCAAGCTTATTGTACCCAGTACGGTGTCGAAAGGACCGCAGCGACCGCGCAGACTCGGCTGGTCTATGCGGTATTACACACGGCGAATAGAGAAACGCTTACGCATTCTTCGCTGCAGTCCGTGACGCAAGAAATGGAAGACGCAAACCGAAGTGCTGGTGAGAGCGAGGTGGGCATGCGGGTGCTGTGTGGAACTGCGACAGGAGAGGCCATCGTCAAGCTACGATGGTTTGAATCCGAGGCGGACATGCAGGATGCGTTTTCAAGGCAGGTTGGCGATGTGACAGACTGTGCGCGTGCGGCCGTGAAGTCGTGGTTGAACATTGCCCGGTATTCAATCAATCAAGTGTTGAAAACACGTGCCGACGTGCTGAGACTACCGATACAGGGGAAAAGTACGATTGAATATACTGATGATATCTTCAAGTATCGTTTACTACCCGCGCTGGAGAAGAGCACAATTTCAAACGCGCTACAGACTTTCACTCAGGTCGTTGAGTTTTACGCGCTGCACGCGCTCAACAAGTCATTTGAAACCTTTGCGGAGGAGTACAGAGCAAATAATCCGACCGGAGACGAAAGCGACGCGCACGCGGTGCAAGCGCTTATCGTGCGGAACGGCTTGGAGGATTGTCCGGATGGCCGGACAAAACGCTTTCGTGCGATTGAGTTTCTCCGGTCGCATGCTTTGCATAAAGACTCGTGTGGCCGCCTTGGTCTCAACTCGCTTTACAAGCTGGCGAAGCTGTCAAGCTATCAGTTGTGGATGTTGCGAGCCACAGCAGTGACAGAGTTGTACAAGAAGAGTCAAGCATTCCAGCTTGTCGCGGATCGCGGTTTTGATCTACTCGCTCTGAACGGGTCTCGGCTAAGTGGCCCTCTGTACATGACGCAGAGCATTCTGTGCGCGTCAAAGCCGTGCGGTGACGATCACGCCGAGTGGCTACTGATTGTGCGGACAGATACAAGTTTGGATACCGGGAATGACAGTGGAAGGTATTTCTTACAGCACCGTGCAAGCGGAGTACCGGTTCTCCCGTCCGTATTCGGTGTTCTTTACTACAGGTGCGTGCATAGAGCGCGGGACATTCTGGCCAAATTGTTTCCTGAGATGGACGGCGCTCTGGGTATTCATCTTGACGGCGGTCAAGTGGAAAATGTTATTCAAGGATACTTGTATTGCAAGGCACGGTCGCGCGGGATTAAACGTGTGACGGCATCAGAGGTCGCGCAAAAAGTTTGCGGTGCCTCGCGCGAGATTAGAAATGAGCTCAGTATATGCTCGCTTCTCGCACTACAAGCAGCGTGCATGCCTCTGCGGTCATCATCTTCTCAGCAGGGAATTGTTCTTTCGAGCAGACATCAAGGGCATTCGCTCAAAAACTTGGGTGAAAACGTCGTCAGTGTTGTGGAAGTGGTGGTGAAAAACAGGCACAAAGCATTTGGAGTACCGCTTGTGGAACGGTTGCCGACGACGGCGGTATCTGATTTGTTCGTGATCTTGCATTGGACGGCGGATTTCTTCCTGCGCCACTGTGAAAAGGAGCATTTGGAATTCATCACCCCACTGAATTTTGCGTCAGCTACGCAAGTGAGCAAAGATGTAGATGTGTCTGAGCAAGCCTCGGACATGATGGGGCGCAAAGCTCAGGAAAAAACGCTCTTTGCACTTACCGGGGTGCCAATGACGGTTGGAGAATTTCGCAAGCTAGCATCGCACGTCCTGAAGCGCGAACCAGCGGCATTCGCAGACGTCCTTGGGCTTGACACCATGGCGCTTCACAGCGAAGCTCAGAAGGCGCTCGCTCTGAAGTTAGGACACACCGTTTCTACAGACGAAGTATGGTACAATTTGGCTCTGAATGTTGACGAGTGCCTCTGGTTCGAAAGAGACACGCGCAATGCGTGGCTGACTTTAGTTGGTATCGAAGACGAGCGTCTCCCTTTGGAGCTTCAGAACATGTGTTTCGCAGAGGTGGTTCGAGCAGTTCCAGATCTTGGTACCCCACACAAGGCTCTGCAAAGTGTGTTCGGTATTGATGCAGCATTTCAGACAGAGGGTCAAGAGCAGCTGCTTCGTTCTGTCTGGGAAGGACATGATACAGCAGCCCAGCTGCGCTGCGGTGCCGGCAAGAGTGCCTCTTTTCTGTGTGCGGGCCGTCTAGCTGAACGCGTGGGCCGCATTGTTCTTGTATTGACACCCATGCGTGCTGCAAGTGACGCAGCTATCGCGCAGGCAAGATCTTGTGGTATTGAATGCTTCGATATCGAAGATCTGCGTGCTGGCAGCGCCGCGCATCGGGGTGGTATTGTGGTCTTGTCTTTCGATCAAGTTCAGACGGGTAGAAATGTACTGAGTGTGCTGGAAAAGATTGTGGCAAGAGTCATTCTTGCAGTAGTTGATGAGGCTCACATTGTTTGCGAGCATACGAGCTTTCGCGCGTCGATGCAGGCAGGACTGCTTGGTATGCGCCTTGCTGGAATTCAGCGCGTATACTTGAGTGCCACGTTGACGATGGACGTAGCTGACTATGTTGCGAAAGTTCTGTGGTCTCCAGAACCGCAATTTGTAACAGACTCTGAGGTTCTGCCTCCGATCTCCAAGTTGTCTGTGTCCCCACTGAACGATGAGTCAAGGCTTGCCCTGCACGTGCGCGTGGAAAAGGCTTCAGTGGAGGGAACAAGAGTTCTCATTGTTGTGCCAACCAAAAAACTGGTCGAAGATGAGTATTTGCGGCTTGTGGATAATTTCCCCCAGCTGGGCGACAGAATTGGTATGATCACAGCAGATACTGAAAGCGTCGCGCGTGAGAGAGCCAAATTATGCACAGTCATCGTCGGAACGTCCACCGTCGGATTAGCCCTAAACCTCGAAAATACTTGCGTAGTCGCAGTGCTTTATGCTACATTCTCGATTGCGCAGTTGGTCCAAGCGTGGGGCCGTACCGGCCGGCGGACAAGTCTCTCGCATACGCCAGAGTGCTTTTTCTGGTTTGACCCGAACGTAGCCAGCGCACTGCAGAGGAGCACTATTGCGCAAGATGTGCATCGACCGGCGTGCTTGACACACCCCATGTACTCGATGCAAGCTGTGGAAAAGTTTTACGACGAATGCCGAAGCAGGCCGAACGCTGTAATTCGTGAGCAGCTAGTGAAATTGTGCATCGAGCGTGCGGACAGGTATTCAAGTCTTGTGTCAAGTGAAAGCAGCCTGCCGAATGTATCCAACTCTGAGAATGTGCAGATGACTCCGGTTCGCAAAGTGCACACGGCTACGCGCGACGAGCAATTAACGGCGAGCATCTCGAACTCAGAGCGTCCTTTTATGACGCTTCTGCAAGCAGACCTTAGCAGTGTACACGGGCTGAACGGGTCACGGGAGGACGCAACGGAAGGTGTGCGTTCGTTGAAAAGGGCACGAGTACACGCACCGGAAGGTGTGCGTTCTGTATCATTAGCCGTGGTTTGTGCGACGAGTAAGGGATGGCAGCGGATATGGTCCACGGCTGTGGAGCGCTGTCCATTCTGTGGTTTAGCAGCGTGCTCCGGTAGTTGCTATCGGCCTGTGACTTGCATGCAGTGTGGCAAGATTGGGAACATGCACAAGCACACTGCTCATGCGTATATCAGATTGCATATACCTCCCAGAGCCCCTTCGAGTGGACTCTTTTGTGTGGCGTGCCTAGCTCCCAATCATTGGACTGCCGGTGTCTTCATCGACAAGGAGTTGCACGCGTCTCTGACGCGAGCGCAATCAAGCACTGGGATTCAGCGTCCAGGCCTTCTCAAAGCACGAATAGAGCATCTGTATTTGGCTCATCGCCATCGGCAGTATCCTCATCTTGCCCTGGATGCTTATTTTAAGTGGCTTGTAGAGGTTGACACTGCAGGGATAACAAACGCAATGAAGGCGTTAGCGCAGATGGACTCTGTCTTGTCGTAAGCACGGACCGCTGGGAATGATGCTCATCAGTGAAAGACACGACTCTACGGCGCTTCACCGTACACTGAAGTTGCTGCGCTTCACTTTGGGTTGCTTGCAGTGGGATACTGGTCAGCATCGCTGCATTGTTACACGTGCAATGAACGCCATCAAAACCATTTTGACATTGTGCAAGAGTGCTAGATTTCAGTGCGCGACCAGTGCGTGGGCGACCATTTGGAGCTTGCTAGCTTGGACGATTCCGTTCATGAAATGGCTGAAACGTGCGAGGCTTGTGTATGAAGAGACCTTCTGCTCGACCCTTTAGTCTGTATGTGTGGGCGACATTACAGCACTTGGAGCAAGTGCGGTGGCCCGAAGATAAGCCTTGACTGGTGCGCGAGAACTTGTTTATTGCTTGCTCTCACGAAGACATCTTTCTGCGTACGACTTGGAGTCACGCTCCGGCAACTGTCGCATGTGAGTACGATATTCGCAGCAGTGTGCGATTGCGTTCTGACACGACCCGCCGTGCAGAACATGCCAAGCTCATCACTTTCGGCATGGAGCTGTCAGAAAGCCGGTCAACCAGGTACGAGAAGCGCAATTTGATGTTCCCGCTGCTTGAACACTCTTCGTCTGCTCTGTAGGTCCGTCACCATCATCAGACCCACTGTCAAGTCATGGCAATACGCAAACCGTTCTCCAGTCTCTCAGAACACCCATCTCCAGCGGTCATGCATGCCCGAGCAGGCGGTGCTCCGAGCCGGCAGTGCCTCTGCTCTGGCCGCTATGCAGCGTCGCAGTGCCTCTGCCCTGGTCGCTATGCAGCGTCGCACTGCCGGTGCCCTGACCGCGATGCAGCGTCGCACTGCCGGTGCCCTGACCGCGATGCAGCGTTGCACTGCCGGTGCCCTGACCGCTACGCAGCGTCGCACTGCCGGTGCCCTGACCGCTACGCAGCGTCGCACTGCCTCAATCGCTGGTTCCCACACGACGTGCAGCCGCTCGCGCGAACACTCCACTCAGCTCGTCCACTGCTTGCGATAGATCACCACCAGGTTACTCGCGAGTGATGCGGGTGAAAAGTAAAGTAGAGTAGATTGTCCGAAGTCCGAAGTTGTGCTGAGTTACTGTAAAATGATGCTGTTTTAATGTGAAAACATTTTACTGTCGAATTTTGTGTCCAAAGTTGACTTTTCATGGGTAAATGGCAGTGTTTTAGGATGAGGAATTTAGCATAGAAAAACGAATCCTAGAGCATAGTAAAACAGTAGTATTTTGATAGTGTGTTTGAGCATAGAAAAAAGGCATTGAAATGTGATAAAGTGCGTGTTCAGTTGGCGCTGAAACCAATTACCCGATTAGAGCGGATCAGCGCTAATGCGGGCGTAGAGCGAAGTGCTGGCGTGGGGCGAAGGCGCGCGGGCGCAGTGGGGCGGCGTGAGTGGGCGCGGCGTGCGCAGCGCGCACCCGAACGCGCAGTAATTAGGTACGATGGAGCGCGCGGTGGGCGCGGTGGAGCGCGACGTGCGCGGCCAGCGCTCGCGGGCACGGGTGGTGGGTGGGGATGGGCGCGGACGGGCGCAAGTGGTGGGACTCGATGGGATCCGGTAAAGCGTGCTTGAGCGCGGCGGCGTGAAGAAGAGGCCGCCGCTGCCGAGCACGCTCGACACGAGAACGCGTGAGCTTTGGCCGCACAATACGCCGACGCTGCCGAGCACGCTCGACACGAGAACGCGCGAGCTTTGGCCACACTTTGCGCCGCTGCCGCCGAGCAAGCGCGCCGTACGGGTGAGTGTCGAGATCTTGCTGGATAACGCGCCGTTGCCGCGGAGCACACGCGCCATGAGCAGGTGCGAGATGTTGTCCAACAACGCGCCACTGCTACGGAGCAGGCATATAGTAGGTTGATGTTAAAAAACATTAAAAAATTGTTTACTCAAGTATGCTACAAATTTGTCATTCAAATTGGATATTGAATGATAGCCCTTGCTCACGCGCTCACAAAGATGTGCTTTGCATGTGAAACGGTGCTTGTATCGCTGAGATATATGACTGTAAGTACCTTTGCAGTGGGTACGCCATTCGCAATGGTGGGTACATGATCCGCAGCCATGGGTCCGGCATCCGCATATGCTGAACCCCTCGAATCACGGGTGCCAGCAGAACTTCTACCCTAGAGGTACAGTATCTTCATACTGGGGACGCGGTATCCGCTTATGATGGGCATGCCAGCCGCAGCATGTGTACAGTCACGCGAAACATGGTGGATACGTGATTTGCAGGGTGGGTACGTGATCCGCAAGGTGGGGACGCGAGCCGCAAGGTGGGTACGCGAGCCGTAAAGTGGGTACGTGATCCGCACGTTGGGTCAAGTTAATAAGTGCACCATAATAAAATGGTGTTGATTTGCTACAAGTGAGTACAACAACGATACTGTACAGTTGCACAGGGGAAAAGAAGAGTAGATTGTCCATAGTCCAACGTTGCGTTCTGCATAGTACCACGGTATCGTTTTAATATGAAAATAATTTACCATAGCGGTTCGTGTCCATAGTTGCCTTTTTTATAGGTGAATGGCATTGTTTTAGGCTGAAAGATTTAGCATAGAAAGACGACCCCCAAAATGGGTGGTAATGCATTACATAGGCATCCCGAATTCGCGGTGAATAAGCATAGTAAAACAGTATCATTTTGATATGATACCCGAGCATAGCAAATTACCATTGAAATGTCATAAAATGCGCATCAAGCTGGACTCAGGACAAAGTGCCTGTTGCGCGATCAGCGGGTGGTGCGGGCGGCGGGGTGAGAGACGTGGAGCGCGAACGGTTGGGCGCGGGCGCGGGCGCAGGCGCGGGGCGCAGTCAGGCAATGGAGCGCGGGCACTTAGCGGGCGGGCGTGGGCGCGGGCGCGGGCGAGCCTGGGGCGCGGGCGCGCGGGCAGGCGATATGGGCGCAGGTGGTCGGGCGGTGGGGCGCGTTGGGGCGTGGGCCGGCAAGGAGAAATGGGATTGTCTTGGGAAGTAGAGTGGGATCGCGAAGTGCGAAATGGACCTCGCTGCAGCGCAGCAGGGTGAAGGAGAGGCCGCTTTCACGGAGCATGCGAGCGGCGAGAAGGAGAAGCAAGATTTGCGGCGTACTGCGCCGCCGCCGCCGAGCAAGCGTGCCGAAAGGAGGCGCAAAATTCGCCGGACAATGTGCCGGTGCCGTGGAGCATGTGCGGCGCGAGGAGGTGCGAGGTGATGTTGCACAACGCGATGGCGCAGCCGCCGCCGAGCAAGCGCGCCACAAGGAGGCACGGGATTCGCCGCACAACGGGCCATAGACGTGGTGAATGACGAGTGTCTTATTTATTACATATCTCGGCTTCTATGCGTCTTGAAAACATGTTTCACTTATCGTTCGATGCAGCTTGTCCCTCTGTGCCCGCTCCAATCATTACGTGCTCGATACCTTCCTCCGTTCTAGAGATATTTGAAATTTTCTATTTTTTGAGGGGGGCCTCGAAGAGCTATGAGGGGGGCCTCGCGGAGCTATGGAGGGGGCCTCGAGGAGCTATGGAGGGGGCCTCGCCAAAATTTTGGGGGCCTCGAAGAGCAAGCATAGTAAAATGATGCTGATTTGCTATGAGTCAGTACAGCAACGATACTGTACAGTTACAGAGGTGAAAAGAAGAGTAGATTGACCATAATCCGACGTTGCGTTTTGCACAATAGAGTGGTATCGTTTTAATATGAAAATATTTTACTATAGACGCTTGTGTCGATAGTTGACTTTTCATAGGTGAATGGCACTGTTTTAGCATAGATGCTGCAGCATGGAAAAACGACCCCAAAAAAATGACAGGTAATGCATTACAAAGGCATCCCGCGTTGGTTGTGAATGAGTATAGTAAAACAGTATCATTTTGATAGTGTACCAGAGTATAGCAAATTGGCGTCGAAATGTGATAAAATGCGCATCAAGCTGGACTGAGGACGCAGTGCCCGTTGAGGGATCGACCGGCGGTGGGGGGCGGTGGGGCGAAGGAGGAGCGCGGGCGGTAGTGGGGCGGGGTGGGCGCAGGCGCGGGCAGGCGCGGGCGGGCGCTGGGGTGCGGCGGTACGCGAGTGGTGTCGGGCGGTGGCGTCGCGCGCGTCGGCCAGTGACGACTGGGCAAGATTTTGGCTGGCGGCTCGCACGGCACGAGCCAGCACTTTGAGCAATGCGCGAGATTGGGGCGCGCAGCAGCTGAGAAATGACACACGGAAGCCATGATTCAGCTTGTCCGCGATAACCACCATTAGCGTTGGCGCTGAGCGCCAAGGCGCAGACGGCGCTGGACGCCACGGAGCAGACGGCGCTGGACGCCACGGAGCAGACGGCGCTGGGAACCATGGAGCAGACGGCGCTGGGCGCCACGGAGCAGACGGCGCTGGGCGCCACGGAGCAGACGGCGCTGGGCGCCACGGAGCAGACGGCGCTGGGCGCCACGGAGCAGACGGCGCTGGGCGCCACGGAGCAGACGGCGCTGAGCGGCAAGCGGTTTGTCGATGAGAATTAGGTGGAGCACGAGTGTGGGGCTCAGGCATTTGCGGGTTACGCCCGTGAGGCAGCCATCGAAGAGCAGGCTCGTCTCGTCGCGAAGACCACGCAAACGGTCGACGCCTGTTTGCAGCGCGAATTACGCTATTTTTGTCGAGAGGATGTGGGCGGGCTGCCGCACCCCATGTGCAAAGAAGTCGGGTGGTTGCGCAAGGCCGCAGAGGACGGCAACGCGTGGGCACCGTTTTATCTGAGCGATTGCTACGTCAGCGGGCTGGGCGATCTGCCGGAGGTCGAGTTCGCGGCGACCGAGAGGTTGCGCAAGGTCGCGGAATAGGGAGGCGCAAAGGTGCAGTGCAGTTTGGGCGCTTTGCAACTTGAGCGCTTCTCATTAAGGTGGGCACGGCAGTCCGCGCGAGAGCGAGCTCGTAACAGGCGAGTGGTGGCGCAAGGACGCGGAGCAAGAAACAGCTACAGAGCTATAAAATTTACACGCTTGTAAACGTAGTCTTGAAGACAGTCTGCCCAAATACAGGCGCGACAGCTGCGAAAGGGGTGAGAGCAGGTGCGCATGAACACTCGTGAGCACAACTGAGCGCAGGTGAGCATGAGCATGAGTGAGCACGAGTGAGCACGGATGAAAGCACAGAACACTACTGAGCACGAGTGAGCACGGATGAAAGCACAGAACACTACTGAGCACCAGTGAGCACGGGTGAGAGCACAGAACACTACTGAGAATGATAGAACACTACTGAAGACTACAGAACACTACTGAAGACCACAGAACACTACTGAAGACTACAGAACACTACTGAAGACCACAGAACACTACTGAAGACCACAGAACACTACTGAAGACCACAGAACACTACTGAAGACCACAGAACACTACTGAAGACCATAGACGTGGTGAATGACGAGTGTCTTATTTATTACATATCTCGGCTTCTATGCGTCTTGAAAACATGTTTCACTTATCGTTCGATGCAGGGTTAGAGGCGTTTTTCAGGTAGGGTGGGCCCTGCGGTTCGGCCATACCATAGTACAGTTGCTTCGGGCTACAGTACAGTTGCGTTGGACTATAGTACATGGTTATCTTTAAATTCTCGCACGCTTGATGATGACAAGCGCACGAACCCGGATGACACAACCCTTCTCAGATGACCGAACCCCAGCAACACGACGCACACAGCACAGAGAACACAACCACACGACGCACACAACACAGACGACGAATACCCGGGGCGTGGAAAATCCAGCGTATAGGGCCTCTACTATTGCCTTTCGCGTCGGCACAGACAGCACCGGTCTCGACAGGGGCAGGGTGTCGTAACGGACAAAGCCGCCGTCTGCCTTCAGTGCTCCAAGAGCACCGAAACCCCCCAGACACGATGTGCTGCTGGCTCTGCTACACAGGCTCAGCAAAAGGCCCCACGCCTTCCGACGGCCACGCCCAGGCACCCGACACCAAAGAACAACTCTTCCTTTATTCTCTGTGTCGTACTCCCTTGCCTCTACTTCTTCCGCTCTAAAGAAAATCCGGGGAACCGCACAGGCCCGCGCCCATTATATACCCCGCCGTCCTTGCTGTCCTTGACGCGGAAGGGAGAAATTATTTCTCCCAAAAGGCTGGGCTTTCCTCCGTTCGTTCCACAGAACGAAGCCACAGCCAGCCACGTCAGCAAGCGGCTCAATGGGTGCTGGCCGGCCGCCAAGCGGCTCCTGCTTCCCTCGGACACGCGACTGCGGCTCCTCGGGGCGAAAGACAACAATACACAAAACCAGAGGTACAGGGTAAAAAACCACGCGGGCGAAAAAGCCCCTGTACCTCAAACAATTCCGAGACGCCGTACCTCCGGGTGTACACCCAGGGCGTCTCTCGGACCGGAACACTTTTAATCCATGCTCCTCCTTCCGATCTGAGGGACGCGTAACATAGTCCAACACCTGATATGACCTTCCGGAAACAAAGGTTTTGTCATCAAGTCGGACACGTTTTCCCCCGTCCTCACATATTCCAATCTCACCAGCTTTTGCTTCTCGCAAACTTGGTGTATCCACGCCAAGTCCGTGGCTCTGGTCACTGCCATGTGATGCAACTTTGGCGAGTAGCCCATCTCGACCGCACGGAGAACAACTTGACTATCACAAAGCAGGGTCAACGCATAATCCCCCTCTTGCACGCTTCGAAGAAACGACAATGCCGGAAACAAAGATAACTGCACCGCTTCTTCCAGAGCGGCCATCTCAGACTCAGAGGTCGAAGAGCTCACAAAGCGTTGCCTTCTGGAGCTCCAATCGACCAGATACTTGTTTCCACCCGCGACCAAGTACGTCACTCTCCCAGACGTTGACTTGCGCGTTTCCGGGCATCCAGCAAAGTCGGCATCAGCATAGCCCAAGACGCTTACGTCGCCGATCTTCAATGACGTCATCTGCAAATACTCAAGTGGCTCACGAGGCACCTTCAAGTATTGCATGACGCGAACCAGGAGTCTCTCAGCTGCGACGTTCCAGCTATCCACATACCGAGCCACCACTCCAACTGCATAGGAGATATCCGGTCTGACCGTCCTGGCCAACCACAGCAGCCGCCCGACATGCTCGCGTATTTTCAGATGTCCATGTTCGACTTGAACATCCAATACAGCGTCAGCATTCATCTTCTCACCTGGTGATTTCACCGCTCGCAGCACCTGCCCAAGTTCTTCTTCGAATTCCTTCACCACCAAAGCTTGGTAGTGATCATGACCCAACGAAAACCGTGTCGCCGACTCCGAGATCGTGAGTCCTAGGAACCTTAACGGGGCTCCTTCCGAGAGGACTTCCGGCTCCTTCTCAATGAGGAACTCTGACCTCAACTCTCGAAATATCTCACCCCGATCCTTCTCGACACACGCGAGCAGACCATCGTCGACATACAAGGCTAGGAGTGCAACAGATGCACTTCCCGCCATCTTTTTCACGTATACGTTCTTCTCGCCGTGAATCAAATCCCACCCGAACTTTTGAAGTCTTCTGCGGGCATCCTGGGAAAAGTCAGACCCGCTTCTTGGCAAGCCATAAAGCGCCCTCCTCAAGCGAACGACAAGTCCATCACCTCCTCCTGGAACGTGTCGGGGCAACATGGCAAACGTCGGTGGTCCTGACAAGTCAGCGTGTAAGTACGCCGACGTCACATCGAACGATACGATCTTCAATCCTAGGATAGCGGCCAAAGCTATCAGCATTCTGATCGCAGACAGGCCCGCGGGCACCTCATAGTCAAACACATCCTGAGTGACCTTCCCTGAGGCATCCCAAATCCTATTTCCACCAGCAACAAGCCGACACTTGACCTTGCGAAACTCCTCCGGAAGCTCAGCGAACTTCAATCCGAATATAAAGTGTGTCCGCACAAATCGTGCGCCTGGGACCTTGAGAGCTTCTTCCCTTGAAATAGGTTGCTCATCCCATACCTTGAATCGGATCATCAAGTCCACTTCTTTTTGCATGGCTTCTCTTCCAGCCGAAGAAGCCAGAGCTTGGCTCGTCTGCAACAAAGTTGTCAAGTTCAATTGCGGTGTTTCTGGAGCAACTCCTGCGCGTTGCCTCCAATTTTCCTCCGAGAGGCCCATATTATGAGCCCGGGCTCGCACATCCTTTCCGTTTCTTGAATCGCGGAACACTGCCTTATATTCTTGCAGAGTTCTTTCCCACTTCCCCCAGCCAAAGAGCCGTAAGCCATCCATGATGGCCTGATCCTCTTCCCGGCTCCAAGATACCCTGGGTTTTCGTTTCCCCCTTCTTCCAATAGGTAGGGGAACATCCTCCTTCAAGTTCCCGGATACACGCGCCTCGGCCGTATTCGTAGGCAACACCATAGTCTCTTGACTATCCGGTTCTTCCTGCCTAGAGTGAAAGTCGATTTCACCCTCACGTGCCGAGACCTCCTCGTCATCCCTTGTTTCCAAAGTCCGCATTGGAAACACTTCAGGGAACGCCTTGAAGTCCTGAGTGCGAGTCAGCTTCGGTGCCGCACTCGTCCACTCCTCCTGAGGAAGGACCCAGATTGCCAGCGGATGCTCCGCAACTCCAACAAGGACTCCAATCTTTCCTCTGGGTGCATACTTGTTCTCCGGTTGATCATTCTTGAAAACCACCTTGCACCCAAATGGTACTGCTACCTTCCCCCGCTTCCATCTCTCACCGTACCTCATTTCATACGGAGACTTCCCAGACTTCTTGTCTGGGTGCAGCCGATTGAACATGAATACGAAATGCTGAGCGGCATGCAAAAACCACCGCTTTCCCAGCCCAGACTGCAGGAGATTTGCTCGTACCCCCTGATTCAAAGTATGATGGAAACGTTCCTGTTCAGCGTGGCTATTCGGTCTATGTGGGACCCCAATCTCATGCTTCACGAGATTCTCCCGTACCAAATTGCTCACATTTCCCCTGAACTCGTTTCCATCATCTGTCCTCAGTACCTTTGGCCATCCTCGCCCGGCTTGCACGCTTGTCCAAGCTTCAGCAACCGCCGTATGCGTTTTGGCTCTCAATCCTGCCAGTGTGGCCCACCTCGTCGCTCTATCGATGTGCGTCAGCATGTGCTTCGCTCCATCGATGGCTTCCACGTTACGTCCGGGCTCCACCAGGTCGATCCCAACTTCGTCATTGAACGACAAAGTGGACAAGTCCTTCTCCAGCCTTCTTGCTGGTCGGCTCTTGATCTTGGCCACAGCACACGTCTCACAATCATCCCGCATCGGCATGTGAGTCAACGCATGTTCCATCCCGGCCATCTTTCCTTCGACCTCTTCACTGGCACTCTCCTCTTCTCCATCGTACGCTTGATTTCCGCTTGACTCGGAAAGAGCGTCCACGACATTTACCATCGCACAATCTTCCACATTTTCAAGTTCCAAGTCCATCGAACCCCTCTGCCAATCAATCCTCGGGTTCACGCGACTCAGCCAGTCCCACCCGAGAATTGCATCCATTTGCAGAGGTCCGACATAAAACTTGACCGGCCCTTTCCAGAACCCAAGATCAACATGCTGCAACACCGGGCCATGCACTAAGACACTTTGCCCACCCGCAAGCTTGACCATTCCGTTCTCGCGCCCTTCAAATCTGCCGACAAAGCGAGATCCAAGAAAATTGTGCGATGCTCCGCTGTCCACCAGAAATTGGACAGACTCGCCATCTAAAGTTCCACGCTTGTAGAGCAACCTCGACGCCGCATCAGCGCGCCAGACCTCACCTACAAAGCCCATCCCGGGAGGTTCCGTTCCCCTCGAGTGCACCTCCCAGCTTCTCCCTCGAGGTTTTAGTTTTCCGGGCCTCCCGCCAAGTGCCCATTCCGCTTTGGGCAATTGGGTTTGATGTGGCCGCGCTGCCCGCAATGGTAGCATCTGACTTTGCCCATGTCCGCACGCTTGCGCTTCTCCGGCTGGCGTTTCTCCACGACGCCCAAATCCATTGGCGCCGTCCCGGCATACGACGAGCTGTTCCGGTAGTTTGGACTCGAGGCGCCATGAAAAGCCTCCCTCATGTCTCCTCCAAACCTACCAACCTGCTCCGCAGCCAACGCCGCCCTCAGCGACTCTTCCAGCGTCTTCGTGTCCTGACGCGCCACCTCAAGGCGAAGCTTCTCCTTCAGGCCGAGAGTGAAGATGGTGTTGAGCTCGGCATCCGTCACACTATCCACGGATAGAGCCACCATCCTCAGGCGCTGCTCAAACTCAGCAACAGTCATCTTGCCCTGCTTCAGCTGATACAAGTTCGTTCGAGCAGTCAGGTATGCCTGCGGCGGCTCAAATGCCGTCCGCACGAAGTTCGCGAACGCATTCCAACCGGACTCGGCCAATGCCATCCTCTGTTCCTCAGGGCGAGCTGCCCACAGGAGCGCGGCATCCTTCTCAAAGAAGCGCGACGCTACGATCACCTTCTGCGACTCCAGCGCTCCAGCTGGCATGCACATGTCCAAGTCTTGCTTCATCCTCGACAACCACTCGTTCACAACGAGTTTGTCGCGCTGTCCGTCGTATTTTCTCAAGCTGCGTCCAATCAGCGATGCAACGGTCCTTTCCGTTTCGCCGGGACCAGCTGACACAGATGCCTGATGCATCACATTCTGCAGCATCTCCTGCAAGAGGCGGTTTCCCTCCTGCAGCTGCACAATCATCATTTCTTGTCCTCCGATACGAGCATGAAGCTGGTTGAAAGCTTCAATCCACGACGCGCCGCCCTGCAGGCCCTGCACGTCCATTCCCTCAGAATCCATCTTCGCCGATGCGATGATACCACTTTAAATTCTCGCACGCTTGGTGATGACAAGCGCACGAACCCGGATGACACAACCCTTCTCAGATGACCGAACCCCAGCAACACGACGCACACAGCACAGAGAACACAACCACACGACGCACACAACACAGACGACGAATACCCGGGGCGTGGAAAATCCAGCGTATAGGGCCTCTACTATTGCCTTTCGCGTCGGCACAGACAGCACCGGTCTCGACAGGGGCAGGGTGTCGTAACGGACAAAGCCGCCGTCTGCCTTCAGTGCTCTAAGAGCACCGAAACCCCCAGACACGATGTGCTGCTGGCTCTGCTACACAGGCTCAGCAAAAGGCCCCACGCCTTCCGACGACCACGCCCAGGCACCCGACACCAAAGAACAACTCTTCCTTTTATTCTCTGTGTCCTACTCCCTTGCCTCTTCTTCTTCCGCTCTAAAGAAAATCCGGGGAACCGCACAGGCCCGCGCCCATTATATACCCCGCCGTCCTTGCTGTCCTTGACGCGGAAGGGAGAAATTATTTCTCCCAAAAGGCTGGGCTTTCCCCCGTTCGTTCCACGGAACGAAGCCACAGCCAGCCACGTCAGCAAGCGGCTCAATGGGTGCCGGCCGGCCGCCAAGCGGCTCCTGCTTCCCTCGGACACGCGACTCCGGCTCCTCGGGGCGAAAGACAACAATACACAAAACCAGAGGTACAGGGTAAAAAACCACGCGGGCGAAAAAGCCCCTGTACCTCAAACAATTCCGAGACGCCGTACCTCCGGGTGTACACCCAGGGCGTCTCTCGGACCGGAACACTTTTAATCCATGGTTATACATGTGTAAAAACAAGTAGACCAGATCGTCCAAAGTCCAAAATTACGATGTGTATAGTAAAAAGATATCGTTGTCATATGAAAATACTTGGAGGTTGGTGTCCAAAGTTGGCTTTTTCATAGGTAAATGCCAGTGTGTTAGTATGAGAAATCGAGCATAGAAGAACGAACCCAAAATAATTGATGGTCATGCATTACATGGGCATCCCATGTTGGTTGTGAAGAAGCATAGTAAAACAGTAGCATTTTGTTAGTATGCATGAGCATAGAAAATTGGCATTGAAATATGATGAAGTGCGGGCTCAAGTCGACCTGAGGACGCCGTGCGCATTGAGCGATTGGCGGGTTGTGCGGCCGGCGAGGGAGCGAAGAGTGGCGCCGGCGTGGGGCGAGAGACGAGGGGCGCGAATGATGGGGCGAGGTTGGGCGGGCGCGGGCATGAGCGCAGGCGCGAGCGCGGGCGCAGGCGCAGTCGGGCGGTGGAGCGCGGTGGGGCGCGGGCGGCGGGAAGATAGTTTCGGACGGACGACAGGGAGTGAGGTGGGAAATGGCTGGGAGCGATGGGCTAGGGACAGCCGGAGATGAGCTGGGGTTAGTCGACAAGAGGCACAAGCGACGCAAAGCGCCCGCATGTGCGCGTGTTCGCCTTGCGCTTCAGTGACTCCGCTACTTGCCGCAGAAGCTCTCGGAAGACGAATGCACGCGCGTTGATCTCGTAGCCGCGGCGAGGACCAGGGCCGCGGATGTCCGGCAGCGCTTTGCAGGATGGGAACGGTATCGAATCTCGTGTCGTGGCTGTGGCTCAAGTCCGCGCGGTTCGGCTGATAGCGTCGGTGATGCATTGAGTCCGAACCAAGCGGCATGCCCTGCGTGGCATGCCAATGCACCATGTTGAGCGTGTCGTTCTGGATCGCGATCACGCAGTGTGCCAAGCGCCGTTGGATCGTATTGTGGCTGTGCAAGTGGCAGCGCGAATGTATGGAAAGGTGAAATCGAAGAAGCTTGTGTGCTGTCATGATGGAGGAGCTGTGCATGGAGCCCGCGGTTGAGGGCGCTCGGAAACTGCTGAAAAGTCGCGTGGATCTCAAGGAGGTTGTGGCCGCAGTATCTCCAGCCGCCTTCAGCGCTTGTGTGTGTAATACAAGCGCTACCGTGATTGTTGTTTGCACCGCGAAGCGGTCGGCTCCGGGTTTTGCTTCTCACAGAAGGAAGTTCGCTGCGCTACAACAGTAGTGTCGGCAGCATGCACGTGCTAGCCGGTGCGAGTGAATGAGCGTTTCGCTGCGCGTCGCACGCGCATTGCACGAAGCTTGGAGTTGCGATGTGGTGTGTTCCGGTGATCGAATCGCTGATTGGCCCGCGTGGTGAAGACATCGAGCATTCGCGGTAAAGCCGCAATGAGCTGTGACGTCGTACTCTGGGGTTACTTTGCGCGAACCGCACATCGCGATGGTCGCAGTGTATTGTGTGCAGGGCATGGCGGAGAACGTGGTGTATTGTGTGCAGGGCATGGCGGAGAACGTGGTGTATTGTGTGCAGGGCATGGCGGAGAACATGGTGAAAGCGAGCGACTTTGAACCGCCCAATCGGTTAGTCCGCGTGAGTAAGAGGCAAGAAAATCTTTCTGCTGTGGAACGGCTCCAGGCCATGCTCATGCGCCGTGTCGCGCACTGACAGGCTCTGGCCAGTGTATTGGAGTACGTTCGCACTTTTGCAGTGTCTCTGTAGGCACGGGCAGCGCACTGCAAGCCGCCTGGCAAAACCGTGATGATGAGGTTGGAAAGCGCGCCGATGATCGTGTGCTGTGGACGCTGGTACAAAATGTGGATTGAAGCATTGAGCTCACTGCGAAAGTGCGTCGCAAATCAACAAAGGATGCTGGTCGATATGTATGCAGGCACGTGTGATACGTGTTTGCGGATGGTGCGAGCTCGCAATCGCAATTATAGGAACCAGTGGTTGGCGCTGGCGTGTCGTCGTGCGTTCGTGCTCCCCAATTGCGTCCGCATGCTAAGGCTTTCGTAAAATGAAAGTGTATGGGTTGCCGGCGTTGAACAAGTCATTCGAGAAGCTGGCGCGTGATTTACGTGCAGTACGCGCGAGCAAGGGCGCGTAAGCAAGGGCGCGCAAGCAAGGGCGCGCAAGCAAGGACGCGCAAGCAAGGGCGCGCAAGCAAGGGCGCGCAAGCAAGGACGCGCACACTGTGTGTGTGAGTAGCGTCATTGTAGGATGCTTTGCGACAGGCACGAGCCACGATGGATGGTGCACACGTCGTTGAAAGCGTGGACTAAGTGATCGGCGTGGTAATGAAGCTGCACGCTTGGACGCGCGCCGTGCTTGTACTGCCGGCGGTTGGAAAGCAAAGACAAGCTAACAATAGTATGCGACCAAAGTCACGGCGCGCGAGTATACCGTGTACATCGGCACTCGCTTTGGCGCGGGTACATGCTGAAGGTCGGAGACTCCGCGCTGTCAAGCTAAGACACTATGTGGTGGGAAGTCCCTAATAGCAATTCGCGTTAGGGTTTCCTTTTCCTAGTGTAGCTCATTAATGGAAAGTGCATTGCCCAGTGTCTTCACAGGCAAATGTGGAGCCAGAGAAGAGCTACCCGCAGACGTTTTCGCCTTTCTCAAACGCCTCCTACTTCGAGCCAGTCCTTCGATTTAATGGTTTTGAGGGGTAGTCACTATCTGCTATATTAGTGGTTTTCAAATGCTACGGGGTGGTCACCATCTGCTACAAAAATTGCATTGAAATGCTTATGCAAAACTCAGTACAAATTTAGCTTTTTTCAGAAGGAAATTTCGTGGTAAAATCGTCTTGTTTGAGGGGGTAGTCACCAAACGTAAGGGGGTAGTCACCGTGTGAAAGCGTATGAAAGTATCTCATTTTCATAGAGACGTGTTGTATCTAAATGATTGTTTCCTGAGGGGGTAGTCACCATATGCAAGTGTATAAAAATGCTCCAGTTACTTATACACATTCTGTACTTAAATGGCATCAATCTGAGGGGGTGGTCACCAAAAGGAAGCGTGTCTTTAGTTAAACAGGCGGCAACTACATGAGCGCATGGATTTTACTAGTGAAATCTAGCTTTCCAAAGTCAAATCATACAGCGAGGCCACTTTGCCACGAAAACTCGCCATGGCAAGCGCATATGCGGAACCCCCATGTTTACAACTTTTCCTGATCAGAATGAGCGTTTTGGTACAGAAGCCTCTGGTTTCTATGTGGGAGAATTATTTTAGTAAGAGTAATCATCGTACTAAAACGATCGCATTTGACGGGTCGATGTTCATTTCAATGTCATCCCTACAGTGTTCGTGGGCAAGCCTTTAGCCGTGGAGTGTGAGCGAGGTTGGTCGTCGGGTTCGAGGCGGTCGAGGAGTGGTCTAGAGAAGTTTGAGGACGGGGCGGCGGGTTGTGGGCAATGGGCAGCAGCGTACCACAGTGTTTTTACTCATGAGGCAATCACACATGCAGAGTGGAGCTAGTGTCGGTTTTATATTTTCTGAAGGCTCCATTCATTCGCCATGAGCTTTGTCGCTCGCTTGTACAACTCGAAGCCTTCCCAGCTCACGAGTTCGCACAGCTTGTGTGTGTAGAAGATGGTCAACTCTTCTGCTCCACCAGATCCGGGAGTGCCCATCAAGGAGAAAGCTTTTCGATACACGGCTTCCATTCTGTGCTTTAAGGCGCTTGGAGCCTTTTCGCATTTCTTTTCGCACACTTCGGTGGGGGCCAGACAACGGAAACACATGCCCAAGTTTGGCGCGAGTCTTGGTCTGATGATATTTCCGGCCGACCGTTTGCTGCAGGAGACGTGGGCCGCTGCAGATGACCGTGAGTATCGAAACCCACAGTATGGGCAGGTGTTGGGAAACCTGTTCGGATTCTGGCATGTGCCAAGACATGTGACACCACTGCACCAGATGCATTTGTACATTGCAGTATTCCATGTCGCTCTTGCTTGTCTGATCGTCTGTAATTGCTCGCCCAGCGCGCGCGCTGGTGCAGAGCTAGCCAGTGGCGTCGCCTCGTGCTGCTGCGAGCTGGCCTGCGCGAGCAAGTGCAAAGTTGGTTGCTCCGGCACGTGCGAAGTGGGCTGCGCCATTACGTGCGAGCTTGGCGCTGCAACCGTGTGCGAGCTTGGCGCTGCAACCGTGTGCGAGCTTGGCGCTGCGACCGTGTGCGAGCTTGGCGCTGCAACCGTGTGCGAGCTTGGCTGTGCCAGCATGTACGACGTCGGTTGCGCTATCATGCCCGAACTTGGTTCTGCAACCACGTGCGTACTTGGCCGCACCATCTCGTGCAAGCTTGGCTGCGGCACCGTCACTGGGTTGGCTGTCTGAGTCACCATGGAGCGAGTGGTTAAAAGGTTGAGCACGCTGTGAACTTCGTGAGAGGATAAGTCAAGTGCACTCTCAACGAAGCGCCGTAGACCGGCTTTACTATGCCAAGGGTCGCGCTCAAAACCTGGAACCTGGCGAATGCTCGGGCTGTCACGCTGGTCCAATGCGTTCTGGAAATTTCTGTCGAAGAAAAATTCGCAGCGGGCGTGCTCACCGTCGCGACCAACTCTGCCCCATGCTTGGACCACTTGGCTGAGTGAATGTGCTCCGCGCATCACGGCGCAGTACAAAACAGATTTGCAATTCAGCGATGAGCTCACAGCGGATGTGCCAACGATTACCCGCGCTTGCTGCAATGCCTCAGCGTCGAGAGCTTCACGTGCTGTCAGTTTGTAACATGCATCTGAGTAAGACTTTCTCATTTCGTCAAACCATGTGTCGGCTTCTGCATGAGTAGCACACATTATCAGTGCACGCCCACCACGAGCAAGCGCATTTTCCTGGATGGCGGCCGTAATCTGTTGAGTGCAGATTGCGCTCGTGCCAAACTCTGTCACGCTGATGTTCAATGATTCTCGAAGTGGTCGTGCACGCAAAAAGGAGTCGATGGTCACACCAAACTCTTTAGCAACGAACGCAGCAGCATCTTCACTTATCGTCGCACTGAGAAATACAAAGCAGGATTTCGTCAAAAGCGACGCGCTCAGCTTGACGGACATTGACTCGCGGAACGAGCTATGTTCTAGTACGACGTGACTCTCGTCCACGACAACGAGTGCGATGCGTTCTGCAATGCGTCTAAGAGCTGCACGTTGTGATGCAAGTGCATCCATGCTGGTGACGACGAGGCCGCCATGCGAACGCTCGGTACATGAGTACAAGTCAACGGCTTCAATCCTTCTACTTCTTGCCTCCTGCAATGCAGCAAACATGGAAACGCGAAGCGGTACCAAAAGCAGAACAAAGGCACCTTGCAAGCGAACGACTTTCTCCATGCACAAGTATGATGCTGACTTACCACTTCCGCAAGGATACTGTACGCAAACGTTCTTGTCCATCAGAATTTCGTTCAGCATTTCAAGCTGCTTCCTTGCTTGCGGGCTGGCGACGGAAGCGCTACCATATACATCACGGAGCAATGTGTCTGGCGTCAAACCCGCCAGTGCGGCCCATTCTCCGAGCGAACGCTCTCTCGGATGCACGGAGCCCATCCGTGACGAAGCGTGAGTTTCCGCGCCAATCAGTGCAAGCCATGCGTCGCGACATTCCACTGTGAATGCAAACCAGTCTTCGTCTTTTACTGAAGCCAGGTAGAATGCGGCGTCTGTCGCAAGCGAGTGACCTGCGCCGCGGATCTTGTACTTTTGCGCAGGTGTGTCTACGGGCTGTATCCCTTGCGGGGCGGCAATTCCTCGGAAAGCGTCAGCGTTGTCTCGTACGCAATGCAAGTAAAGATTGCGCAAGTCCCGTAAGGTCATGGGCACGGCGCAGAACTGCCCAACAGCACATTCTACTTGTGCAATCCACTCCTCCGGATTAAGTGCTGCACAAGTCGTTCTGCTGGCGCAGGCCCCAAAGTTTCGAAAGTCAATGCTCTCAGGTACATTTTGCCCCTGATTTTGCTGGCCGAGTATCTCGTCAATATATGCACTTGCAATCCAATGCATGATAAGCAGCACTTCTGCGACTTCCTCAGTTGGAAGATGCTCAACAGTTTCAGTTGCAAGCGCGCGACCCAATTTCTTCTCAACAACCTCGACAACTCTCACTACACGAGTATTTAAAACAGGTCTAAGTGAATTTCCAACACTTCGGCTAGCGAGAACAAAAGTTTCCATAG
>VRMN01000037.1:0-28441 GCA_008690995.1 Porphyridium purpureum
TGAACCCCTCGAATCACGGGTGCCAGCAGAACTTCTACCCTAGAGGTACAGTATCTTCATACTGGGGACGCGGTATCCGCTTATGATGGGCATGCCAGCCGCAGCATGTGTACAGTCACGCGAAACATGGTGGATACGTGATTTGCAGGGTGGGTACGTGATCCGCAAGGTGGGGACGCGAGCCGCAAGGTGGGTACGCGAGCCGTAAAGTGGGTACGTGATCCGCACGTTGGGTCAAGTTAATAAGTGCACCATAATAAAATGGTGTTGATTTGCTACAAGTGAGTACAACAACGATACTGTACAGTTGCACAGGGGAAAAGAAGAGTAGATTGTCCATAGTCCAACGTTGCGTTCTGCATAGTACCACGGTATCGTTTTAATATGAAAATAATTTACCATAGCCGTTCGTGTCCATAGTTGCCTTTTTTATAGGTGAATGGCATTGTTTTAGGCTGAAAGATTTAGCATAGAAAGACGACCCCCAAAATGGGTGGTAATGCATTACATAGGCATCCCGAATTCGCGGTGAATAAGCATAGTAAAACAGTATCATTTTGATATGATACCCGAGCATAGCAAATTACCATTGAAATGTCATAAAATGCGCATCAAGCTGGACTCAGGACAAAGCGCCTGTTGCGCGATCAGCGGGTGGTGCGGGCGGCGGGGTGAGAGACGTGGAGCGCGAACGGTTGGGCGCGGGCGCGGGCGGGCGCGGCGCAGTCGGGCGTGATATGGGCGTATGGCGGTATGGGCGTTAAGGGCGGGATGCGGGCGCGGGCGGGCGTGGGCGCGGGTGCAGCCGGGCGGTGGGGCGCGCGCTGGGGCGGGGCCGTGGCAAGGAGAAATGGGATTGTCTTGGGAAGTAGAGTGGGATCGCGAAGTGCGAAATGGACCTCGCTGCAGCGCAGCAGGGTGAAGGAGAGGCCGCTTTCACGGAGCATGCGAGCGGCGAGAAGGAGAAGCAAGATTTGCGGCGTACTGCGCCGCCGCCGCCGAGCAAGCGTGCCGAAAGGAGGCGCAAAATTCGCCGGACAATGTGCCGGTGCCGTGGAGCATGTGCGGCGCGAGGAGGTGCGAGGTGATGTTGCACAACGCGATGGCGCAGCCGCCGCCGAGCAAGCGCGCCACAAGGAGGCACGGGATTCGCCGCACAACGGGCCATAGACGTGGTGAATGACGAGTGTCTTATTTATTACATATCTCGGCTTCTATGCGTCTTGAAAACATGTTTCACTTATCGTTCGATGCAGCTTGTCCCTCTGTGCCCGCTCCAATCATTACGTGCTCGATACCTTCCTCCGTTCTAGAGATATTTGAAATTTTCTATTTTTTGAGGGGGGCCTCGAAGAGCTATGAGGGGGGCCTCGCGGAGCTATGGAGGGGGCCTCGAGGAGCTATGGAGGGGGCCTCGCCAAAATTTTGGGGGCCTCGAAGAGCAAGCATAGTAAAATGATGCTGATTTGCTATGAGTCAGTACAGCAACGATACTGTACAGTTACAGAGGTGAAAAGAAGAGTAGATTGACCATAATCCGACGTTGCGTTTTGCACAATAGAGTGGTATCGTTTTAATATGAAAATATTTTACTATAGACGCTTGTGTCGATAGTTGACTTTTCATAGGTGAATGGCACTGTTTTAGCATAGATGCTGCAGCATGGAAAAACGACCCCAAAAAATGACAGGTAATGCATTACAAAGGCATCCCGCGTTGGTTGTGAATGAGTATAGTAAAACAGTATCATTTTGATAGTGTACCAGAGTATAGCAAATTGGCGTCGAAATGTGATAAAATGCGCATCAAGCTGGACTGAGGACGCAGTGCCCGTTGAGGGATCGACCGGCGGTGGGGGGCGGTGGGGCGAAGGAGGAGCGCGGGCGTGGTGGGCGGGTGGCGCGGGCGCGGGCGGGCCGCGGGCAGGCGCGCTGGGGTGCGGCGGTACGCGAGTGGTGTCGGGCGGTGGCGTCGCGCGCGTCGGCCAGTGACGACTGGGCAAGATTTTGGCTGGCGGCTCGCACGGCACGAGCCAGCACTTTGAGCAATGCGCGAGATTGGGGCGCGCAGCAGCTGAGAAATGACACACGGAAGCCATGATTCAGCTTGTCCGCGATAACCACCATTAGCGTTGGCGCTGAGCGCCAAGGCGCAGACGGCGCTGGACGCCACGGAGCAGACGGCGCTGGACGCCACGGAGCAGACGGCGCTGGGAACCATGGAGCAGACGGCGCTGGGCGCCACGGAGCAGACGGCGCTGGGCAGACGGCGCTGGGCGCCACGGAGCAGACGGCGCTGGGCGCCACGGAGCAGACGGCGCTGGGCGCCACGGAGCAGACGGCGCTGGGCGCCACGGAGCAGACGGCGCTGAGCGGCAAGCGGTTTGTCGATGAGAATTAGGTGGAGCACGAGTGTGGGGCTCAGGCATTTGCGGGTTACGCCCGTGAGGCAGCCATCGAAGAGCAGGCTCGTCTCGTCGCGAAGACCACGCAAACGGTCGACGCCTGTTTGCAGCGCGAATTACGCTATTTTTGTCGAGAGGATGTGGGCGGGCTGCCGCACCCCATGTGCAAAGAAGTCGGGTGGTTGCGCAAGGCCGCAGAGGACGGCAACGCGTGGGCACCGTTTTATCTGAGCGATTGCTACGTCAGCGGGCTGGGCGATCTGCCGGAGGTCGAGTTCGCGGCGACCGAGAGGTTGCGCAAGGTCGCGGAATAGGGAGGCGCAAAGGTGCAGTGCAGTTTGGGCGCTTTGCAACTTGAGCGCTTCTCATTAAGGTGGGCACGGCAGTCCGCGCGAGAGCGAGCTCGTAACAGGCGAGTGGTGGCGCAAGGACGCGGAGCAAGAAACAGCTACAGAGCTATAAAATTTACACGCTTGTAAACGTAGTCTTGAAGACAGTCTGCCCAAATACAGGCGCGACAGCTGCGAAAGGGGTGAGAGCAGGTGCGCATGAACACTCGTGAGCACAACTGAGCGCAGGTGAGCATGAGCATGAGTGAGCACGAGTGAGCACGGATGAAAGCACAGAACACTACTGAGCACGAGTGAGCACGGATGAAAGCACAGAACACTACTGAGCACCAGTGAGCACGGGTGAGAGCACAGAACACTACTGAGAATGATAGAACACTACTGAAGACTACAGAACACTACTGAAGACCACAGAACACTACTGAAGACTACAGAACACTACTGAAGACCACAGAACACTACTGAAGACCACAGAACACTACTGAAGACCACAGAACACTACTGAAGACCACAGAACACTACTGAAGACCATAGACGTGGTGAATGACGAGTGTCTTATTTATTACATATCTCGGCTTCTATGCGTCTTGAAAACATGTTTCACTTATCGTTCGATGCAGGGTTAGAGGCGTTTTTCAGGTAGGGTGGGCCCTGCGGTTCGGCCATACCATAGTACAGTTGCTTCGGGCTACAGTACAGTTGCGTTGGACTATAGTACATGGTTATCTTTAAATTCTCGCACGCTTGATGATGACAAGCGCACGAACCCGGATGACACAACCCTTCTCAGATGACCGAACCCCAGCAACACGACGCACACAGCACAGAGAACACAACCACACGACGCACACAACACAGACGACGAATACCCGGGGCGTGGAAAATCCAACGTATAGGGCCTCTACTATTGCCTTTCGCGTCGGCACAGACAGCACCGGTCTCGACAGGGGCAGGGTGTCGTAACGGACAAAGCCGCCGTCTGCCTTCAGTGCTCTAAGAGCACCGAAACCCCCCAGACACGATGTGCTGCTGGCTCTGCTACACAGGCTCAGCAAAAGGCCCCACGCCTTCCGACGACCACGCCCAGGCACCCGACACCAAAGAACAACTCTTCCTTTTATTCTCTGTGTCCTACTCCCTTGCCTCTTCTTCTTCCGCTCTAAAGAAAATCCGGGGAACCGCACAGGCCCGCGCCCATTATATACCCCGCCGTCCTTGCTGTCCTTGACGCGGAAGGGAGAAATTATTTCTCCCAAAAGGCTGGGCTTTCCTCCGTTCGTTCCACGGAACGAAGCCACAGCCAGCCACGTCAGCAAGCGGCTCAATGGGTGCCGGCCGGCCGCCAAGCGGCTCCTGCTTCCCTCGGACACGCGACTCCGGCTCCTCGGGGCGAAAGACAACAATACACAAAACCAGAGGTACAGGGTAAAAAACCACGCGGGCGAAAAAGCCCCTGTACCTCAAACAATTCCGAGACGCCGTACCTCCGGGTGTACACCCAGGGCGTCTCTCGGACCGGAACACTTTTAATCCATGCTCCTCCTTCCGATCTGAGGGACGCGTAACATAGTCCAACACCTGATATGACCTTCCGGAAACAAAGGTTTTGTCATCAAGTCGGACACGTTTTCCCCCGTCCTCACATATTCCAATCTCACCAGCTTTTGCTTCTCGCAAACTTGGTGTATCCACGCCAAGTCCGTGGCTCTGGTCACTGCCATGTGATGCAACTTTGGCGAGTAGCCCATCTCGACCGCACGGAGAACAACTTGACTATCACAAAGCAGGGTCAACGCATAATCCCCCTCTTGCACGCTTCGAAGAAACGACAATGCCGGAAACAAAGATAACTGCACCGCTTCTTCCAGAGCGGCCATCTCAGACTCAGAGGTCGAAGAGCTCACAAAGCGTTGCCTTCTGGAGCTCCAATCGACCAGATACTTGTTTCCACCCGCGACCAAGTACGTCACTCTCCCAGACGTTGACTTGCGCGTTTCCGGGCATCCAGCAAAGTCGGCATCAGCATAGCCCAAGACGCTTACGTCGCCGATCTTCAATGACGTCATCTGCAAATACTCAAGTGGCTCACGAGGCACCTTCAAGTATTGCATGACGCGAACCAGGAGTCTCTCAGCTGCGACGTTCCAGCTATCCACATACCGAGCCACCACTCCAACTGCATAGGAGATATCCGGTCTGACCGTCCTGGCCAACCACAGCAGCCGCCCGACATGCTCGCGTATTTTCAGATGTCCATGTTCGACTTGAACATCCAATACAGCGTCAGCATTCATCTTCTCACCTGGTGATTTCACCGCTCGCAGCACCTGCCCAAGTTCTTCTTCGAATTCCTTCACCACCAAAGCTTGGTAGTGATCATGACCCAACGAAAACCGTGTCGCCGACTCCGAGATCGTGAGTCCTAGGAACCTTAACGGGGCTCCTTCCGAGAGGACTTCCGGCTCCTTCTCAATGAGGAACTCTGACCTCAACTCTCGAAATATCTCACCCCGATCCTTCTCGACACACGCGAGCAGACCATCGTCGACATACAAGGCTAGGAGTGCAACAGATGCACTTCCCGCCATCTTTTTCACGTATACGTTCTTCTCGCCGTGAATCAAATCCCACCCGAACTTTTGAAGTCTTCTGCGGGCATCCTGGGAAAAGTCAGACCCGCTTCTTGGCAAGCCATAAAGCGCCCTCCTCAAGCGAACGACAAGTCCATCACCTCCTCCTGGAACGTGTCGGGGCAACATGGCAAACGTCGGTGGTCCTGACAAGTCAGCGTGTAAGTACGCCGACGTCACATCGAACGATACGATCTTCAATCCTAGGATAGCGGCCAAAGCTATCAGCATTCTGATCGCAGACAGGCCCGCGGGCACCTCATAGTCAAACACATCCTGAGTGACCTTCCCTGAGGCATCCCAAATCCTATTTCCACCAGCAACAAGCCGACACTTGACCTTGCGAAACTCCTCCGGAAGCTCAGCGAACTTCAATCCGAATATAAAGTGTGTCCGCACAAATCGTGCGCCTGGGACCTTGAGAGCTTCTTCCCTTGAAATAGGTTGCTCATCCCATACCTTGAATCGGATCATCAAGTCCACTTCTTTTTGCATGGCTTCTCTTCCAGCCGAAGAAGCCAGAGCTTGGCTCGTCTGCAACAAAGTTGTCAAGTTCAATTGCGGTGTTTCTGGAGCAACTCCTGCGCGTTGCCTCCAATTTTCCTCCGAGAGGCCCATATTATGAGCCCGGGCTCGCACATCCTTTCCGTTTCTTGAATCGCGGAACACTGCCTTATATTCTTGCAGAGTTCTTTCCCACTTCCCCCAGCCAAAGAGCCGTAAGCCATCCATGATGGCCTGATCCTCTTCCCGGCTCCAAGGATACCCTGGGTTTTCGTTTCCCCCTTCTTCCAATAGGTAGGGGAACATCCTCCTCCAAGTTCCCGGATACACGCGCCTCGGCCGTATTCGTAGGCAACACCATAGTCTCTTGACTATCCGGTTCTTCCTGCCTAGAGTGAAAGTCGATTTCACCCTCACGTGCCGAGACCTCCTCGTCATCCCTTGTTTCCAAAGTCCGCATTGGAAACACTTCAGGGAACGCCTTGAAGTCCTGAGTGCGAGTCAGCTTCGGTGCCGCACTCGTCCACTCCTCCTGAGGAAGGACCCAGATTGCCAGCGGATGCTCCGCAACTCCAACAAGGACTCCAATCTTTCCTCTGGGTGCATACTTGTTCTCCGGTTGATCATTCTTGAAAACCACCTTGCACCCAAATGGTACTGCTACCTTCCCCCGCTTCCATCTCTCACCGTACCTCATTTCATACGGAGACTTCCCAGACTTCTTGTCTGGGTGCAGCCGATTGAACATGAATACGAAATGCTGAGCGGCATGCAAAAACCACCGCTTTCCCAGCCCAGACTGCAGGAGATTTGCTCGTACCCCCTGATTCAAAGTATGATGGAAACGTTCCTGTTCAGCGTGGCTATTCGGTCTATGTGGGACCCCAATCTCATGCTTCACGAGATTCTCCCGTACCAAATTGCTCACATTTCCCCTGAACTCGTTTCCATCATCTGTCCTCAGTACCTTTGGCCATCCTCGCCCGGCTTGCACGCTTGTCCAAGCTTCAGCAACCGCCGTATGCGTTTTGGCTCTCAATCCTGCCAGTGTGGCCCACCTCGTCGCTCTATCGATGTGCGTCAGCATGTGCTTCGCTCCATCGATGGCTTCCACGTTACGTCCGGGCTCCACCAGGTCGATCCCAACTTCGTCATTGAACGACAAAGTGGACAAGTCCTTCTCCAGCCTTCTTGCTGGTCGGCTCTTGATCTTGGCCACAACACACGTCTCACAATCATCCCGCATCGGCATGTGAGTCAACGCATGTTCCATCCCGGCCATCTTTCCTTCGACCTCTTCACTGGCACTCTCCTCTTCTCCATCGTACGCTTGATTTCCGCTTGACTCGGAAAGAGCGTCCACGACATTTACCATCGCACAATCTTCCACATTTTCAAGTTCCAAGTCCATCGAACCCCTCTGCCAATCAATCCTCGGGTTCACGCGACTCAGCCAGTCCCACCCGAGAATTGCATCCATTTGCAGAGGTCCGACATAAAACTTGACCGGCCCTTTCCAGAACCCAAGATCAACATGCTGCAACACCGGGCCATGCACTAAGACACTTTGCCCACCCGCAAGCTTGACCATTCCGTTCTCGCGCCCTTCAAATCTGCCGACAAAGCGAGATCCAAGAAAATTGTGCGATGCTCCGCTGTCCACCAGAAATTGGACAGACTCGCCATCTAAAGTTCCACGCTTGTAGAGCAACCTCGACGCCGCATCAGCGCGCCAGACCTCACCTACAAAGCCCATCCCGGGAGGTTCCGTTCCCCTCGAGTGCACCTCCCAACTTCTCCCTCGAGGTTTTAGTTTTCCGGGCCTCCCGCCAAGTGCCCATTCCGCTTTGGGCAATTGGGTTTGATGTGGCCGCGCTGCCCGCAATGGTAGCATCTGACTTTGCCCATGTCCGCACGCTTGCGCTTCTCCGGCTGGCGTTTCTCCACGACGCCCAAATCCATTGGCGCCGTCCCGGCATACGACGAGCTGTTCCGGTAGTTTGGACTCGAGGCGCCATGAAAAGCCTCCCTCATGTCTCCTCCAAACCTACCAACCTGCTCCGCAGCCAACGCCGCCCTCAGCGACTCTTCCAGCGTCTTCGTGTCCTGACGCGCCACCTCAAGGCGAAGCTTCTCCTTCAGGCCGAGAGTGAAGATGGTGTTGAGCTCGGCATCCGTCACACTATCCACGGATAGAGCCACCATCCTCAGGCGCTGCTCAAACTCAGCAACAGTCATCTTGCCCTGCTTCAGCTGATACAAGTTCGTTCGAGCAGTCAGGTATGCCTGCGGCGGCTCAAATGCCGTCCGCACGAAGTTCGCGAACGCATTCCAACCGGACTCGGCCAATGCCATCCTCTGTTCCTCAGGGCGAGCTGCCCACAGGAGCGCGGCATCCTTCTCAAAGAAGCGCGACGCTACGATCACCTTCTGCGACTCCAGCGCTCCAGCTGGCATGCACATGTCCAAGTCTTGCTTCATCCTCGACAACCACTCGTTCACAACGAGTTTGTCGCGCTGTCCGTCGTATTTTCTCAAGCTGCGTCCAATCAGCGATGCAACGGTCCTTTCCGTTTCGCCGGGACCAGCTGACACAGATGCCTGATGCATCACATTCTGCAGCATCTCCTGCAAGAGGCGGTTTCCCTCCTGCAGCTGCACAATCATCATTTCTTGTCCTCCGATACGAGCATGAAGCTGGTTGAAAGCTTCAATCCACGACGCGCCGCCCTGCAGGCCCTGCACGTCCATTCCCTCAGAATCCATCTTCGCCGATGCGATGATACCACTTTAAATTCTCGCACGCTTGATGATGACAAGCGCACGAACCCGGATGACACAACCCTTCTCAGATGACCGAACCCCAGCAACACGACGCACACAGCACAGAGAACACAACCACACGACGCACACAACACAGACGACGAATACCCGGGGCGTGGAAAATCCAACGTATAGGGCCTCTACTATTGCCTTTCGCGTCGGCACAGACAGCACCGGTCTCGACAGGGGCAGGGTGTCGTAACGGACAAAGCCGCCGTCTGCCTTCAGTGCTCTAAGAGCACCGAAACCCCCCAGACACGATGTGCTGCTGGCTCTGCTACACAGGCTCAGCAAAAGGCCCCACGCCTTCCGACGACCACGCCCAGGCACCCGACACCAAAGAACAACTCTTCCTTTTATTCTCTGTGTCCTACTCCCTTGCCTCTTCTTCTTCCGCTCTAAAGAAAATCCGGGGAACCGCACAGGCCCGCGCCCATTATATACCCCGCCGTCCTTGCTGTCCTTGACGCGGAAGGGAGAAATTATTTCTCCCAAAAGGCTGGGCTTTCCTCCGTTCGTTCCACGGAACGAAGCCACAGCCAGCCACGTCAGCAAGCGGCTCAATGGGTGCCGGCCGGCCGCCAAGCGGCTCCTGCTTCCCTCGGACACGCGACTCCGGCTCCTCGGGGCGAAAGACAACAATACACAAAACCAGAGGTACAGGGTAAAAAACCACGCGGGCGAAAAAGCCCCTGTACCTCAAACAATTCCGAGACGCCGTACCTCCGGGTGTACACCCAGGGCGTCTCTCGGACCGGAACACTTTTAATCCATGGTTATACATGTGTAAAAACAAGTAGACCAGATCGTCCAAAGTCCAAAATTACGATGTGTATAGTAAAAAGATATCGTTGTCATATGAAAATACTTGGAGGTTGGTGTCCAAAGTTGGCTTTTTCATAGGTAAATGCCAGTGTGTTAGTATGAGAAATCGAGCATAGAAGAACGAACCCAAAATAATTGATGGTCATGCATTACATGGGCATCCCATGTTGGTTGTGAAGAAGCATAGTAAAACAGTAGCATTTTGTTAGTATGCATGAGCATAGAAAATTGGCATTGAAATATGATGAAGTGCGGGCTCAAGTCGACCTGAGGACGCCGTGCGCATTGAGCGATTGGCGGGTTGTGCGGCCGGCGAGGGAGCGAAGAGTGGCGCCGGCGTGGGGCGAGAGACGAGGGGCGCGAATGATGGGGCGAGGTTGGGCGGGCGCGGGCGCGGGCGCGGCGCGGGCGCAGGCGCAGTCGGGCGGTGGAGCGCGGTGGGGCGCGGGCGGCGGGAAGATAGTTTCGGACGGACGACAGGGAGTGAGGTGGGAAATGGCTGGGAGCGATGGGCTAGGGACAGCCGGAGATGAGCTGGGGTTAGTCGACAAGAGGCACAAGCGACGCAAAGCGCCCGCATGTGCGCGTGTTCGCCTTGCGCTTCAGTGACTCCGCTACTTGCCGCAGAAGCTCTCGGAAGACGAATGCACGCGCGTTGATCTCGTAGCCGCGGCGAGGACCAGGGCCGCGGATGTCCGGCAGCGCTTTGCAGGATGGGAACGGTATCGAATCTCGTGTCGTGGCTGTGGCTCAAGTCCGCGCGGTTCGGCTGATAGCGTCGGTGATGCATTGAGTCCGAACCAAGCGGCATGCCCTGCGTGGCATGCCAATGCACCATGTTGAGCGTGTCGTTCTGGATCGCGATCACGCAGTGTGCCAAGCGCCGTTGGATCGTATTGTGGCTGTGCAAGTGGCAGCGCGAATGTATGGAAAGGTGAAATCGAAGAAGCTTGTGTGCTGTCATGATGGAGGAGCTGTGCATGGAGCCCGCGGTTGAGGGCGCTCGGAAACTGCTGAAAAGTCGCGTGGATCTCAAGGAGGTTGTGGCCGCAGTATCTCCAGCCGCCTTCAGCGCTTGTGTGTGTAATACAAGCGCTACCGTGATTGTTGTTTGCACCGCGAAGCGGTCGGCTCCGGGTTTTGCTTCTCACAGAAGGAAGTTCGCTGCGCTACAACAGTAGTGTCGGCAGCATGCACGTGCTAGCCGGTGCGAGTGAATGAGCGTTTCGCTGCGCGTCGCACGCGCATTGCACGAAGCTTGGAGTTGCGATGTGGTGTGTTCCGGTGATCGAATCGCTGATTGGCCCGCGTGGTGAAGACATCGAGCATTCGCGGTAAAGCCGCAATGAGCTGTGACGTCGTACTCTGGGGTTACTTTGCGCGAACCGCACATCGCGATGGTCGCAGTGTATTGTGTGCAGGGCATGGCGGAGAACGTGGTGTATTGTGTGCAGGGCATGGCGGAGAACGTGGTGTATTGTGTGCAGGGCATGGCGGAGAACATGGTGAAAGCGAGCGACTTTGAACCGCCCAATCGGTTAGTCCGCGTGAGTAAGAGGCAAGAAAATCTTTCTGCTGTGGAACGGCTCCAGGCCATGCTCATGCGCCGTGTCGCGCACTGACAGGCTCTGGCCAGTGTATTGGAGTACGTTCGCACTTTTGCAGTGTCTCTGTAGGCACGGGCAGCGCACTGCAAGCCGCCTGGCAAAACCGTGATGATGAGGTTGGAAAGCGCGCCGATGATCGTGTGCTGTGGACGCTGGTACAAAATGTGGATTGAAGCATTGAGCTCACTGCGAAAGTGCGTCGCAAATCAACAAAGGATGCTGGTCGATATGTATGCAGGCACGTGTGATACGTGTTTGCGGATGGTGCGAGCTCGCAATCGCAATTATAGGAACCAGTGGTTGGCGCTGGCGTGTCGTCGTGCGTTCGTGCTCCCCAATTGCGTCCGCATGCTAAGGCTTTCGTAAAATGAAAGTGTATGGGTTGCCGGCGTTGAACAAGTCATTCGAGAAGCTGGCGCGTGATTTACGTGCAGTACGCGCGAGCAAGGGCGCGTAAGCAAGGGCGCGCAAGCAAGGGCGCGCAAGCAAGGACGCGCAAGCAAGGGCGCGCAAGCAAGGGCGCGCAAGCAAGGACGCGCACACTGTGTGTGTGAGTAGCGTCATTGTAGGATGCTTTGCGACAGGCACGAGCCACGATGGATGGTGCACACGTCGTTGAAAGCGTGGACTAAGTGATCGGCGTGGTAATGAAGCTGCACGCTTGGACGCGCGCCGTGCTTGTACTGCCGGCGGTTGGAAAGCAAAGACAAGCTAACAATAGTATGCGACCAAAGTCACGGCGCGCGAGTATACCGTGTACATCGGCACTCGCTTTGGCGCGGGTACATGCTGAAGGTCGGAGACTCCGCGCTGTCAAGCTAAGACACTATGTGGTGGGAAGTCCCTAATAGCAATTCGCGTTAGGGTTTCCTTTTCCTAGTGTAGCTCATTAATGGAAAGTGCATTGCCCAGTGTCTTCACAGGCAAATGTGGAGCCAGAGAAGAGCTACCCGCAGACGTTTTCGCCTTTCTCAAACGCCTCCTACTTCGAGCCAGTCCTTCGATTTAATGGTTTTGAGGGGTAGTCACTATCTGCTATATTAGTGGTTTTCAAATGCTACGGGGTGGTCACCATCTGCTACAAAAATTGCATTGAAATGCTTATGCAAAACTCAGTACAAATTTAGCTTTTTTCAGAAGGAAATTTCGTGGTAAAATCGTCTTGTTTGAGGGGGTAGTCACCAAACGTAAGGGGGTAGTCACCGTGTGAAAGCGTATGAAAGTATCTCATTTTCATAGAGACGTGTTGTATCTAAATGATTGTTTCCTGAGGGGGTAGTCACCATATGCAAGTGTATAAAAATGCTCCAGTTACTTATACACATTCTGTACTTAAATGGCATCAATCTGAGGGGGTGGTCACCAAAAGGAAGCGTGTCTTTAGTTAAACAGGCGGCAACTACATGAGCGCATGGATTTTACTAGTGAAATCTAGCTTTCCAAAGTCAAATCATACAGCGAGGCCACTTTGCCACGAAAACTCGCCATGGCAAGCGCATATGCGGAACCCCCATGTTTACAACTTTTCCTGATCAGAATGAGCGTTTTGGTACAGAAGCCTCTGGTTTCTATGTGGGAGAATTATTTTAGTAAGAGTAATCATCGTACTAAAACGATCGCATTTGACGGGTCGATGTTCATTTCAATGTCATCCCTACAGTGTTCGTGGGCAAGCCTTTAGCCGTGGAGTGTGAGCGAGGTTGGTCGTCGGGTTCGAGGCGGTCGAGGAGTGGTCTAGAGAAGTTTGAGGACGGGGCGGCGGGTTGTGGGCAATGGGCAGCAGCGTACCACAGTGTTTTTACTCATGAGGCAATCACACATGCAGAGTGGAGCTAGTGTCGGTTTTATATTTTCTGAAGGCTCCATTCATTCGCCATGAGCTTTGTCGCTCGCTTGTACAACTCGAAGCCTTCCCAGCTCACGAGTTCGCACAGCTTGTGTGTGTAGAAGATGGTCAACTCTTCTGCTCCACCAGATCCGGGAGTGCCCATCAAGGAGAAAGCTTTTCGATACACGGCTTCCATTCTGTGCTTTAAGGCGCTTGGAGCCTTTTCGCATTTCTTTTCGCACACTTCGGTGGGGGCCAGACAACGGAAACACATGCCCAAGTTTGGCGCGAGTCTTGGTCTGATGATATTTCCGGCCGACCGTTTGCTGCAGGAGACGTGGGCCGCTGCAGATGACCGTGAGTATCGAAACCCACAGTATGGGCAGGTGTTGGGAAACCTGTTCGGATTCTGGCATGTGCCAAGACATGTGACACCACTGCACCAGATGCATTTGTACATTGCAGTATTCCATGTCGCTCTTGCTTGTCTGATCGTCTGTAATTGCTCGCCCAGCGCGCGCGCTGGTGCAGAGCTAGCCAGTGGCGTCGCCTCGTGCTGCTGCGAGCTGGCCTGCGCGAGCAAGTGCAAAGTTGGTTGCTCCGGCACGTGCGAAGTGGGCTGCGCCATTACGTGCGAGCTTGGCGCTGCAACCGTGTGCGAGCTTGGCGCTGCAACCGTGTGCGAGCTTGGCGCTGCGACCGTGTGCGAGCTTGGCGCTGCAACCGTGTGCGAGCTTGGCTGTGCCAGCATGTACGACGTCGGTTGCGCTATCATGCCCGAACTTGGTTCTGCAACCACGTGCGTACTTGGCCGCACCATCTCGTGCAAGCTTGGCTGCGGCACCGTCACTGGGTTGGCTGTCTGAGTCACCATGGAGCGAGTGGTTAAAAGGTTGAGCACGCTGTGAACTTCGTGAGAGGATAAGTCAAGTGCACTCTCAACGAAGCGCCGTAGACCGGCTTTACTATGCCAAGGGTCGCGCTCAAAACCTGGAACCTGGCGAATGCTCGGGCTGTCACGCTGGTCCAATGCGTTCTGGAAATTTCTGTCGAAGAAAAATTCGCAGCGGGCGTGCTCACCGTCGCGACCAACTCTGCCCCATGCTTGGACCACTTGGCTGAGTGAATGTGCTCCGCGCATCACGGCGCAGTACAAAACAGATTTGCAATTCAGCGATGAGCTCACAGCGGATGTGCCAACGATTACCCGCGCTTGCTGCAATGCCTCAGCGTCGAGAGCTTCACGTGCTGTCAGTTTGTAACATGCATCTGAGTAAGACTTTCTCATTTCGTCAAACCATGTGTCGGCTTCTGCATGAGTAGCACACATTATCAGTGCACGCCCACCACGAGCAAGCGCATTTTCCTGGATGGCGGCCGTAATCTGTTGAGTGCAGATTGCGCTCGTGCCAAACTCTGTCACGCTGATGTTCAATGATTCTCGAAGTGGTCGTGCACGCAAAAAGGAGTCGATGGTCACACCAAACTCTTTAGCAACGAACGCAGCAGCATCTTCACTTATCGTCGCACTGAGAAATACAAAGCAGGATTTCGTCAAAAGCGACGCGCTCAGCTTGACGGACATTGACTCGCGGAACGAGCTATGTTCTAGTACGACGTGACTCTCGTCCACGACAACGAGTGCGATGCGTTCTGCAATGCGTCTAAGAGCTGCACGTTGTGATGCAAGTGCATCCATGCTGGTGACGACGAGGCCGCCATGCGAACGCTCGGTACATGAGTACAAGTCAACGGCTTCAATCCTTCTACTTCTTGCCTCCTGCAATGCAGCAAACATGGAAACGCGAAGCGGTACCAAAAGCAGAACAAAGGCACCTTGCAAGCGAACGACTTTCTCCATGCACAAGTATGATGCTGACTTACCACTTCCGCAAGGATACTGTACGCAAACGTTCTTGTCCATCAGAATTTCGTTCAGCATTTCAAGCTGCTTCCTTGCTTGCGGGCTGGCGACGGAAGCGCTACCATATACATCACGGAGCAATGTGTCTGGCGTCAAACCCGCCAGTGAGGCCCATTCTCCGAGCGAACGCTCTCTCGGATGCACGGAGCCCATCCGTGACGAAGCGTGAGTTTCCGCGCCAATCAGTGCAAGCCATGCGTCGCGACATTCCACTGTGAATGCAAACCAGTCTTCGTCTTTTACTGAAGCCAGGTAGAATGCGGCGTCTGTCGCAAGCGAGTGACCTGCGCCGCGGATCTTGTACTTTTGCGCAGGTGTGTCTACGGGCTGTATCCCTTGCGGGGCGGCAATTCCTCGGAAAGCGTCAGCGTTGTCTCGTACGCAATGCAAGTAAAGATTGCGCAAGTCCCGTAAGGTCATGGGCACGGCGCAGAACTGCCCAACAGCACATTCTACTTGTGCAATCCACTCCTCCGGATTAAGTGCTGCACAAGTCGTTCTGCTGGCGCAGGCCCCAAAGTTTCGAAAGTCAATGCTCTCAGGTACATTTTGCCCCTGATTTTGCTGGCCGAGTATCTCGTCAATATATGCACTTGCAATCCAATGCATGATAAGCAGCACTTCTGCGACTTCCTCAGTTGGAAGATGCTCAACAGTTTCAGTTGCAAGCGCGCGACCCAATTTCTTCTCAACAACCTCGACAACTCTCACTACACGAGTATTTAAAACAGGTCTAAGTGAATTTCCAACACTTCGGCTAGCGAGAACAAAAGTTTCCATAGACGTGGTGAATGACGAGTGTCTTATTTATTACATATCTCGGCTTCTATGCGTCTTGAAAACATGTTTCACTTATCGTTCGATGCAGCTTGTCCCTCTGTGCCCGCTCCAATCATTACGTGCTCGATACCTTCCTCCGTTCTAGAGATATTTGAAATTTTCTATTTTTTGAGGGGGGCCTCGAAGAGCTATGAGGGGGGCCTCGCGGAGCTATGGAGGGGGCCTCGAGGAGCTATGGAGGGGGCCTCGCCAAAATTTTGGGGGCCTCGAAGAGCAAGCATAGTAAAATGATGCTGATTTGCTATGAGTCAGTACAGCAACGATACTGTACAGTTACAGAGGTGAAAAGAAGAGTAGATTGACCATAATCCGACGTTGCGTTTTGCACAATAGAGTGGTATCGTTTTAATATGAAAATATTTTACTATAGACGCTTGTGTCGATAGTTGACTTTTCATAGGTGAATGGCACTGTTTTAGCATAGATGCTGCAGCATGGAAAAACGACCCCAAAAAATGACAGGTAATGCATTACAAAGGCATCCCGCGTTGGTTGTGAATGAGTATAGTAAAACAGTATCATTTTGATAGTGTACCAGAGTATAGCAAATTGGCGTCGAAATGTGATAAAATGCGCATCAAGCTGGACTGAGGACGCAGTGCCCGTTGAGGGATCGACCGGCGGTGGGGGGCGGTGGGGCGAAGGAGGAGCGCGGGCGTGGTGGGCGGGTGGGCGCGGGCGCGGGCGGGCGCGGGCGGGCGCTGCGGTGCGGTACGCGCGAGTGGTGTCGGGCGGTGGCGTCGCGCGCGTCGGCCAGTGACGACTGGGCAAGATTTTGGCTGGCGGCTCGCACGGCACGAGCCAGCACTTTGAGCAATGCGCGAGATTGGGGCGCGCAGCAGCTGAGAAATGACACACGGAAGCCATGATTCAGCTTGTCCGCGATAACCACCATTAGCGTTGGCGCTGAGCGCCAAGGCGCAGACGGCGCTGGACGCCACGGAGCAGACGGCGCTGGACGCCACGGAGCAGACGGCGCTGGGAACCATGGAGCAGACGGCGCTGGGACGGCGCACGGAGCAGACGGCGCTGTTACGGAGCAGACGGCGCTGGGCGCCACGGAGCAGACGGCGCTGGGCGCCACGGAGCAGACGGCGCTGGGCGCCACGGAGCAGACGGCGCTGGGCGCCACGGAGCAGACGGCGCTGAGCGGCAAGCGGTTTGTCGATGAGAATTAGGTGGAGCACGAGTGTGGGGCTCAGGCATTTGCGGGTTACGCCCGTGAGGCAGCCATCGAAGAGCAGGCTCGTCTCGTCGCGAAGACCACGCAAACGGTCGACGCCTGTTTGCAGCGCGAATTACGCTATTTTTGTCGAGAGGATGTGGGCGGGCTGCCGCACCCCATGTGCAAAGAAGTCGGGTGGTTGCGCAAGGCCGCAGAGGACGGCAACGCGTGGGCACCGTTTTATCTGAGCGATTGCTACGTCAGCGGGCTGGGCGATCTGCCGGAGGTCGAGTTCGCGGCGACCGAGAGGTTGCGCAAGGTCGCGGAATAGGGAGGCGCAAAGGTGCAGTGCAGTTTGGGCGCTTTGCAACTTGAGCGCTTCTCATTAAGGTGGGCACGGCAGTCCGCGCGAGAGCGAGCTCGTAACAGGCGAGTGGTGGCGCAAGGACGCGGAGCAAGAAACAGCTACAGAGCTATAAAATTTACACGCTTGTAAACGTAGTCTTGAAGACAGTCTGCCCAAATACAGGCGCGACAGCTGCGAAAGGGGTGAGAGCAGGTGCGCATGAACACTCGTGAGCACAACTGAGCGCAGGTGAGCATGAGCATGAGTGAGCACGAGTGAGCACGGATGAAAGCACAGAACACTACTGAGCACGAGTGAGCACGGATGAAAGCACAGAACACTACTGAGCACCAGTGAGCACGGGTGAGAGCACAGAACACTACTGAGAATGATAGAACACTACTGAAGACTACAGAACACTACTGAAGACCACAGAACACTACTGAAGACTACAGAACACTACTGAAGACCACAGAACACTACTGAAGACCACAGAACACTACTGAAGACCACAGAACACTACTGAAGACCACAGAACACTACTGAAGACCATAGACGTGGTGAATGACGAGTGTCTTATTTATTACATATCTCGGCTTCTATGCGTCTTGAAAACATGTTTCACTTATCGTTCGATGCAGGGTTAGAGGCGTTTTTCAGGTAGGGTGGGCCCTGCGGTTCGGCCATACCATAGTACAGTTGCTTCGGGCTACAGTACAGTTGCGTTGGACTATAGTACATGGTTATACATGTGTAAAAACAAGTAGACCAGATCGTCCAAAGTCCAAAATTACGATGTGTATAGTAAAAAGATATCGTTGTCATATGAAAATACTTGGAGGTTGGTGTCCAAAGTTGGCTTTTTCATAGGTAAATGCCAGTGTGTTAGTATGAGAAATCGAGCATAGAAGAACGAACCCAAAATAATTGATGGTCATGCATTACATGGGCATCCCATGTTGGTTGTGAAGAAGCATAGTAAAACAGTAGCATTTTGTTAGTATGCATGAGCATAGAAAATTGGCATTGAAATATGATGAAGTGCGGGCTCAAGTCGACCTGAGGACGCCGTGCGCATTGAGCGATTGGCGGGTTGTGCGGCCGGCGAGGGAGCGAAGAGTGGCGCCGGCGTGGGGCGAGAGACGAGGGGCGCGAATGATGGGGCGAGGTTGGGCGGGCGCGGGCGCGGCGCGGCGCGGGCGCGGGCGCGAGTCGGGCGGTGGAGCGCGGTGGGGCGCGGGCGGCGGGAAGATAGTTTCGGACGGACGACAGGGAGTGAGGTGGGAAATGGCTGGGAGCGATGGGCTAGGGACAGCCGGAGATGAGCTGGGGTTAGTCGACAAGAGGCACAAGCGACGCAAAGCGCCCGCATGTGCGCGTGTTCGCCTTGCGCTTCAGTGACTCCGCTACTTGCCGCAGAAGCTCTCGGAAGACGAATGCACGCGCGTTGATCTCGTAGCCGCGGCGAGGACCAGGGCCGCGGATGTCCGGCAGCGCTTTGCAGGATGGGAACGGTATCGAATCTCGTGTCGTGGCTGTGGCTCAAGTCCGCGCGGTTCGGCTGATAGCGTCGGTGATGCATTGAGTCCGAACCAAGCGGCATGCCCTGCGTGGCATGCCAATGCACCATGTTGAGCGTGTCGTTCTGGATCGCGATCACGCAGTGTGCCAAGCGCCGTTGGATCGTATTGTGGCTGTGCAAGTGGCAGCGCGAATGTATGGAAAGGTGAAATCGAAGAAGCTTGTGTGCTGTCATGATGGAGGAGCTGTGCATGGAGCCCGCGGTTGAGGGCGCTCGGAAACTGCTGAAAAGTCGCGTGGATCTCAAGGAGGTTGTGGCCGCAGTATCTCCAGCCGCCTTCAGCGCTTGTGTGTGTAATACAAGCGCTACCGTGATTGTTGTTTGCACCGCGAAGCGGTCGGCTCCGGGTTTTGCTTCTCACAGAAGGAAGTTCGCTGCGCTACAACAGTAGTGTCGGCAGCATGCACGTGCTAGCCGGTGCGAGTGAATGAGCGTTTCGCTGCGCGTCGCACGCGCATTGCACGAAGCTTGGAGTTGCGATGTGGTGTGTTCCGGTGATCGAATCGCTGATTGGCCCGCGTGGTGAAGACATCGAGCATTCGCGGTAAAGCCGCAATGAGCTGTGACGTCGTACTCTGGGGTTACTTTGCGCGAACCGCACATCGCGATGGTCGCAGTGTATTGTGTGCAGGGCATGGCGGAGAACGTGGTGTATTGTGTGCAGGGCATGGCGGAGAACGTGGTGTATTGTGTGCAGGGCATGGCGGAGAACATGGTGAAAGCGAGCGACTTTGAACCGCCCAATCGGTTAGTCCGCGTGAGTAAGAGGCAAGAAAATCTTTCTGCTGTGGAACGGCTCCAGGCCATGCTCATGCGCCGTGTCGCGCACTGACAGGCTCTGGCCAGTGTATTGGAGTACGTTCGCACTTTTGCAGTGTCTCTGTAGGCACGGGCAGCGCACTGCAAGCCGCCTGGCAAAACCGTGATGATGAGGTTGGAAAGCGCGCCGATGATCGTGTGCTGTGGACGCTGGTACAAAATGTGGATTGAAGCATTGAGCTCACTGCGAAAGTGCGTCGCAAATCAACAAAGGATGCTGGTCGATATGTATGCAGGCACGTGTGATACGTGTTTGCGGATGGTGCGAGCTCGCAATCGCAATTATAGGAACCAGTGGTTGGCGCTGGCGTGTCGTCGTGCGTTCGTGCTCCCCAATTGCGTCCGCATGCTAAGGCTTTCGTAAAATGAAAGTGTATGGGTTGCCGGCGTTGAACAAGTCATTCGAGAAGCTGGCGCGTGATTTACGTGCAGTACGCGCGAGCAAGGGCGCGTAAGCAAGGGCGCGCAAGCAAGGGCGCGCAAGCAAGGACGCGCAAGCAAGGGCGCGCAAGCAAGGGCGCGCAAGCAAGGACGCGCACACTGTGTGTGTGAGTAGCGTCATTGTAGGATGCTTTGCGACAGGCACGAGCCACGATGGATGGTGCACACGTCGTTGAAAGCGTGGACTAAGTGATCGGCGTGGTAATGAAGCTGCACGCTTGGACGCGCGCCGTGCTTGTACTGCCGGCGGTTGGAAAGCAAAGACAAGCTAACAATAGTATGCGACCAAAGTCACGGCGCGCGAGTATACCGTGTACATCGGCACTCGCTTTGGCGCGGGTACATGCTGAAGGTCGGAGACTCCGCGCTGTCAAGCTAAGACACTATGTGGTGGGAAGTCCCTAATAGCAATTCGCGTTAGGGTTTCCTTTTCCTAGTGTAGCTCATTAATGGAAAGTGCATTGCCCAGTGTCTTCACAGGCAAATGTGGAGCCAGAGAAGAGCTACCCGCAGACGTTTTCGCCTTTCTCAAACGCCTCCTACTTCGAGCCAGTCCTTCGATTTAATGGTTTTGAGGGGTAGTCACTATCTGCTATATTAGTGGTTTTCAAATGCTACGGGGTGGTCACCATCTGCTACAAAAATTGCATTGAAATGCTTATGCAAAACTCAGTACAAATTTAGCTTTTTTCAGAAGGAAATTTCGTGGTAAAATCGTCTTGTTTGAGGGGGTAGTCACCAAACGTAAGGGGGTAGTCACCGTGTGAAAGCGTATGAAAGTATCTCATTTTCATAGAGACGTGTTGTATCTAAATGATTGTTTCCTGAGGGGGTAGTCACCATATGCAAGTGTATAAAAATGCTCCAGTTACTTATACACATTCTGTACTTAAATGGCATCAATCTGAGGGGGTGGTCACCAAAAGGAAGCGTGTCTTTAGTTAAACAGGCGGCAACTACATGAGCGCATGGATTTTACTAGTGAAATCTAGCTTTCCAAAGTCAAATCATACAGCGAGGCCACTTTGCCACGAAAACTCGCCATGGCAAGCGCATATGCGGAACCCCCATGTTTACAACTTTTCCTGATCAGAATGAGCGTTTTGGTACAGAAGCCTCTGGTTTCTATGTGGGAGAATTATTTTAGTAAGAGTAATCATCGTACTAAAACGATCGCATTTGACGGGTCGATGTTCATTTCAATGTCATCCCTACAGTGTTCGTGGGCAAGCCTTTAGCCGTGGAGTGTGAGCGAGGTTGGTCGTCGGGTTCGAGGCGGTCGAGGAGTGGTCTAGAGAAGTTTGAGGACGGGGCGGCGGGTTGTGGGCAATGGGCAGCAGCGTACCACAGTGTTTTTACTCATGAGGCAATCACACATGCAGAGTGGAGCTAGTGTCGGTTTTATATTTTCTGAAGGCTCCATTCATTCGCCATGAGCTTTGTCGCTCGCTTGTACAACTCGAAGCCTTCCCAGCTCACGAGTTCGCACAGCTTGTGTGTGTAGAAGATGGTCAACTCTTCTGCTCCACCAGATCCGGGAGTGCCCATCAAGGAGAAAGCTTTTCGATACACGGCTTCCATTCTGTGCTTTAAGGCGCTTGGAGCCTTTTCGCATTTCTTTTCGCACACTTCGGTGGGGGCCAGACAACGGAAACACATGCCCAAGTTTGGCGCGAGTCTTGGTCTGATGATATTTCCGGCCGACCGTTTGCTGCAGGAGACGTGGGCCGCTGCAGATGACCGTGAGTATCGAAACCCACAGTATGGGCAGGTGTTGGGAAACCTGTTCGGATTCTGGCATGTGCCAAGACATGTGACACCACTGCACCAGATGCATTTGTACATTGCAGTATTCCATGTCGCTCTTGCTTGTCTGATCGTCTGTAATTGCTCGCCCAGCGCGCGCGCTGGTGCAGAGCTAGCCAGTGGCGTCGCCTCGTGCTGCTGCGAGCTGGCCTGCGCGAGCAAGTGCAAAGTTGGTTGCTCCGGCACGTGCGAAGTGGGCTGCGCCATTACGTGCGAGCTTGGCGCTGCAACCGTGTGCGAGCTTGGCGCTGCAACCGTGTGCGAGCTTGGCGCTGCGACCGTGTGCGAGCTTGGCGCTGCAACCGTGTGCGAGCTTGGCTGTGCCAGCATGTACGACGTCGGTTGCGCTATCATGCCCGAACTTGGTTCTGCAACCACGTGCGTACTTGGCCGCACCATCTCGTGCAAGCTTGGCTGCGGCACCGTCACTGGGTTGGCTGTCTGAGTCACCATGGAGCGAGTGGTTAAAAGGTTGAGCACGCTGTGAACTTCGTGAGAGGATAAGTCAAGTGCACTCTCAACGAAGCGCCGTAGACCGGCTTTACTATGCCAAGGGTCGCGCTCAAAACCTGGAACCTGGCGAATGCTCGGGCTGTCACGCTGGTCCAATGCGTTCTGGAAATTTCTGTCGAAGAAAAATTCGCAGCGGGCGTGCTCACCGTCGCGACCAACTCTGCCCCATGCTTGGACCACTTGGCTGAGTGAATGTGCTCCGCGCATCACGGCGCAGTACAAAACAGATTTGCAATTCAGCGATGAGCTCACAGCGGATGTGCCAACGATTACCCGCGCTTGCTGCAATGCCTCAGCGTCGAGAGCTTCACGTGCTGTCAGTTTGTAACATGCATCTGAGTAAGACTTTCTCATTTCGTCAAACCATGTGTCGGCTTCTGCATGAGTAGCACACATTATCAGTGCACGCCCACCACGAGCAAGCGCATTTTCCTGGATGGCGGCCGTAATCTGTTGAGTGCAGATTGCGCTCGTGCCAAACTCTGTCACGCTGATGTTCAATGATTCTCGAAGTGGTCGTGCACGCAAAAAGGAGTCGATGGTCACACCAAACTCTTTAGCAACGAACGCAGCAGCATCTTCACTTATCGTCGCACTGAGAAATACAAAGCAGGATTTCGTCAAAAGCGACGCGCTCAGCTTGACGGACATTGACTCGCGGAACGAGCTATGTTCTAGTACGACGTGACTCTCGTCCACGACAACGAGTGCGATGCGTTCTGCAATGCGTCTAAGAGCTGCACGTTGTGATGCAAGTGCATCCATGCTGGTGACGACGAGGCCGCCATGCGAACGCTCGGTACATGAGTACAAGTCAACGGCTTCAATCCTTCTACTTCTTGCCTCCTGCAATGCAGCAAACATGGAAACGCGAAGCGGTACCAAAAGCAGAACAAAGGCACCTTGCAAGCGAACGACTTTCTCCATGCACAAGTATGATGCTGACTTACCACTTCCGCAAGGATACTGTACGCAAACGTTCTTGTCCATCAGAATTTCGTTCAGCATTTCAAGCTGCTTCCTTGCTTGCGGGCTGGCGACGGAAGCGCTACCATATACATCACGGAGCAATGTGTCTGGCGTCAAACCCGCCAGTGAGGCCCATTCTCCGAGCGAACGCTCTCTCGGATGCACGGAGCCCATCCGTGACGAAGCGTGAGTTTCCGCGCCAATCAGTGCAAGCCATGCGTCGCGACATTCCACTGTGAATGCAAACCAGTCTTCGTCTTTTACTGAAGCCAGGTAGAATGCGGCGTCTGTCGCAAGCGAGTGACCTGCGCCGCGGATCTTGTACTTTTGCGCAGGTGTGTCTACGGGCTGTATCCCTTGCGGGGCGGCAATTCCTCGGAAAGCGTCAGCGTTGTCTCGTACGCAATGCAAGTAAAGATTGCGCAAGTCCCGTAAGGTCATGGGCACGGCGCAGAACTGCCCAACAGCACATTCTACTTGTGCAATCCACTCCTCCGGATTAAGTGCTGCACAAGTCGTTCTGCTGGCGCAGGCCCCAAAGTTTCGAAAGTCAATGCTCTCAGGTACATTTTGCCCCTGATTTTGCTGGCCGAGTATCTCGTCAATATATGCACTTGCAATCCAATGCATGATAAGCAGCACTTCTGCGACTTCCTCAGTTGGAAGATGCTCAACAGTTTCAGTTGCAAGCGCGCGACCCAATTTCTTCTCAACAACCTCGACAACTCTCACTACACGAGTATTTAAAACAGGTCTAAGTGAATTTCCAACACTTCGGCTAGCGAGAACAAAAGTTTCCATACTTGACTTTCGCGGCGGGGCACACGCGGCAGAGAACGCAAGCAATGCAAAATTGCTCAGTGCGTTGAAATCGATGTTCTGGCGTCTGGCGCTCGCGAGCAGTTCCGCAGGCTGAGCTGCGTGTCGTTCACTGCCATCGAGTATAATTTCACCGAGCATTGGCGCCGTTGTATTATGCTGCGACAACACCCGGACCGAAAAGTTATCGCGCGCTCCAAGAACTCGGGCAACCAAAGCTCGAGCGGCCGCTCTGGAGCCATTGTACAAATTACCAAAGACCTTTGCTTGCACCAGCACTTCCGTCTTTAAGTGCATCCAGGAACCATTGCCCATAGCTTTCCATGCCACGTACGTGGATGGCTCTTGCGCGCTTCTGAAGACGGAGTGCATCATGTACAGTACTTGCGCACAGGGAACGTCGGAAAGAATCGTGTCGTTTGAGGTTTGTATTTCCCGGTCTTTCTCTTTCACAATTAGCCTCACAACCCACGCAGCTCTCAAAACCCAGAGCTGCGTGGCTGACAACTCACTTATCGTTAAGGCACTGCGACTGGTTAAACACGTGCCGGACTGCGATCCAGACATGTCGTCGTGGATACTTGATGGCTCTCCGTTTCGGTCACTCACTTGCTGGAGCGCGTGCGAGCGCAAAAATTCGCGTGCAGCTGGCCGTGTGTTTCCGGTGGATGTTGTAGGTTGCTCAAGTGCACAGTTCAAAATGCTTTGAAGGGCGCCAACCACAGGACGAGTATTGCTTGGCACGTGGGTCTGCTCGTATTTCACAACGACGTCCTCGAGATTCATTTGCAAAAGCCAGTAAGCGTAAAAGGAAAACAGTCGTGCGATGTTCGGGATGCGCTTTCCCAAAGTCTCGTCTTTGAGGGTCGCCAAAGTTCTATACTTTGATCCATCGCTCCATACCTCTGGGTCATGCATGTCAAGCTCCGATGGGTTGCCCTGCTTGCCAGGCACGGGAATTCTCAGCAGATGTGGCGTGGTCTTGAGAGCAAGCCTGATTGCCCGCCTCGCAAATTCACACCACTCTCGCGCATAGATGACACTCTCCTCTGCTGGTTCTCGAATGGCATGTGAGTACGCTTCAAGCATGTCTTCATATGTGTCGTAAAATCCCAACGTCGTCAATGCTGATCCAGTCAGCGTACGCGCCGGATTGTACGGCTGCAACGGCGTGTCCATGATTGCACGGACAGCGGAAGATGATGCCACAGCGTTAGTTCCAATGACAATCGCGCGAGCGGAGCGGACCGAGCTACAGATGTTTTGTCGAAGTGTGTTCCCTTTGGCCGTCGCGAATGATGCGCAAGGAGCAATGAAAGGGGAGCGTGACAAATGCCTGGGGTGCATACGAGTCATATGCCTGCGAATGTATGCCCGCGCTTTCTTTTCTTCTCCTGGTGTGACCTTCACAGCAAATATGCATTCTGGACAGCACATTCCATCGATGTCCTCGCTCTGTAAGAAACAGTAGCGCTCATGCACGTCGCGCGCGCTCTGACTGGTCAAGACTGAGCCGCAGCCCTTTCTGCACAAAAAGTGCGGCATCCTTTCCAGCCACTTCCGCACAACTTGAGCTCAACCAACTTGGAACGAAAAGCTTGCCGACCTTCACTTTACGCGCGATCACGCTGTAGGCAAGTTCAAAGCCGGATAGGATGAAAGAGCAGGGGTTACAGATGTTCAGCGCTTCAGTCGCATTTTAGGTACTATTCGAAGACTCGCAGAGAAAAGGTGTTGAAGTCAGCACCACGACGCGTTCAATACAAACTGGCATCGCTCGGTGCCTATCGAGTGAGACATCTAGCGCGCGGACATTGCGCAAGCGTCGATTGGTGTCGGACAACGTGCCGGCAGATCTTCTTTACCGTATGCGCAGCTGTGGCCGTACAAAATACAAATCTGGTTTTGGGTGGGCGGCGTCAAAGAGGTAACGGCCTGCGTATGGTGTATACGGGCTCGTGCACTCCACAGCGGTCGCTCGAGAAGTTTTGTCGCGCCGATTATTCGTCCGAGTGAGCTTTAGGGGCACACGTTGAGCTCTAGGGGCAAGCGTTGAGCTCAAAGTGCCCGTGGCGGGTCGTGCGATCCAAGGACGAAAGGTGCATGCAATCTTGTAGAAGGCCCCTCCGCGTCATGATCTGCAAGGCGTCTTGTTGTGTTGCTTGGAGGAGGAGTGATCATCAGACCATGCGTCAGCACAGCGCGTAGGTCGCGCGTAAGCTCGTGATCTGTGCAGAACGCGGCACAAGCGGGAGATGTGGGCTTGCAGTGGAGGCCAGGTGAGAATGGTACGCACGCATGGAGTGGTCGGCGCAAAAACAAGCGCATGACAGGGTGGTGATACCGCAAGACCACGGAAGAGGTACTCGCGGTCGCGTGCAAAACTGTGGCCCTGTTGTAAGACAACGGCGAACGCGATCTGACAAGTGACACTCGCGCGGCGATCAGCACAGCGCGTAGGTCGCGCGTAAGCTCGTGATCTGTGTTACTCTAGGGTTACTCTGAATTGAGTTTATTCTTAAAATTTAACCAATTCAGCGAGGTGATGACTCATCGTGGTCAGGCTGAACTGGGATCAGCTCACGGGAGAAGCTAAGTTGGAGACGCCGGCCTCGTGAGTGGCAGTGTTCTGTTCCGGAGGAGCCGAGCAGTCGCGCACCACATGGGGGAACCAGCGCAGCCGCTCGCCGTGGTGAGTGTCCGGCCGAACCGCAGAAGGATACCAATACTTGCGGCTGGCGCGGTACACTGCCAAGGACACGGAGTTACTCTAGGGTTACTCTGAATCGAGTTTATTTTTAGAATTTAAACAATTCAGTGAATTGGCGACTCAGCCGGATCGGAGCTGAATTTGGATCAGCTCAGGAGCTGAATTGGAGGGCGCCGACCTCGTGAATTGGGGGTGCTCGGTTCGGATGAGCTGAGCGCCCGCGTCACGTGGGGGAGCCAGCGCAGGCCGCTCGCCGTCAGGGCCGAGTGTCCGGCCGGGTACCGCAGGAGGATACCATGTGCGGCGGCGCGGTACACCGCTAGGGACACGGCCCGCGAGAGGACGGTCAGCGCCCAAGCGGGGCGGGACCTGGCGCACGCGGGCAAAGTCACGCGCGAGCCCGGAAAGAAGCGCACGTGCGGGCACATCCACGTTGCTGTACGTGGTGACGATGAAGGCCACCATGTTGGCGGCGTGGCCCGAGGATCCGACTGGCGACGCAGCGCGGGCGGCAGCAAAGGAGCCGCGCTTGCGGGAACGAGCAGCGGCAACCCCGTCGGGCGCGACCACGGCAACGTCGACGACATTGTTGTCGAAGGAAAAGTCGCCGGGTCGTGCGCTCGTTATGCCGGGCACGTCCTCGAGGCGCACCTCGCGGCGGACCGTGTGTCCCGCTGAGGTCGCAAAGCGGACGAGCACGTCAATGACCGCGGCATGGCGGCCGTACCGGGTCGGCCCCAGTGCGCAGTTTTGTGCATGGTGACCGAGCGCGTCCAGGAGTGCATCGCACGTGGCCGTTGTCCCGCGGACAATGGCCGGGCAGCGGAGGCCCGCAGAGCTCGCCACGCCAGCTACAGGCAGGCCCAGGAAGTGGCGCACTGCGGTGAACCAGGTGTCGCGGCCCAGGGCGGGTGACCACGGGATGCCACCGAGCACTGTGCCGGACGGCATGCCCAGCCAAGCCGCTGCATGCGGCGACGACAGGCTCTGGCGGCGGAAGCGTTCAGACGGCGTGGAGCCAGGCGCCGAGACCCAGTCTTTCTTCAGCAGTGAATAAAAGCGACTGAGGCCTCGGGCCTGGGAATCCAGCAGGTCTTCGACTTCGGCGTCCGGGACGCCCGGCACCTGTTGCAGCCACGCCTCCTCGAGGTCGTGGAACTGTCGCCACCTGGCCAGGTGCGACGGACGAGCGCGGCGGCGGCAGAGACTCCGCGGTTGCCGCGACAGAGGCGCCATCGGAGGCACGGCTTCCCGCTGAGCGCGTAGCACCTCACCCTCGTCCAGTGTGCGAGCAGCAGCGCGGCTGCCGGCAACGAAGCCTGGCAGGCTCATGTCGCGCAGGCTGGTCAGGCCCAGGCCGCCACACCGCAGCGGCAGGCGCCATTCTGCGCGCCAGGAGCCATCTGCGTTCTGGCCGTCGGCTGCCGTTACGCCGAGCGTACGCGCCACAATGTGCCGCCACGCGTCATCAAACGCGGCGAACCGGTCCAGCACCGCCTCTGGCGGGAGCGTGCGGGCCAGATGCACGACTCGCGC
>VRMN01000026.1:0-65941 GCA_008690995.1 Porphyridium purpureum
CTGTTAACTTTCAAGCCGCTTGAGCACTTCGGCACGGTCCGCGTCTGGTAAACCGCCTAGCAGCTCCGAGATTGATGCACGCACGGCGTCCAGTCGCACCGGCGCAAGCAGCGCATCCAGGTTGGCACTGTTTTCGTCAAACCACTTCAGGAACGCGCGGTCATCGAGCCACACGGCATCGCCGCCCACGAGTGCGCGCATGACTTCTGTGGCGGCGAGCCAGTCGAGTGCTGCGTTGACTTTCGCGACGTGCTTGCGCAGCTCTAGTTCACGCAGACGGCGCTTTGTGCGCCAGAAAAAGTACTCGCGGGAGCGCTTCCACTCGACAACGTCACGAATGACGCCCTTGGCCAGCATGCGACCCGAACGGTCGTGCAGATCGGCAAACTCGTGAGCAATCTGGAGATAGATTGGCAGCAACAGATTTTCGCGCTTGCTGATAGCAGCCTTGATTTCTGCGCGATCCTTTTCTTCCGTAGCATTCTCAAGCCGCGCGTCAAGCGAAAGCAGCTCAGTGTCCAGGCGATGCATCGCCTTCAGCTGATCGGGCGCGCGAAACTTGACCTCGCAGATGCCCGGCGGCTCCAAAATACCGCCCCGGCTCTGCGTGTCCGCGTACATCTCCATCATCTTTTCATTAATGGTCGGGTCAACGACCACCCATGCACCGCCGCGAAGCTCCGCATTGGGTGGCAGATAGATCGAGACAGGCATATCATACTTGCGCAGCGCGTCCACAATCATGGCACCAAACTTGAGCACTTCACCAAACATGTCGCGCGTGCCGCCCGAGAAACCACGCCAGTTCGCAAAAATCATCAGCGGCAAATTCTCACCGCTGAAGTCTTCGATCGCCTGTGCCGTCTTGAAAGCAGAGTCTGGGTACCATACTTGCCCGGCTTGAGGTTCAAGCGTCTCACGCGACGCCGCATTTGCTGGATCGGCCGGGATCACGCGATCAAAGGTGCGCGTTTCGACAGCAATCACTCCGTACGGAATCCCGCCAAGCCTGGCGCGGCCTACTACTACACTCCTACCCCAGCCAGCTAGGTATTCTTTGAAGCTGCCGGCGTCAAAGAAGCCACGCAACACCTTGCCATCCGGCTGCACACTTCCACGCAACATATCACGCACATCGTACGTGGCCCCACCGCCTTTGGGCGGTACAAACTCGACATCGCGGCCGATTGGATCTGCAGGCGGTCCCGCAAGTATAGGCGGACTGCCGCGTGCTGTCGCCGGCACGTACGCGAGCCAGTCCAAGATCGCAATGACACCTTCCTGGTCGTTCTCGACGAGTTCGTGCGTCACGCCATTAGGCACCATGATTTGGGGCCCTCCAAGCTGATCCAGTGAAGAGTATACGTCACGCCCTAGAAGCTTGTTCAGCGCCTGGAAGCCAGTGAGAATGATCGGTCCATTCGTTTGCTGGATGGTGCGCTGGCCCAGTCTCACCAAATAAGCGCCGATGCCAACCGAACGCCCCGTCACGTAGCTCAGCGTGAAACTTTCGTCGTACGCACGACTAGTCTCTCCAGCGATGAGACCGGAACCCCTCAGGTTCTCGACGCCGATGCCATGTGCAGTGCCAATGATATCTTTGAGAACGTAACGCACTTCCTCCCCCTTTTCCCCAGAACCCGCGCACATGCGCCTTTCCGCGATGACTGTACCTTCAGGCAACTCATTGTAGTCCTTCTCTGACAAATACAAGTACTCGAAGCCAAGTGTTGGGTTCGACTCGTCGCGAAACTGCACTTTGAACATCGGTTTCAGCGACTCGACGAGGCCAATACGTGCACCGCTGTTGCTCGACAGATAAATGCGCGGAATGCTACGCACACGGGCATACTCGGACGCTTTGAAAAAGAACTCGTCCTCAGCGACGCCAAACGATCCGGCCTGGAAGGTTACATCATTGGCAATAACCACGATCTCGCGACCAGATGGATATTCTGGTGTCTTGAGCGTGATGAGCCATGCGACCATACCAATCTCATTCTGGCCCGGTGCGCGCTCCACAGGAGACAGCTCCTGCGTTTCTTTATCAAGCACAAGTTCGCGCGTCCTCATGAGCGATCCAAATTGTGGTGTGACGGGCGGGTTAGTCGAGCGCGTGCGAGCTCGCGACCACTGCTTCACGAGTGCAATTTCAAACAAGGCCATGAAATCGTAAGCGTACGTCGATCCGACGCGACGTGCCGCGCGGCGCTTGAGCTGCTCCGGTCCACTCTTCGTGTAGTACGGCCGCGACGCTGAAGCATTTAGCTGCTGTCCTTGCGCTATTTGCTGCTCCTCGTACGGCACATACTGCTCTGTTACGCCAGTGATCGGGTTCTGAATCTCTGCAAAAGCATCGGTCTTAAAGAACGTCCGCTGTGATTGCGCACCCGCGTAACCGCCTGTCGGCGACGCCCAAAGACGCACTGCCTGCTGAACTTCATTTCCAGTGCTGTCCGCTTCGAATGGCACGCGTATCTTGAGCTCGATGTTTTCCACACGCAGTCGGATCAGCCGTTCTGCGTACTTGACCATTAACGCTTCCATATCTGCTCGAAGGTGTCGAACCGTGTGCGCCGGAGGCAACTTTTTCGTGGGTCCGCCGGTCTGTTCAATGTACGCCGCCCCTTGGACAGGCTGCAATACGTTCAAAAACATGTTACAGGTCGCGGTGGGGTCTACACGCGGGTTCACGATGCCAGCGTCGAGTTGGTCCATGAGGATGAGCAGCACTTTTTCCATCACGCCAGGTACAGACATATCTGAGTGCGAAATACCTCGCAGAAAGAGGGACTGCGTGCGAGGCCGTGTGAGTGCCACTTCTTGGTCGCGCTTCTCGGTGCCCAGCCAAAGTTGAGCGTTTCGCAAGTAAATGGGTAGTCGTTGCAGTTCAAAGTTCTCACTCAGCCGGCTGAGCTCAAGCAAATAGGGGAAGGACGTGCGCATGTCACGTCGCAAGGCGTCTTCTGCATAGTTTTCGCAGAAGTTGAATGAGAACATGCGCGGTGCTTTTGGCGCCTGGTTCACCAGCAAATTGACCGTGCGAACGCCGGCCTCGTTGCGAAGCTGGAGGTTACGCGCCTGCAACAAACCCTCCCAACGCGAAATGAAGCCGCGCTCCTCTTCTGAGCCCTGAGGTAACGCACCAACCGGCCCGTTAAAGCTGATGATTAGCGTACCGATCGGCTCCTGCTCCTCCTCCTTCTTTTCCTTCGTCCACTCTGCCGCAAAGTCATCAATGATCGAAGGGAGCTTGTCTTGTGCGGTCGCCATCGAATCGCACGCCACCAGTCGCCCAAGCCGCATGGGCGAGCCCCGTACAATGTCTGCGTACGAAAACCGCCACGTTGCCACAATGCCGGAATCTGTGCGCTCGATGTTCAAAGCGTGGATAACATGCGCACGGTAAACGCGGCGAATGTACACTTCAAGTGCAGCGCGGGCGACTTGCGCGTCCATGTCCAGGAAGAGTGAGCAAAGGAGGTCGACCGACACACTCAGCGCACGCGACTTGGCAATCTCATCGAGTGCCGTAGAGTCGTTTCCCTTTGACATGATAAACTGGCGCACGTCTGCTAACCGCGAGTTGAAGTCTGGCGTGCGCAGTGCAGTCAGCAGCTGACCCGCTGCAACTACCACATCTCCATAGTTCTGGCTCTTCAGCTTCGTAAGAGCGGTCAAAGCGGCGTCGAGCTCCGGAGACAAAAGTGTGTCGTTCGGAAAGCGGTCCGGAAGCGTTCCTAGCTGGCGCAGAAGCGAGAGAACAAGCTCCGCGCGCCGCGGCAGTGTCAGGTGCGCTGCGATCATTTGGATTGCTGCCGCGTCGCTACCGGCGCTCTTCTTGATTGCCAAAATCGAATCATTGAGCGCGCGTCCGTCAAAATGTTCTTCGACGCGAACAAATTCTTCGATGAGCGGCACGAGCCGAGAGATAATGTCGCATGCCGTGACTGGGTCTTCGATTGACTCTTCTGCTGAGCCAGCGTTTGAGTCCACCAACTGCTGCAACGCCGGGCCAACGCTTCCTTGGAAACCGTCTAGGATCAGCCGGAGCTTGTACGCCGCGATATCCACCGCATAGCTGCCAGCGCCTGTGCCCGCCGCGCCCATGCCAAGAGCAAGGACGTCACGGCCTTCGGGTTTGCGAATGTTAAGGACACCATCAAAGTCAGACACAGGCGACGCCTTGGATGGGTCGTCGAGATCAAGCCGCGCAAGCAGGTCACCTGTCTTGATGATGGAGCCGGCGGCAAGCTCGTGGCGCAGCATGCCGGTCTCGCCTGCTGAGAGCTGCATAATCATCTTCATGGCCTCGAGCTCCACGTAAGGCTCGCCCTTCTTCACCGCATCACCATCCTGTTTGAGAAAGCGCACCACCTTGCCCGTTACGTCGCTGCGCAATTCAGATGGGTCAAAGATCGTCGGAATCATTACGGTGCTCCCATTGATAATCATGCGCAATCCGAGGGGCTCCTCTACGCCAGAAACTGAATACACATTCTCACCCATGGTGCACAGTAGGCTCTGGTCCGGCTGCTCACGCACTTTGACGTCTAGCGACCACGTGCTCATCGAGCTTCCAGCTTTTGCCGCGGCCCCACTTGCAGAGCTTCCACTCGCGCTATCAAGCAAATTCAGGCGGAGCACGTCTGGCGCCAATCGGCCCACCTCAAAAGTGAAGCGGAGGCCCATGTAGGTGATTTCGACGCTAAACTTGTTCAGAGCGTTCAACTCGGACACGAACGTGCTCTGACCACGCGCAAGCTGCTCAAGGCATGCGAGTTTGCCGCGTTTGATGGTGTCATGGGCGCGATACACAGCTGCAGCAAGAACGGCAGTGTCGCGATCCAGCTCAAATTTGACCGACTTTTCGCGGATCAGACGATCAAGCCATGAGGTATCGATAGTATTCTGCTTGAATTCATCAGTCTCAAGCAGTTGCACCAAGTATTCGACCGGATTGCGAATCTCGCCGCGCGCTTCAAGCTCCTTGAGTGCCAGCACCAATGCCTTGCGCGCATCCTCACGGTTTGCGCCGCTGGCAAAAACATGCCCAAACTGCGAATCGGCAAACTCGTGAATCCCACCCTGCGCACCGACTGAAAAGTAGCCCCAGACGTCCGGACTGCTCTGAAATCGCACGCGCTCCACACGACCGCTCGTTGGCTTGAATCCTTCGTCCGGGTTTTCGGCGGTGATGCGAGCTGCGATGACGTGGCTGCGAAGCGGCTGGTACATTTCGGTCATAAAGTCGATCGGCGAGTCGCCGTATGCATCTGTGCCATCACGTCCGTACAGTCGTCGGATATCGGGCACGCGCGATAGTGCAATGCCCATCGCTACCTGCAGCTGCGTGGCGGGCATGTTCACGCGTGTGAGGCCCTCCGTCACTGGATGCTCGACCTGAAGCCGCGGGTTGAGCTCGAGGAAGAAAAACTTTTGCGTGTCCGCATTGTACAGGTACTCCACGGTTCCGGCTCCGCGGTAGCCGATCGATTGCGTTAAGCGCTGCGCTGCGCGCTCCATTTCCCGGAAGACCGAAGGCTCCACGATAACGGGCGGTCCCTCTTCGAATATTTTTTGAAAGCGGCGCTGCGTGGAGCAGTCGCGCCCGTTCAGCGCTACCGCGTTGCCGTACTCATCTCCTACGATCTGGACCTCAATGTGTCTCGCGTTCTTGCACAACTGCATCATGAAGATCGGACTCCCGGGTACTTCATTTACCACTTGTTCATAATTCGAGCGCAGCTCTGTTTCGTTCGCAGACATGCGAATGCCCTTGCCACCGCCGCCTTCGGACGCCTTTGTCATGATCGGGTAGCCGATGCGCTCGGCCACTGCGATCGCCTCGTCAACGTTGTGCACCATCGCTTGCTCAAATATCTCACGCGGGATCGTGCCGTCCTCTGACAGCTCTGCCGTCAGTCCATCGCCCGACCACGGGATGCTGGGCACGTTGGCCGTTTGTGCCAAAATGTTCGCGCCAATCTTGTCGCCCAGCACGGCCATGACGGGACCCGTCGGCCCGATGAACTGGATGCCCAGCTTGGCGAGTGAATTAGGCAATCGAGGGTTCTCAGATGCGTGGCCCCAGCCCGGCCACACTGCGTCGACGCCCTCGCGCTTCGCCATCGCACAGATCAACTCCACGTTGGCATAGTTGTTACGGTTTGGGCCGCCGGGTACCTCCACAAAAGAATCTGCGAGGCGCACAAACTCGGCGTTGGCGTTGAGATCCTCTGGTGTGGCCATCGCAACAAATTCAATCGCTCGCTCCGAGCCTATTTCATAGTACGCCCACTTGCGCATGGACAGAATGGCCTTGGTGGCCGCCATGCCGTTGTTCGCGATCAGCACTTTCCGAATGACGCGCTTGCCGCCGCGAGCGTCCACGTACTCCTGGAGCTGCTTCAGGTTTGTCTGATTCCGCGGCGACGCCGGCGGCGACGCCGATGCCGGTTTTTCCTTCCACGCTAGCAAGCTCATGCGTAACACTCTGGCGCCGCGCCCGCACGCCCGCCGGCTGATTGCTGCTGGTCCTCGCGCGCTTTCATCCGCTCCACTGGTTTGCGTGAACGACGTGGTTGCTCCGCCACGCCTTTCATCCATCGCGCAAGCGTCTGAGCGCCGCCGCCGCGGCGCGCGCGCACATGCGCTTGCAAGGGCGGCTGGAACTGAAACGCCAGCATCGCCGCCGCACCACCCTCCCTCCTCCTCATCATCATCTTCTCTCCATCCCCCCCTGTCGGCGGCATCATGCACCGTGGCCCGCACCCCACCTCCCACCACACACGCTCAGCAGCAGCAGCAGCAGCAGCAGCAGCGTCTCTCTCTCTCTCTCTCCCGTGCTCTCTTGCCCTCTCGTCCCCATCTCTCACCCCACCCCCTTGCGTGAGACCCGCCTTATCACATCCACAAGCCGAAATCTCCATGTGTTCTGCTTTTGCGTTCTGTTTTCGCGTCGCGCCTCGAGCTCGATCAAGTACACTTGCATTCAAACTGAACCTTCACATGGCACTTTTATCGTGGAATATAGTCATCCCTCTCTGCCTGCCTGATGACGTGATGAGGAGTCATCAAATACTTAATGATGACAACTCTCCGTTGGTTGGTGACCGTAATGGTTAACCACAGTAGTATATCATTCGAGTGTGAGAGACGGCCGACGAGTCGGCGCTCTGTCTCCTTTGGAGGTAAGAGCTAGGTTGTGTTAAGGAGTAAAGTCGTCTTGTTGTGGACCTCTTGCTTCAGCTAGCCACCAGTAGTTTACTATTGGTACACGTTTGGTATACGCGTGCTTCACGAAGACGCTATCATCAAAGGGTTATGAGCCCAGCCTTTGCGCTGCGGTGTTTCCCTCATCTTTCTTCTTCTTGCTTGCTTGACTAACCACCTATTGTGGTAGTGTTTCTATCATTCGGTCATTCCCCAACTCTACCCTCGATCACGCTTTGGAAAAGCGACTGTGGCAGCGCGACAGCCAAGACGCTGATCGGCGCCGCGAACATCGAGAAGGAAAAAAGAGGCGCTCGAAGCGCAACTGGTGAGCGCGACGCGCCCAGTGTTTGGTCATGGAATATGACATGGATAGGGCTGCGGGTGCTAGTACCCCAGCAACACCGTCGCCGGCACGCGGTGGTGCAAACGCCTCGGCAACCCGCCTTGGCGCGGCAGCAAGTGCGCGGCGCGAGTCCGCGCGCGAGGAAACGAAACGAGAGATGGCGGCGATGCTGAATGCGGCATACGCCCAAATGCATCGCCAACTCTCGGAGGAATTCGGCGCCAAGATGGCGACCGAACTGAATACCCGGACGGCGATTGTTCAGAGTGAGCTCGCCGAGCTGCGGAGCGAGAACGTTCGTCTGAGGGCGCTTCGCGATGGATCCGGTGGAAGTGGCGCTTTGCCGAGCTGCATGCGCCCTGCGGCCATGCTGTACTATGGCGGCGAGCGATCCACTGCGGCCATTATGACCTGGACGGCAGCAGCGCGTTCGCGGGTGTACAACCCGGCGCGCTCGGATTGGCGGTCGCAGGGCCGTCTTTGGACGGAAACCGAGGAAGAGGAAGCAGTGTCGACGCTTTCGACTCACCTCTTCGGATTGGCGCAACTCTGGTACCAGGCATTACAACCTGATCAGAGACCCACCTCGGTAGAAGAGTTTCTGCTCGCGCTTCAGCGGCGCTTCGAGCCAAAAGAAACAGAAAATGACGTGCGGGATGAACTGCAAAAGATGAAGCAGGGTGCAATGAGTGTCCAAGATTTTGAAGCTGCATTTAGTGAAGTTTGTCTGCGTATACCAAATTTGGTAGACAAAGATAAACTTCACTATTTTACAGAATCTCTTGACACTTCTATTGCCACTCACGTAGCGCTTCACTTCCCTCCCACCTATGACGACGCTTTGCGTTTGGCTTTAGTTGCCGACAAAGTCATATTTAAGCGTGGTCGAGACCAGCAGCCCATCACAGCACGCACGTACCCGTCAGCCATGCAGCCTGCATACCACCCCCAGATGAACTATAACCAGCATGGTCCGGTGCCAATGGACTTGGGTACCGCCAGCGGCAGCAGCGCACGGGTGCACGGACGAGGATACAACGACTTCCAGCGGGATCGCTCGAACGAGTATCAACAGCAACAGCATGACCAATGGTCACCAGCTGGACCGCAGCGGAACCTGCGTGCGAATCATGCAGAGCGGTACGCGCAGAGCCGCGCGGACGGACGAGACGGCGGCTGGCGAGAGCCGAGCACGCATGGTTGGAACCGTGGTGGCGGCCAGAACGACGCGCGTGGGCGCGGACAGAAGCGTGGCGCACCGCAACGAGGCGGTGCCAGTAGACCACGACCGCGACAGACGCCGAAGTCGCAACAAGATGGCAAGAAGAGTAATCAGCGTGGGCGCTATTACTGCCATCGGTGCTCCGTGTGGGGGCCAGCGACGCACAACTGTGCAGACAGGCGCGATGATCGCGATGCCAATCTCGGCGGAGCCGAGTTGATGACCGCCAGTGCGGGCAAAGGGTTGCTCAAGGTGAATGCTTGGGTGAACGGCCGGGCGATGAAAGCAGTCATCGATACCGGCGCAACGCACACCTTTCTGAGCGAGAGCGCATGCGCGATGGTGCGAGTGCGCACAAATAGCACCGCGAATGCCTTGACCATTCGATTGGCAGACGGCACGCAGTGCATGTCTCGCGGGCGCGCGACAGTGAATCTGGCGGTGCTGGATTCAGCAGAGAAGCAGCAGGACGTGGTTGTGTACAATGGCCACAATGACCTCGTGATCGGTCTCGATTGGCTTCGAACCAACCGCTTCGAAATGATCATCGGCGGTCACAGTCTTGGCACAGCCGAGGCTGAGCATGTAGAGCAGGACCATTGCGTTCTGCACATGCCGTCGCGCGACACGTGCGGAATATGCAGCGCGGCAAAGCTGCGGCGCGCGCGTGCTGTGAGGCGAGACGACTCGGTTGGCAAAGAGCGCGGACGAGCGCGCGAGTTCAACGACGTGGTGTCGATTGACATTGTGGATCCCGGACTGGCAGCCGTGGATGGCAGCAGGTGGCTGCTCACTCACCTCGACGAAGCCACTGGGTGGTTCTCAGCAATTGGGCTGGCGGACAAGTCCGCCGCTGAGTGCATTCGCGGGTTGACGGAGCTGCAGCGCGGACGTGGTGATTGGCCACGAGTGTTGCGGTGTGACGAGGGCCGCGAGTTCATGGGCGAATTCGACGGATTCATCGCGGAAAAGGGCGTGAAGAAAGTCACTGGTGTACCTTACCGGGCGAACACGCACGCGACGCATGAACGCAAGCATGCAGACTTGAACGGAGCAGTGCGAGCACTGCTGATGCAGTCTGGCTTGCCGACCGCGTGGTATCCGTTCGCCGCCGCCTACTTTTGCCTGGCCAGAAACCTCGCCTGGCGCGGCGCAAAGCAGGAGCAGACCAGCTTCGAGCAACGGCTCGGTCTAACATGGCACAAGCCCATCCCTGCATTCGGGAGCGGCATTCTCATATACGATGAGAGCCGCGGCAAATTTGAGCCGAAAGGCTTGCCTGCAATCGTCGTTGGGTTCACGGCACCGAGGCCGAATGACCCGCGGCAGCCCATAAACCTGCTCGCCCTGCCCATTGCCGACTTGCGGCCATCTGCGATCAGGAAGGTCGGCGAATGGAAGCCACTTCCCGACAAGTGGCCATTGCGACGTTTGGCACTGCGGCCTCCGGATGAGGCCATTACGACGGGTGATCAATGGTCGCGAGCACGCGACAATGCACCGGACCGTGCATTCTGCACACAGTGCAAGAAAATAGTCGGTGGGAGCACCGAATGCGAGAAATGCATTTTGGGTCCGGCGCCCAGCCGACGTCACACTGGTGACGGCGCATGCAGGCAAATGCACTGCCAGTGCTACCGAGACGAGCACGGAAAGCTCGCGTCACGAGCACAGTATCGGCGCATTGAGCTGCCGTGGAGTCCGGCCGAGGACATTGCCATATCCGAAGGCATTGCCCGTTTTGGTGAGGACTGGCTTGCCATCGCGGGTAGGCCAGCATTCTTCATGCGCGGCCGCAAACCAGCCGGCTTACGCGCGCGCGCAGCGGAACTGGGTGTGCTTCCAGTGCACGCAGCAGCAGCGAGCGACGCGACGCGGAACGACGCGACGCGAGCAGAGAGTAGCAGCGACGCAATGTATACAAGCGCGGCGACAGGGGGACCAGAGGACGAAGCGGCAGGTCTGGGGGTGGCAGAAGTTGTGGCCACAGCGGTGGCGATGGCCACGCCCGCCGGCCGCCATGCATTAGCATCCGAGCTTCGTGCGCTCACCAGCACCGGCGCTCTGCCTTTCCGCCGCACGATGGACAAGGCAGTGGCGGCGCGCGTTCCGAACGCGCAATTCGTTAAGTTGAAGCTCCTCTTCAACAAGAAGAATTCAGAAATGCCTTCGTCGTTCCACAAGACGAAGTGCCGCATCGTCGCGCAAGGATGCGTCGTGCTGGACGCCGATGGGCGTCGCGCGCGCGAAGAACCGTACCCTTTTGATCGCCCACCAGGTTTGCTGGCGATCCGCGCCTCGATGAGCATGGCGCTCATGCTCCATGGACCATCCGCCGACGGCGCCTTCTTCGACGTAACGTGTGCCTACCCCAGTGCACCATTGGGCGGCCGTCCGACATTCGGATATCTGCGCGACTTGGTCCCGGTCGTGAAGGGTCTAGTCAGCGAAGCCGACTACAGAAAGATGGCCGCATGCAGCGAGCCTGTCGTGGAGCTACCGCAGGCTCTGTACGGAATGAAAAGGAGCGGCAGCGACTTCAGCCACGACGCTCGCGAGCGTGTCCGGCGGCTTGGATGGCAAGAATCCAACGCGGACAAGAACCAGTACTGGCGCCGCGACGCGAACGGCAGCATGCTCACGCTGAGCATGTACGTCGACGATGGCGCACTCTTCGGCAATGCGGATGCGGTACGAGTGGCGGTCAAACAACTGAAGACCGTCTTCAGAATCGACCAGAAGGTCGAATACATTGCAGACTCGGCGCGTACGCGCCCTATCAAGTATCTCGGCATGCACATCTATCGCGACGGCGGCCGATGGATACTGGATTCGGGGGTGTACGCCACCCATGTGGCGAACGGCCACACCGCGGACAACTTGCGCGTGCGCAGCACGCCACTCAGCGAGCGGGTCGACGACAATGGACCCGGCGGGCGCGCGTGCCCGACAAACAAGCGAACAGTGATTGGCCAACTGCTGTGGCTCAGCCGAACCACGCGAGCAGACATCGCTTATGCCACGGCGCATGTGGCGCGTTATGTCGACCGGTGGGGGCCAAGCGCGGATCGCGCGCTCGACGAGATCGTCGGGTATCTGAAGAAGCATGCGGACGTCTGTCTGCAATACGACATACCCGCGACAGGAAGTCGCGACGTTCGGTTGCACGCGTGGGCTGATGCCGACTTCTCGGCACCGTCATCCACGAGCGGCGCCGTGCTCTTCATATCGAATGGCAGATGCCGACACCTTGTAGACTGGACCAGTCGGCGCCAGCGGCGCGTCAGCACCTCGACGACCGAGGCTGAGTTGGTAGCGCTGCACGACGCAGCGCAAGGCAGCGTGTTCCCAGTGGCGACACTGGCGGAAGAACTTTTGAGGCGCTGGCCTCCGATCGTTGTGCGGTGCGACAACGAGTCGACTTTGCGCGCGGTGGAGCGCGGCCACAGTGACCGGCTACTGCATGCGCCAAAGATGCAGCGCATCTCTCTGAGATGGTTGCACGAGATAGCAGCGGACGGACTCGTCAAGTTCGTCTATGTCGCTACGCGCGACAACATCGCTGACGGCTTGACGAAGCCGATTGCCACCGACGTGTTTCGCGGCCATGCATGTTACCAATGCTGTGCCTTTATTCTCTCTCTCTTCTTCTTCTTTCTTACCTCTTCTGTCTCCGAGCAAGACCTGACCGGCTAGCCCGGGCAGGCGCGTCGCCTTTTTATACCCTTACTTCCGCCAGGGACAGCAAGGCGCCAAGAGAAATGACAATGCAAATCATTGGCATTTCTGCGCACGTCTAGAAGTTTCCGGAACCTCTAGAAGCTTCTAGAAACGGTTAAACGGTCTACCGGTTTAACGGCTTACCGGTTTCGGATTAACCGAACCGTTCTAGGTGACTGGGGTCGAACGGATAACATCTCCCCCCCTCTTGGCTCGACGTCTCGGCGAGACTCCAAACTAAGTTGCATTCTTGGCTCGAGGAACCCGCGCTCCGGGAGAAAACCTCTGCCTAGCAAACTTCTCACAATTCCCAAGTCATTCAGAGTCAGACTCCTCGATAATTTTCAACAAGTCTGGCTCAGAATCGGACGCCGGCATTTCGTCGGGTACTTCTTCATCATTTTCCCCTACCATGTAGTCTTCGCGTCCATAGTATGGCTTCAGATGCTGGGTCGGAAAAACATCATGACAAGCCACACCCTCGGGCAAAATCACTCGGTAAGCATGCGAGCTTACCTTCTCAATGACAGGCACCGGACCAAGAAACTTTGGTGCCGCCAAATCACTCTTGTTCGGCCGCAGTTGCGGCGCTGTGACCAACACTTGATCACCAACTTGAAACTCCCGGGCATCCTTGCGTCGATCGAAGAACTTCTGCATTCTCCCTTGGGCTTCGATCAAATTGTCGCGGACTTCTTCATGGACTTTGCACAGGCGAAACCAGTGCTCCGCCACGTCCTTCGTCTGCCCGTCGCGCGCAGGCCTCCACCCTTCGCTCGGTGTGCTATGCTGTACACCCCATGCACTGTACACATGTAGCACCTGTACTCCATAGTACAGTCCACCCTCCAAAACCCCATCCAAACCCACCACTGAGTTAGATCCAGGGCTTTGCGGCAGTATATAATCCACGCCGCCGTGCGGCCCGAGCTAAACAAAAAGTAAAGGAGGTATCGAAGTGCGAGGAGAGGTTGGTGTGCCGTTGGTGTCGGGGTTCGATCCGGGCGGGTGCCTGTAGGTGAGAGAGAGGGGTTGTAGTGGCTGCGGGTGTAGTACACAGCATAATTCTAGAATTAGCGTTGCCCCATTCTTGAGTAATTTCTTGTGGGAGCGCGCGGGCCGGTCTGGTTGGTGGTCGGGTGGCCCGGAACCAGGGCGACGTGGGGGAGAGGTGCCAGGTCGGGTGGCTCTGGTGTCTCGTTTTGTCACAAACGGAGCTTCTTTTCTTTACTTCTTCTTCTCTCCTCCTCTACCTCCTCTCTTCTTTCTAGCCTTTTTTCTTCGTTCGGCTGCCGCTCGCTCTGTTTTATACCCGCCTTCCGGCGCCGCAACGGCTTGCCCGGCGGGTTCAGCCCTCGGAATAACCCAATCCCGCGGCCCTCAACATAACTCAGCTGTACCACACGGTACACCCACAGCTGTACTTTCAGTACACTTAGGGACTGTACCTCTGCGTACTCGCTGTACTGAGACCTGCATCAGGTCGCTCGCGACATCCCACACTTCCCGCTTATCCACAGCGACCATTGCGATAGCGTGTTCTAAGCCCACGCGCCGCATGCATAGCAGCCGTTCCCGTGCCGCTCAACAGGTTCAAGCACAATGAGCTGAGATCGAGCGGACGAAGTACAGTGTAAGCTGACAGGGTACAGTGCCAGCAACAGGGCCAAAAAAATAAGGTGGCCGGTGCCGCTCACAAGTGACGCCCACTGACAAGACCCCGTACAGGCTGCCATCCCCCTCCCCCGCTAACCTTAAAGGAAAGGTGCGCTGTTACGGCTCTGCCCAATGTCACCCCGGGGAATTACCCTAGCCACGGATCCCCAGCATTTCACAGGGGCAGTTTTCTCTAATCAGGGAGTGTCTAAGATCCTCTTCAATTCTCGTTTGCCAAACTGCCGAAATTTAGAGTATATACACCCCCAAATATGGACTCAGGTACAGTATTACTGTACTTCACTGTACACAGACTGTACTTCATTTTGTTCTTTATCATTCGTTCTACCGTCTTGCTGCGGGCACGGCTCCTTCTTTACCGTCCAGCCATGGACACAGCTCCTTCTTTAATGTCCAGCAACGGACACAGCTCCTTCTTTATCGTCCAGCAACGGACCCAGCTCCTTCTTTACCGTCCAGCCACGGACACTCCATCTTTATTCGAACATTTTTTTTTTGAGAGCAGCGACGGCCGATAGCCACCCAGCGTCAAACACCTTCTGCCATGTCTCGGTACGCGGCTACCAGCATGGGCGGGAGCGTCTTCTCAGCCTCCCATGTGTCGCCTCGCTTCCCCATACCCCGCCATCTCACCTTGTACTCGCGGCCTCCACCCGCAGCCCGATCTTCCACAATTGCCTCCACCACCCAACTTGCATCTCCTCCAGCGAACACGTTCGTGCCGGCCATGTCTACCACGTCCGGGTCTGCCTTGTGCAAGCGGTTCACATGCACGAGCTGGCCATGGAGCTCTGCGTCATCTCGGCCGTTTGCGCTGACCACGACTGCGTGAACCCCGTTCCGCTTTGTGATGCGGAAAGGTCCGAGCCACGGCTTTGTCAGCTTGCGACCCTGCCTCGTACTTGGGCACCACACGTATACGATGTCGCCTTCGGCAAACGTTTCCTTGTTCCGATGAATGTTTCTGTCATAGTACCTTGCAAACCTCTCGGCGTTCTCCGACATCTTATTCCCGGCGAGCCGATAGGCGCGCGCCAGCTGTGCGGAGATATCTTGCGGTTGCTGGCCCCCTTCAACCGCTCGCGGTCCGGCCATGCTTGCCCAGTCCTTGGCTGGCGACCCAAACATCATTTCGTACGGCGAGAAGCCGGTGGCTGCGTGGCGCGACGTGTTGTACGCGTAGGTTACAACGGACAGCCACCTATCCCAGTCGCGCGAGCTTGCACTGACGTACGCCGACAGCATCTTGCACAGGGTCGCATTGAAGCGCTCCACCCTTCCGTTCGTCTGCGGGTGGTAGGCTGTCGTCATGAGCCTCCGGATTCCGAGTCTGGCGCAAAGCGACGTGATCACCTCACCGACAAAGTTTGAGCCCCGGTCGGACAAGATGGACTCCGGCGGGCCAAAGACAGTCAACCACGTCTGCAGGAAACTCCGCGCCACGGTCTCTGCCTTCTCGTCCGGGAGCGCCACGGCAACCGCCCATCGCGTCCAAGCATCCATCATGACGAGCACCTTGATATTTCCCGTTCGCGTCTCCGGACTGATGGTGAGGATGTCCATGCCTACAATTTCAAAGCGTCTGGACGCCGAGTACTGCACCATCGCCGCGTTCCGGCGGGGTGGTGGTGCCTTGCGCGCTATGCACTCGTGGCAGCACCGAACGAACTTCCGAACGTCTTCTGTCCACCCGGGCCACCACCACTGCGCGTCGGCTATCCTCGCCGCCGTCCTCGCCGTCCCCATGTGAGCCGACAGCGGGGCTCCGTGATAGACATTCAGAACTGCCGACACAAGGGCGTCAGGGACCACCCGCCTGGGCATGTCTTTCAGCAACGCAAACACAATCCCGTCTTCGTCCACGATATACTCAGGGAAGGAGTACTTTGACGCGGGGCCTGATAGGTTCTTGAGCTCAGCGCAGATCTGCTCGTCCTCTGCGTACGCTGCTCTGAGCTCGTCGTCCGTGGGCACAGCGTATAGCGCCCCACTGTCTTGCGTGTCCCGTACCTCCCGGACCTCTTCTTCCGTGCCAGTGTCCAGAGGAGTACGCGATAGCGCATCGGCCACGATATTCGCTGCGCCTGGCTTGTGCTTCACGTCAAACTCGAAATCTTGCACGCGCATGATCCACCTTGCCGTCCGACCCCGTGGCTCTTTCTGGCGAAGCAGCCACAGCAGCGCCGAGTGATCCGTCACGAGAATGAACTTCTTGCCGAACAGATAGTGCCTGAACTTTTCCATGGATAGTATGGCACCCAAGCACTCTTGCTCCGTGACGCTGTAGTTCAGCTCTGCGCCTCGGAATGCCCTTGAGTAAAAGGCCACCGGGCGCCGCTGGTCCCCTTGAAGCAAGACCGCGCCAATGCCCACCTGGCTCGCGTCGACTTCAAGAACCATCTCGGCGGCCGGATTGAATGCAACCAGGACTGCGCTACCGTCGTCCATCGGATCACCTAGCGCATGGCGTAGGTCTATGAACGCGGCGCGCTGGTCGTCCCCGAATCTGCTCGCCCACTCTGCGCCACCAGCCGTCTTCCGGTGGAAGCCACCTTTCTTGTCCGTCAATCCGAGCCCAGTCAGCGCCCGCCTCAGCGGGAGGGCGCGCTCCTCGAAGTTCGGTATGAAGTTACGAAACCAGCCGACCAGTCCCAGGAACCGCTGCAGGTCCTTCGCTTCTTCTGGCTCTGGCCACTCCAGGATTGCCCGCGTCTTATCTACCCCAGGCCGCAAACCTTGCGGGCCAATGCGATGGCCCAGAAACTGTACTTCTGCCAGAGCAATCTTGCACTTGCGGGCCGACAGTGTAAGCCCCGACGCCGCGAACCTTCGCAAGATCTGACGAAGTCCTTCCACATGTTCCTCGAAGGTCTCATGTCCCACTGTCAGATCGTCAATGTAGATCTGCGCGTGTGCATGGCGCATAGGGCCCAAAATCCGGTTGTTGAGTCGCTGGAAAGTTGGCGGACTATTGCAGCAGCCCTGCGGCAGACGCGTGTATTCAAATAGCCCCTCACGTGTGATCATGGCAGTCAAATGCATGCTTTCTGGCGCAAGGGGCACCTGGAAAAACCCGTCCTTGAGATCGAGAGCGCTCTTCCATCGGCGCCTCGAAAGCCAGTCGAGCATCTCCCCAACGTCTGGGATTGGGTACCTGTCCTTGATTGTGATTGCATTGAGCGGGCGAAAGTCGGTAGTCATCCGATACGATCCATCTGGTTTCCGGATCAGTACGTTGGCTGCTGCACACTCCGACGTGCTCGGCTGCAGCACTCCCTTAGCGACAAGGGCTTCGACCAGGCTGCGCTCGGCCTCGTTCTCGGCCTCTGAGCGCCTGCGCACTTTGGCCACCAGAGGGCGCTGGCCCGGTTCGACAGTGATGGTGTGTTCCACCAGGTCCGTCAATCCCATGGACGGCCTGAACAGCACCCACGCCTCAGCTAGGACGTCGCCGACTCGTTTGCGCTGCTCGGGCTCGAGATGCCCAAGCTCGATGGCCGCGGCGTTGCGCAGGGCTTCCTCTTTCTCGGCCGCGTGCTTCTGCTCCAGCTGGGCGATTCGACGATCAATCTCGCCCGGTTCTTCAAGATGACCGATGTGTTCTGGGCCCGGCAGACCACTCACTTGCTCGAACGGTAGAGAACCTCCACGCTTGAAGAACACAGCTTGACCTGGCAGCACGGCCGCGACTTCTCGAACCTGGAAGTCCCAGCCGATCAAGAGATCTGTCTTGAGGTGTTCCGCCACTCGGACCGTCTCGCACGGAAAAACGAAAGACCCGAGATGCAGATCCAGAAACCCAACGCTGACTCTGCCCAAGGAGGCGCCGTCCGGCCCTCGCGCTCCCCAACTTGACGGCTGCGTTTTCAAGCCGAGCCGGTCAGCCACGCTCGGGCTCACCCATGTTGAGTTTGCGCCCGTGTCCAGAACTGCCAGTGCAACCACTGCCTGGCCACATGCGGTGAGCTTCACCCGCAACGTCGGACTGTTGTCCGCACGCACGGCTAGCTCCGAGTCGCCGTCTTGTTCCTTGGCGTACGCCGCGCCTTGCAACTCTGCCTCACCTGAGGCATCGCCCGGCTCCCACCATTCCATGCAGGGGGCAGCTACTGCTTGCTGCCCCACTGCCCGTTTTTTGGTCCGTGGCTCAAGCCACCGTCCGAATACGGCGCGCGTGGTGCTCCACCTTGGCCCGCGGGGCGATGCACTCCCCCATCGGCCCTTGGCCATCCATTGCGGCAATCCCTCTTCAAGTGTCCAAGTTCGCCGCACTGCCAGCACTGCGGCTGTCCGGGCAGAGCAGTCGGAAGGGCTTGGCGCTTGGCCTGTGGCCCAAAGCTCTCAACCTGGTATACATCCTCTGCGTACAGGCCGTAGTCACGACCGCGCTTCTGGATCGTCGTGCCCGGGACCTCGCCTATGCGGCCCACTCTCTCGCGGCCAAGCGGGCGTTGCTGGCCAAACGGAGGAAGCGAGCGACTCGGTAGACCCTTCAAACCATCTTCACCGACGTGGTCTACCAGAGCTGAGCGCAGCTTGGTGAACGAGACGCTCACGCCGATCATGCGGACCGTGTTCTTCAAGAACGCGGAGTCCATGGCTTCGATCAACACGTCCTTCTTGTCCTCGTCGTCCATCTTGAGCCCGTCAGCCTTGGTCTCCAGGTCGTTCAGAAAGACACTCAAGCTGGCTTTCCCCGGTTGGAACTTCATGCGGCGGAGCTCGGCTTTCAAAGCCTGGCGGTGCTCGACATTGAAAAACATGGACTCCAGTGCCTTCCACACACGGTTCGCTGCGCCGGGCCCTGCCGCATCGACATCTTTGATCACGGCTTGGTACCTTGACACCGCGGGCCCACCAAAGCAAGCGCTGATGTGCTCCGCGACATTGTCCCTTGCGAGGCCAAGTGTGTCCGCGTGCGACTCCCAGCAGGTACGCGACGCGAAGAAATGAGCGTCACCTGGGGCCTTGATAAGAACTTGAGCACTGCGGACCGCCTCGCGAAAGGTTGCTGCGAGCTTCAACTGCTCCTCCCAGAACGACCGATCCGTGGTACGGCCCGAGGTCTGCGCCGAGTTGCGGCTGTGCGCCTGGGCCTCCAGTTCAGCAACGCGAGCGCGAAGGGCCATCACTTCGGCTCCGCCCGGTGCAGCTAGGTCTCCAACCGGGACAACGGACTCTGCGTCGGCTGCGGCTTCCAGGTGACCTGGCGTCCCCTGCTCATTGTCGACAGCTTCACCCTGGTGCTCCACGACAGGCCCGTCTTCTGGCGCTGGGCCCCCGGCACGAGCGGCCCCTGCTTCGATGATCGCGGATCCGCTGCGTGGCTCCCCAAGTCCTGCCACAACTGCTGCCTCGCGAGGCCCACCTGCCTCTCCAACTCCTGCCCCACGCCCACGCGCCATCCTATCCCACTCCCAACCCCACACTTCCTCGCTCCCACACGACCAATTTGCAAATTATGTCACAAACGGAGCTTCTTTTCTTTACTTCTTCTTCTCTCCTCCTCTACCTACTCTCTTCTTCCTAGCCTTTTTTCTTCGTTCGGCTGCCGCTCGCTCTGTTTTATACCCGCCTTCCGGCGCCGCAACGGCTTGCCCGGCGGGTTCAGCCCTCGGAATAACCCAATCCCGCGGCCCTCAACATAACTCAGCTGTACCACACGGTACACCCACAGCTGTACTTTCAGTACACTTAGGGACTGTACCTCTGCGTACTCGCTGTACTGAGACCTGCATCAGGTCGCTCGCGACAGTTTGAAGTCGGGTGGCTTTGAAAAGATAGTTCTGTTTGGTTTTTGAACTTGCGTGGGAAGCCGGGTGGCTTCAGCACACGCATTGCACACTTTTGCGTTTGATTTCTAGGGACTGACTGATTATCTGATTTATGTCCGGACGCCTGTCGGATATCTTGGGGGAAATGGCCGGGCGTCCAACTGTAGCGAGCGTCACGGCTGATGTGGCGGCACTCCAGGGACGTGTAGAGCTGATCGCATCCGGCCAGGAGCAGCTGCGCGAAAGCATTGACCAGATACGTCAGAGAATGGAGATGATCTTTCAGCGTCTCGGACCGCAGCTGGACGAACCGACGATTGCGGACGCGCAGGATCGCGGTTCTCGGCCAAGATCCGCCGAACATGGTGCCGAGCCACCGGGGGAGCCCAGCCGCGCGTCCAGAATCGGGACTGCACTGGCGGTCTCTGATGGTTCGAGCCTGTTGACAATGTCCACTGAGGAGCTCCGGCTCATCAAACTCGAGCAAGAAATGAAGAGGTCGGTCATTCTCGAGATGAAAGACTGTCGCATCCGTCACGCGCGTGATCTCAGGTTCGAAACCACGTATTTGACCTGGGTGGAAGCATGTCGCCACATTCCAGCCGACCTCACGGCAAAGTTTGTGGTTCTAGCTTTTGCGGATTCGGCTGAGCAGGTTTATCGCACTGCCGAGAAGAACGGCGAGCTTGCGACGGAGTACTCGGCTCAGCAGCGTTGGGCGTGGGCGCGTTCGGTTTTCTGGTCTCCTCAGCTTTTGGAATCTGTGGAACAAGAGTACTGCGAGAGGAAATGGACGAAGGGCGAGTCAGTGGCAAACTATCACCGCGCCGTGTACGAGCTCGGCGCTGCTCTTGGGAAATCCGAGGCGTCGATGAAGAGCGACTTTGTTCGAGGACTTCCTCGAGATATTCAACAGATGGGTCGTCTCCACGCTGCCACAGAAACATTCTTCGGAATGATTTTACCGTTGGAGAAAAACTACGGGTCGACACTGGAGAAGGGACGAAGCTTTGCCCAAGGGAGACCGGTTTTCCGTCCACCGGGGGCTGCGGTCAATGTACTTCATGATTCCGAACCAAATCTTGGGGGTGTACCTCCTGACCCGGCGAAGGAGACAGAGGATCAAAAGTTGATCGAAGTGGAGTTCCTGGCGGACCGGGTGGCAGCCGTTTTGGGCGTGCCCGGAATCGGGGGGAACCGTTTAATGGCCAACTCGGATCGAGTGGTGTGTCGCCGCTGCCAAGGGACAGGACACTATGCCGGAGACTGCCTGGCGCCAGCACCGGTGCGCAGAGCTACCTCGGCGGCGCCTGCGAGCGAGTGACTACGCGGACGCGTGGTAGCGTGGAATGGGAGGGCCGTGGATGAGGCCATGGAAGCGTTGGGATATCGCAAGCCCAGCGTAGGTGAAGAGAACACCGAAATTCGAACAAGTTCCGTGATTGGTGATCTAGCTCTCGGGCCGAAGCGAATCCTGCGAGCGAGTCCAACCTTGGAAGTCTTAAACCATCTGGTGGAATCTGCTTCTGGCAGAGTCCCGTACGTGCGCGTGTTGGCCAAAGCACGTGTCATGCGATCGGGTCGCACGCCTGTCAAGGTCTCGGGATCTGCCGTAGATGCTCTTGCCGACACGGGTGCTGTAGGGATTGCCGGTGTATATGCGCGAGCAAAGTGGGTCAGTTCTCTAGGAGCCGTAATACAGGACGTGGCGCAGGAGTGTCGAACTGCAGGCGGAAGCTCCCTCGGTATTGTCGGAGCATCAGAGCTTCAGCTACAAATTGGCCAGTCAATGTACCAGGTGCGCGCATTAGTTGCCGAAGATCTTATCGAAGATCTTATCCTGGGATGGGATTTCTGGGTTGCTAATGCTAACGCGCTTTCCTTTGGCAAGGGCGAGCTCGAAATGAAAGACGGCGCCACGATTCGCCTCTTAGAGGGAGCGCCTGCAAAATCACTGAACTTAATTGATTGCGTTGGGGTAGAGCAAAGAGACGCAAGTAAGCTCGGGAGTCCAAACGTAATGCAAGAGGACGAAGAGGAGACGCGTGCTCGCATTATGGATGTAGACCTCAGCCACGTAGACGTGCTTCACCAAAGTGGTCTTCGGGCGGTGTTGCTCAAGCACTGGAGGGTGTTCCGGGACCGTCCAGGTCGCACACGGTCTACTGAGCACTCCATTGCTATTGATCCAGGCGCACGTCTTACCCCGGCCCGCCTGCGTAGATTGTCTGAAGTTGAAAGAGAGGCCGAGAGCACGCTAGTCCAGCGTTTATTATCTTTGGGCATCCTCGAGCCTTGCTCGGGCCCATATGCCAGCGCGAACGTTATCATTCGAAAGCCAAACGGTAAGTGGCGGCTGACTACGGATTTCCGCCAATTGAACAGCCACACCGTTCCAGATAGATACCCAATCCCTGACGTGCGCGAATGCTTAGATTGGATGGGACGCTTCCTCCCGTGTGGAGTCTTCTCTGTGATGGACCTGGCTGACGGTTTCTTCCAAGTTCCCCTCGCGGAGTCCTCGCGGGACTTCACCGGTATGATAACGGCGGAGGGACTGTTCCGCTACACAGTCCTTGCACAGGGCCTCCGAAACTCGCCCGCTACCTTCCAGAGACTTGTGAACACGATACTTGGGTCGCTTCGATGGAAACACATCCTGATGTACATAGACGATATGTTGACAGGGACCAAAACGATAGAAAAACATTTGGAGGTCCTAGACGTAGTGCTAAGCAAGTTCCAGGAAGAGAACATGACATTTTCCCTTCAAAAGTGCAAATTCGCTACGGCAAGGCTCAGTTTCCTGGGACATGAAGTGGAAGAAGGCCGCATTCGGCCGGGGGGAAAAAGTACGGCAGCCATTCTCAAGTGGCCTTACCCTAAGGGCCCAACAGAGCTGCTGCGTTTCTTAGGGCTTGTGAATTGGTTCAGGGACTTCATACCCAGGTTCTCGGATCGCGCGGCGCCGCTCCGGAGAGCGCTGGATGGCTTGGACGTCAATGCAAAGAAGGCACACCGCAATACGGATCTAGAGTGCGCCGGCTGGCAGGCACGCTTTGGGGAAGACGCGCGCTGCGCTTTCGACGGATTCAAAGAGGTGCTCACGTCGGACAAAGTGATGCTGGTGTTGGCGGATCCGAACGCGCCAAAGGTTCTCGACACCGACGCCTCTCAGATAGGACTGGGCGGTGCGTTGTATCAGGAGATGCCGGACGGGAAGCTTGCGCCAATCTCTTTTTTGTCGCGGACTTTGACGTCGGCGGAGCAAAATTATACGGTCACCGAGCTGGAGTGCCTTGCAGTAGTTTGGTGTCTCAAAAAGGTACGACACTATGTTTTCGGCACAACCGTACGCATTCGCACTGACCATGAACCTCTCCGTTGGCTCCTGTCCATGAAAGAGCCAAGAGGAAGGCTGGCGCGCTGGGCACTGACAATTCAGGACTTTTCGTTTACCATCGAGCATGTTAAAGGCCGCTTGAATCGAGTGCCGGACGCACTGTCACGTCTCGAACTGAACGCAGTGCGCACGCGTGCGCGACGAGATCCCGTCGCAGAGGATTCTGCAGTACCGACAGATGAAGATGATCCGCACGCGATTGGTCAAGCCGTGGGCTACGAGCTCCCATCTCCGGAGAGGCTCAAGGCAGCGTACAGGGAGGACGAGCTGCTATCGAAAGAGCTCGCGGCATTGCAAAAGTCCCCACGAGTATATTCCTATCCGGAGTACTATCTGGACGAAAGTGGACTTGCGTGGGCCGCGCTGAAAGACAAACCGCGCAAGGTAGTCCCTGATGGACTAGTGGGCAGTATTTTAGATGTCTACCACTCAGCACCTTTCAGCGGGCATTTCGGAGTGTCCAAGACGGCGGCACGTATATCCGACGCGGAGTTTTGGTGGCCTGGCTGGCTGCAAGACGTCTTGGAGTTCGTAAAGCAATGTAGAACTTGCGCCGCGCGAAAGGGCTCACCGACCCCTGTCACAAGCCACCGCATGGGAAAGCGGGTCGTTACCCGGCGGTTCGAGGTCGTTGCTGCGGACGTTTTAACGGTAACGCCGAGAACAAGCACTGGATACTCAAAAATCCTGGTAGTGAGCGACCTTTTCACTCGGTTCACCATAGCAATATGTGTGCGAGACGAGCGGGCAGAGACCATTGCCGAGGCTTTTTTGGATCGTTGGGCTGCAATCTTTGGCCTACCGGAAGCTCTTCTGAGCGACAACGGGCCCTGTTTTCGAGCCGATGTTCTACGCCAGTTATGCAAGATGCTGCGCGTTAGAAAGCTGTTTACGACAGCGTACAACCCACAAGCCAACGGGGCGGTCGAACGCTTTAACAGGACACTCTGCGACATGCTTTCTTCGTGGGTCACGGAGGACGATTGGGATTTGTGGTTGCCTGCCTGTGTGGCCGCGTTCAACCAGACTAGACACAGCACGACGCAGAGGACGCCTTACGAGCTCATGTTCGGACGAGAGGCCAATTCATGGCTGGGACCCTTCAACCCGGCCGCCGAAGGGGAAGTAGCGCCACAAGACAGCGCAAGAAAGGAGGACGCCTTTGTGATTCTGTTGCGCAACAGGCTCGAGGCCTTGCACAACGCAGTAGTTGAAAATGATGCCACCCGGGACGCCCGACGTCGAGAGCTTAACGCGTCATGTCGAATTGTTGACGTTGAACCGGGGGACTGTGTGTTCGTTTGGAAGCCGCCGCTGGGCAGGGAGGGCCGAAAGCTGGCGGACCCTTGGGTAGGCCCTTTTGAAGTTGAGCGTGCTGACGAGCATCGCGCATGGCTCAAGACGCATGACGGCAAAGAATTCTTCGTGCATCGCCGACGGCTGAAGAGAGTGGACCGAGCGCTACTGAGCAACGATACATTGCGCTCGACCAGCCTGGGAAACGCCGACGGTGACATCGTTGAGGTGTCAGGTCTGAAAGCCAGGCGCGAACGGAGCGACGGGGCCGAGTATCTTGTGGCTTGGAAGGGGGCAAGGAAGAAGGACTGGACGTGGGAAAGTTCCTCTGCCCTGCCGCCGGCCCTTGTGTGGGCGTTCAACCGCGGCAGCTTGCACCGCGGCACTGCATTGCGATCCACGTCGGGCGAGAGCTTTCTATAGTCGGTCCGGGCCGCCGGCGTGTGGCAAGAGCCTCGGCCTCCTTTCGCGCTGCCTCTCTATCCTTCCCGACCTTCGACTGTGAGAAAGGCGGAGGCTCATCCGTTTATCCGTTTATCCGTTTATCCGTTTATCCGTTTATCCGTTTATCCGTTTATCCGTTTATCCGTTTATCCGTTTATCCGTTTATCCGTTTATCCGTTTATCCGTTTATCCGTTTATCCGTTTATCCGTTTATCCGTTTATCCGTTTATCCGTATCGGCGTATCGGCGTATCGGCGTATCGGCGTATCGGCTCACAGGGTGGGTACAGTGAGGATATGGTGTTGAGAGGCAGGCGGTGTCAACGGATGAGCAACGAGTGTCTGGAGGTTCCAGGGCGAGAGAAGCTCTGCTTTGGTGATGACTGGCTTCGTGGGCCTCATCTAGGTTACAATATTGCATTTCGCGCACTTTCGCCGCGTCGTTTGGCCGCAAATCAGGAATTTCTGTTCATGGTGGGTCGGCAAATGTTGCACATCGCCGAGGTTTCCGCAAGCGCCCTCCCTCGCGGGAAAAGGCTTCAATCAACTCCTCTTGAGTGTTGCTTGAGCCTGCACCTCTATCTCGGAACCTTGGATCACCGGAATGTGCTCGTCTGGAGTCGGCACCAGAAAACCGAAAACTCACGGGGAAGAGGTACACAGACGCCGCCGCGTACACCCGGGTCGCATGGGTTTTCCGTCGTTCACAATATTTTTTGCTTGTTTGGGGCTGGCCGGCGGTCGTTTTCCGCGACCCCTTTGCCCGGTTTCCCGCGTGGTTTTCCTCCGGGCTAGCCAGCCTCCCTTTCCTCTCTTCCCGGTCCCCGAGCGCGCACAAGCGGTTGAGGCGGTGGGGGAGATGTGCTATGCTGTACACCCCATGCACTGTACACATGTAGCACCTGTACTCCATAGTACAGTCCACCCTCCAAAACCCCATCCAAACCCACCACTGAGTTAGATCCAGGGCTTTGCGGCAGTATATAATCCACGCCGCCGTGCGGCCCGAGCTAAACAAAAAGTAAAGGAGGTATCGAAGTGCGAGGAGAGGTTGGTGTGCCGTTGGTGTCGGGGTTCGATCCGGGCGGGTGCCTGTAGGTGAGAGAGAGGGGTTGTAGTGGCTGCGGGTGTAGTACACAGCAGGTGGAAACCAAGGATCCCTTCCATACACCACTTTGAATGGCGCGAATCCAGTGGCACTGCTTGGTGCAGAGTTGTACGCAAACTCGTACAACGGCAAGTCTCGCACCCAGCCACTATTCGTCGCCATCAACTTGAGCATTTCCCGAATCACGCGGTTCACTCGCTCAGTTTGGCCATCAGTTTGCGGATGGTTGGCGGTAGACATAGCCAACTTCATACCCACCCGCTTGCTCAACTGCTGCCAAAACGTGGACGTAAACAGCGGATCTCGGTCCGATACAATTGACTTGGGGTATCCGAAACGGCTCACGACGTGCTTCACGAACAAGTCAGCACAACGCTTTGCTGTCAAGTCCTTGCGCGTCGGGATGAACAGCGCCATCTTCGAATAGCGATCCACCACAGTCATGATTGCATCACAGCTGCCTTCGCTCCGAGGCAGCTCCGTCACAAAGTCCATCGAAATGTCGACCCAAGGTCCTTCTGGGATCGACAAGGGCTTCAGCTTTCCAAACGACCGATTCTCTGACTTTGTCACTTGGCATGCGTGACAAGTCTTCACAAAACGGCTCACGTCTCGCTTCATCTTTGGCCAGTAGAAGCGAGTGATCAAAGATGCATACGTTGTGTCGGCTCCACGGTGCCCTGCTGTCGGGATATCGTGTTGGAGTTGCATGACACGCTCTCTGAACTTCCTCGGCACGCAAACGCGATTCCTCAAGTACAAGAGCCCAGCTTCGGTTCGAAAACCTTGGTGGGTCGGTAAATCCCCCATCAAAGTACCAAAGTCCGGGTCACTCGAGTACGAACCCACGAATGCTTGGAAACCCGCACCAAATTCATCACATCGAACTTGGTACTCTAGCGCATGTAACTCCGGCTTTCTCGACAAAGCATCGGCTACCACGTTCGACTTTCCCTTCACATAGTCGATTGTGATATCAAACTCGGCTAAAACGTCCAGCCACCGTGCTTGCCGGCCATTCAGCTCCTTCTGCGTCATCAAATGTTTCAACGCCTCATGATCTGTATGAAGCACAAACTTTGCCCCGTACAGATAAGGTCGAAACTCTCGCAGACAGTGAATGACGGCCATGAGCTCACCTTCATAGCTGCTGTACCTGGTCTCTCGGTCCAGCAGCTTCCTTGACGTAAACGCGACCGGTCTGCCTTCCTGTGCCAGCCATCCCCCCACCGCGACTTCGGAGCGGTCTGTGTACACCTCAAATGGCTTTTCAGGGTCTGGCAAGGCCAACACCGGCGCTTCCGTCAACATCCCGACAATCTTCTTGAAGGCCGACTTGCCTTCATCTCCCAGTTCGATCAGCTGCTTCTTCGACTTTGCGTGCTGCAACAGCGAAGTCAGCGGCGCCACCACGGTAGAGTATCCTTTGACAAACCTGCGAAACCAGTTTGTCATTCCCAAAAAGGATCTCAACTCCGTCACCGTCTTTGGCACTGGCCAATCTCTCAAAGCTTCCACCTTCCGTGGATCCATCTTCACGCAACCGTTGCCGACAATGTTCCCCAGGTATTCGACTTCAGAAACGAAGAAGCTGCACTTCTTGCGCTTCAAACGATACCCCGCCTTTTGCAAGCGCGACAACACTTCCTTCAGGACCTCGCCGTGCGACTGCCTATCCTTCGTAAAGACCAAAATATCGTCCAAGTAGACAATGACGGTCTTGTCCAGCAGATCTGCAAACAGCTCGTTCATGGCCCTCTGGAAAGTTGCCGGCGCGTTGCAAAGACCAAACGGCATCACACGGAACTCGAACTGTCCGTACCTGGTCTGGAACGCGGTCTTCGGCACGTCCTCTCTCCGAACACGCAACTGGTGGTATCCCGATGCCAAATCCAACTTTGAGAAACAGTGAGCTGCTCCCAGTCGATCCAGCAACTCATCCATGTTCGGCAACGGATACCGGTCCTTCACAGTTGCGTCGTTCAACGCCCGATAATCAACGCACATCCTCATGCTGCCGTCTTTCTTCTTCACGAACAGCACGGGTGCTCCAAACGGGCTCTGACTCGGCTGGACGAATCCTTTGTCCAGCAAGTCATCCAAAGTCTCTCGGAGGACTTTCAACTCCGCAGGGCTCAGTCGGTAGACCCTGCCCACTCTCACAGGCTTCTCATCTTTCAGCCTAATCACATGCTCCACTGTTCGGCTCTCAGGCAGCCCTCGTGGCTCCTCGAACAGATTTTCGAAATCCTTGAGCATCTTTCTCACAGAGTCAGCGTCTTTGCGCTCCACTGAACAGGGCTCCTCCCTTCCTTTCAGCACGCCGAGGTAGCACTCTTCTACCTCCTGACTCTTCAACAGCCGACGGAGCTCTTTCCGCGGCACCAGCATCTGCGTCATGCTCCAGGCCTTCTTCTCTCCGTAGGCCAACATGCCAGACTGCCAATCAATCACTGGGTTCTCCCGCTTCAGCCACTCCATGCCCAGAATTGCGTCTTGTCCCGCAATCCGGCAAATGGCAAAGTTAGCGGCCCCTGAGTACCCATCGCTCAGTTCAAACTTGACATTGGAGACTTCTCCGGCTGTTTCCAATACAGACCCATCCGCTAGGGTCACATGATCTCTCTTCCACGACGCCTTCTGCTTCAGGCCGTCGGATTTCAGCACAAAGTCCACGCTCATAAAGTTGTCCGTCGCACCACTGTCAATCAAAAACGTGGCCTCTCCATCGGACTTGTGCACTTTTCCTCGAACTCGAAGAAGCATGGCAGCTCCCATCCCTCCAAGTTCCTTGATCACGGGCTGATTTGCGCTCGAGTTTCGCCCACAAGGTGTCGGACAGCCAGACCTTGGCTTACCAAGGCCACCACAGCGGTCTCCATTGCCGCCCCTAGAGGTCTCGTAACGTCTGCGAGCCTCCTTTCCCTCTGACTGTCCGAGGAACCTTTCTACTCGAGCTCCTCGTTTTTTGACTCCAGCGAGTCTCCCTCCAGCTGGTGGATAGTCTTCCTTGCCTCGGGACACTTCCTCGCGATGTGTCCCGGCCTTCCACAATTCCAGCATTTGAGCTCGGTACGAACACGCCTCTGACCCTGCACATGTCCCAGCTCCATCGGGACAGGTCCTTCCTGCGCTGCACGACCGAAAAATGGCGCCCTCACACTTGAATCACGCACGCCGCGGGTCGCATGAATGGCGTCGTCCACGACCACCGCCACCTGCGCAGCCTCCGCGAACGTACTCACTCCTCGCTTGTACACTTCCAAGCGCACCTCGGGCTTCAGACCCCTCACAAAGCGGTCCATCATTTCTGCGTCCGACAAGTCCGGAATCACAAGTGCCGCGTCCTGAAAAGCCGCCACATACGCATGGGCCGGGCCTTTCTGCGAAAGACGCGTCAACTTGTCCCTTGCACGCCTGATCGAATCCTGCGGCGTGAACCGAGCACTCACGAGGGCAGCAAAATCATTCCACGTCGTGGGGATCTCCTGCGGGTAGCGTTCGCAGTTTAGAACCCACCAATGAAGCGCCTCTCCCTCGAAGTAGTCTGATGCCAAGTCCACAGCACGCCTCTCCGCAAGCAGACGTTTCTCCAAATCGTCCGGGTGGATGCTCTCCAACAACCGGCCCAAGATCTTCTTTCTCGCCTGGAACAACCACGTCTTCACAACCAGAAGGTCACGCTTCCCGTCGAACTTCATCAGACGGGCCTCCTTCGGGCCACGTGGTCCCAGCGTCTCCGAATCAATCTCCATGCTTCCTGGGCACAAGCACGCTCAACGATCACGACAACACGAACAGCAAGCCTCCGATGCTCACTTTCTCCAACAGCTGCGCGCAACACGAACGGGCTCCGTCGCCCTCACGAACACAAACCGACACACGAAGCTGTCCTCTCACGCACACACACGCACAGCAATCTTCTCACGCACACACAACAAAGCACACAGCAATCCTCCTCTGTTGCGCTGGATGGGGAGCGGCCCGGGCCTTTGCACTGGGGCGGGGATTATAGATGCGATCTTGTATGGAGGTGTTCGGCGCCTACCTTCGCAAAGGTGGTCGTGCGACACTAGGATGAATCCTAGTGAAGGCTGACCGTTACGGCTCTTGCCTACTAATACGTGCTAAGGCAGAGAGCGAGTCCGCCGTCAAGGCCTAGGCCTATCGTACAGCCAAGACTGAGACCCGCTTCCACCCGTCGCACCCTCCGGATCGACTTACTCGAACCCCCTTACCCGCAGACTCTCCCACCCAGGCAACCCCAGAGAAACTCTAAGAGAACCTTAGAGCAACCCCAGGTAACCAGCGATGATACCAAATGTTACCAATGCTGTGCCTTTATTCTCTCTCTCTTCTTCTTCTTTCTTACCTCTTCTGTCTCCGAGCAAGACCTGACCGGCTAGCCCGGGCAGGCGCGTCGCCTTTTTATACCCTTACTTCCGCCAGGGACAGCAAGGCGCCAAGAGAAATGACAATGCAAATCATTGGCATTTCTGCGCACGTCTAGAAGTTTCCGGAACCTCTAGAAGCTTCTAGAAACGGTTAAACGGTCTACCGGTTTAACGGCTTACCGGTTTCGGATTAACCGAACCGTTCTAGGTGACTGGGGTCGAACGGATAACAATGCAGCCGCGTGGGGCCTGTACGGTGCAAGCTTATCCCTTGGCATCGCCCAGCGTATGACGCATGCTCGCTCCGCCGCAAACCGTGGCAACGCCTTCGCGATGCTCATGCAGCCCGACGACTGCGACGATGACGCTGGCATGCGCGGCTATGCGTACAGCCATGCTGATGAGAAGATGTCGTGTGACAATGATTCGTACACCCGCTGGCACCTTGTCGAGCGAGTGTGATTCGTTCCTGTGCAGCCAGCGCAGAAGTGATGAGGGGGTGCGTGGAATATAGTCATCCCTCTCTGCCTGCCTGATGACGTGATGTGGAGTCATCAAATACTTAATGATGACAACTCTCCGTTGGTTGGTGACCGTAATGGTTAACCACTGTTACCAATGCTGTGCCTTTTACTCTCTCTTTGCCTTCTTCTTCTGTCTCCGAGCAAGACCTGACCGGCTAGTCCGGGCAGGCGCGTCGCCTTTTTATACCCTTACTTCCGCCAGGGACAGCAAGGCGCCAAGAGAAATGACAATGCAAACCATTGGCATTTCTGCGCGCGTCTAGAAGGTTCTGGAACCTCTAGAAGCTTCTAGAAACGGTTCAACGGTCTACCGGTTTAACGGCTTACCGGTTTCGGATTAACCGAACCGTTCTAGGTGACTGGGGTCGAACGGATAACACCTCCCCCCCCTCTTGGCTCGACGTCTCGGCGAGACTCCAAACTAAGTTGCATTCTTGGCTCGAGGAACCCGCGCTCCGGGAAAAAACCTCTGCCTAGCAAACATCTCACAATTCCCAAGTCATTCAGAGTCAGACTCTTCGATAATTTTCAACAAGTCTGGCTCAGAATCGGACGCTGGCAGGTCGTCGGGTACTTCTTCATCATTTTCCCCTGCCCTGTATTCTTCGCGTCCATAGTATGGCTTCAGATGCTGGATCGGAAAAACATCATGACAAGCCACACCCTCGGGCAAAACCACTCGGTAAGCATGCGAGCTTACCTTCTCAATGACAGGTACCGGACCAAGAAACTTTGGTGCCGCCAAATCACTCTTGTTCGGCCGCAGTTGCGGCGCCGTGATCAACACTTGATCACCAACTTGAAACTCCCGGGCATCCTTGCTTCGATCGAAGAACTTCTGCATTCTCCCCTGGGCTTCGATCAAATTGTCGCGGACTTCTTCATGGACTTTGCACAGGCGAAACCAGTGCTCCGCCATGTCCTTCGTCTGTCCGTCGCGCGCAGGCCTCCACCCTTCGCTCGGTGGAAACCAAGGATCCCGTCCATACACCACTTTGAACGGCGCGAATCCAGTGGCACTGCTTGGTGCAGAGTTGTATGCAAACTCGTACAACGGCAAGTCTCGCACCCAGCCACTATTCGTCGCCATCAACTTGAGCATTTCCCGAATCACGCGGTTCACTCGCTCAGTTTGGCCATCAGTTTGCGGATGGTTGGCGGTAGACATAGCCAACTTCATACCCACCCGCTTGCTCAACTGCTGCCAAAACGTGGACGTAAACAGCGGATCTCGGTCCGATACAATTGACTTGGGGTATCCGAAACGGCTCACGACGTGCTTCACGAACAAGTCAGCACAACGCTTTGCTGTCAAGTCCTTGCGCGTCGGGATGAACAACGCCATCTTCGAAAAGCGATCCACCACAGTCATGATTGCATCACAGCTGCCTTCGCTCCGAGGCAGCTCCGTCACGAAGTCCATCGAAATGTCGACCCAAGGTCCTTCTGGGATCGACAAGGGCTTCAGCTTTCCAAACGACCGATTCTCAGACTTTGTCACTTGGCACGCGTGACAAGTCTTCACAAAACGGCTCACGTCTCGCTTCATCTTTGGCCAGTAAAAGCAAGTGATCAAAGATGCATACGTCGTGTCGGCTCCACGGTGTCCTGCTGTCGGGATATCGTGGTGGAGCTGCATGACACGCTCTCTGAACTTCCTCGGCACGCAAACGCGATTCCTCAAGTACAAGAGCCCAGCTTCGGTTCGAAAACCCTGGTGGGTCGGTAAGTCACCCATCAAAGTACCAAAGTCTGGGTCACTCGAGTACGAACCCACGAATGCCTGGAAACCCGCACCAAATTCATCACACCGAACTTGGTACTCTAGCGCGTGCAACTCCGGCTTCCTCGACAAAGCATCGGCTACCACGTTCGACTTGCCTTTCACGTAGTCGATCGTGATGTCAAACTCGGCCAAAAAGTCCAACCACCGTGCTTGCCGGCCATTCAGCTCCTTCTGCGTCATCAGATGTTTCAACGCCTCATGATCCGTATGAAGCACAAACTTTGCCCCGTACAGATAAGGTCGAAACTCTCGCAGACAGTGAATGACGGCCATGAGCTCACCTTCATAGCTGCTGTACCTGGTCTCTCGGTCCAGCAGCTTCCTTGACGTAAACGCGACCGGTCTGCCTTCCTGTGCCAGCCATCCCCCCACCGCGACTTCAGAGCGGTCCGTGTACACCTCAAATGGCTTTTCAGGGTCTGGCAAGGCCAACACCGGCGCTTCCGTCAACATCCCGACAATCTTCTTGAAGGCCGACTTGCCTTCATCTCCCAGCTCGATCAGCTGCTTCTTCGACTTTGCGTTCTGCAACAGCGAAGTCAGCGGCGCCACGACGGTAGAGTATCCTTTGACAAATCTCCGAAACCAGTTTGTCATTCCCAAAAAGGATCTCAACTCCGTCACCGTCTTTGGCACTGGCCAATCTTTCAAAGCTTCCACCTTCCGTGGATCCATCTTCACGCAACCGTTGCCGACAATGTTCCCCAGGTATTCGACTTCAGAAACGAAAAAGCTGCACTTCTTGCGCTTCAAATGATACCCCGCCCTTTGCAAGCGCGACAACACTTCCTTCAGGACCTCGCCGTGCGACTGCCTATCCTTGGTAAAGACCAAAATATCGTCCAAGTAGACAATGACGGTCTTGTCCAGCAGATCTGCAAACAGCTCGTTCATGGCCCTCTGAAAAGTTGCCGGCGCGTTGCAAAGACCAAACGGCATCACACGGAACTCGAACTGTCCGTACCTGGTCTGGAACGCGGTCTTCGGCACGTCCTCTCCCCGAACACGCAACTGGTGGTATCCCGATGCCAAATCCAACTTTGAGAAACAATGAGCTGCTCCCAGTCGATCCAGCAACTCATCCATGTTCGGCAACGGATACCGGTCCTTCACAGTTGCGTCGTTCAACGCCCGATAATCAACGCACATCCTCATGCTGCCGTCTTTCTTCTTCACGAACAGCACGGGTGCTCCAAACGGGCTCTGACTCGGCTGGACGAATCCCTTGTCCAGCAAGTCATCCAAAGTCTCTCGGAGGACTTTCAACTCCGCAGGGCTCAGTCGGTAGACCCTGCCCACTCTCACAGGCTTCTCATCTTTCAGCCTAATCACATGCTCCACTGTTCGGCTCTCAGGCAGCCCACGTGGCTCCTCGAACAGATTTTCGAAATCATTGAGCATCTTTCTCACAGAGTCAGCGTCTTTGCGCTCCACTGAACAGGGCTCCTCCCTTCCTTTCAGCACGCCGAGGTAGCACTCTTGTACCTCCTGACTCTTCAACAGCCGACGGAGCTCTTTCCGCGGCACCAGCATCTGCGTCATGCTCCAGGCCTTCTTCTCTCCGTAGGCCAACATGCCAGACTGCCAATCAATCACTGGGTTCTCCCGCTTCAGCCACTCCATGCCCAAGATTGCGTCTTGTCCCGCAATCCGGCAAATGGCAAAGTTAGCGGCTCCCGAGTACCCATCACTCAGTGTAAACTTGACATTGGAAACTTCTCCGGCTGTTTCCAATACGGACCCATCCGCTAGGGTCACATGATCTCTCTTCCACGACGCCTTCTGCTTCAGGCCGTCGGATTTCTGCACAAAGTCCACGCTCATGAAGTTGTCCGTCGCGCCACTGTCAATCAAAAACGTGGCCTCTCCATCGGACGTGTGCACTTTTCCTCGAACTCGAAGCAGCATGGCAGCTCCCATCCCTCCAAGTTCCTTGATCACGGGCTGATTTGCGCTCGAGTTTCGCCCACAAGGTTTCGGACAGCCAGACCTTGGCTTACCAAGGCCACCACAGCGGTCTTCATTGCCGCCCCTAGAGATCTCGTAACGTCTGCGAGCCTCCTTTCCCTCTGACTGTCCGAGGAACCTCTCTACTCGAGCTCCTCGTTTTTTGACTCCAGCGAGTCTCCCTCCAGCTGCTGGATAGTCTTCCTTGCCTCGGGACACTTCCTGGCGATGTGTCCCGGCTTTCCACAATTCCAGCACATGACCTCGGTACGAGCACGCCTCTGACCCTGCACATGTCCCAGCTCCATCGGGACGGGTCCTTCCTGCGCTGCGCGACCGAAAAATGGCGTCCTCACACTTGAATCACGCACGCCGCGAGTCGCATGAATGGCGTCGTCCACGACCACCGCCACCTGCGCAGCCTCCGCGAACGTACTCACTCCTCGCTTGTACACTTCCAAGCGGACCTCGGGCTTCAGACCCCTCACGAAGCGGTCCATCATTTCTGCGTCCGACAAGTCCGGAATCACAAGTGCCGCGTCCTGAAAAGCCGCCACGTACGCATGGGCCGGGCCTTTCTGCGAAAGACGCGTCAACTTGTCCCTTGCACGCCTGATCGAATCATGCGGCGTGAACCGAGCACTCACGAGGGCAGCAAAATCATTCCACGTCGTGGGGATCTCCTGCGGGTAGCGCTCGCAGTTCAGAACCCACCAATGAAGCGCCTCTCCCTCGAAGTAGTCTGATGCCAAGTCCACAGCACGCCTCTCCGCAAGCAGACGTTTCTCCAAATCGTCCGGGTGGATGCTCTCCAACAACCGGCCCAAGATCTTCTTTCTCGCCTGGAACAACCACGTCTTCACAACCAGAAGGTCACGCTTCCCGTCGAACCTCATCAGACGGGCCTCCTTCGGGCCACGTGGTCCCAGCGTCTCCGAATCAATCTCCATGCTTTCTGGACACAAGCACACTCAACGACGACAACGACACGAACAGCAAGCCTCCGATGCTCACTTTCTCCAACAGCTGCGCGCACCACGAACGGGCTCGGTCGCCCTCACGACCACAAATCGACACACGAAGCGGTCCTCTCACTCACACACACGCACAGCAACCCTCTCACGCACACACAACAAAGCACACAGCAATCCTCCTCTGTTGCGCTGGATGGGGAGCGGCCCGGGCCTTTGCACTGGGGCGGGGATTATAGATGCGATCTTGTATGGAGGTGTTCGGCGCCTACCTTCGCAAAGGTGGTCGTGCGACACTAGGATGAATCCTAGTGAAGGCTGACCGTTACGGCTCTTGCCTACTAATACGTGCTAAGGTAGAGAGCGAGTCCGCCGTCAAGGCCTAGGCCTATCGTACAGCCAAGACTGAGACCCGCTTCCACCCGTCGCACCCTCCGGATCGACTTACTCGAACCCCCTTACCCGCAGACTCTCCCACCCAGGCAACCCCAGAGAAACTCTAAAAGAACCTTAGAGCAACCCCAGGTAACCAGCGATGATACCAAATGTTACCAATGCTGTGCCTTTATTCTCTCTCTGCGTCTTCTTACCTCTTCTGTCTCCGAGCAAGACCTGACCGGCTAGTCCGGGCAGGCGCGTCGCCTTTTTATACCCTTACTTCCGCCAGGGACAGCAAGGCGCCAAGAGAAATGACAATGCAAACCATTGGCATTTCTGCGCGCGTCTAGAAGGTTCTGGAACCTCTAGAAGCTTCTAGAAACGGTTCAACGGTCTACCGGTTTAACGGCTTACCGGTTTCGGATTAACCGAACCGTTCTAGGTGACTGGGGTCGAACGGATAACAACCACAGTAGTATATCATTCGAGTGTGAGAGACGGCCGACGAGTCGGCGCTCTGTCTCCTTTGGAGGTAAGAGCTAGGTTGTGTTAAGGAGTAAAGTCGTCTTGTTGTGGACCTCTTGCTTCAGCTAGCCACCAGTAGTTTACTATTGGTACACGTTTGGTATACGCGTGCTTCACGAAGACGCTATCATCAAAGTTTATACCCAAAACACCCTTTTTCCATAGACGTCATCGGTTCTCTGTCGCCCTCCTTTCGGATCGACTCCGCGCGGCGTTTGTTTCTTTCCGGTTTGGTTGGTTCTCATTCTTTCTCATCATAGCAAACGCACCCTGCGTCTTGACGCGGTTCGGAAGGAGCGCGTGCGTGAGTGATACGTGCGGCTACCGGCTTCCGCAACGATAAGAGTACACTGTACACTACTGAAATGGAGAGGTGCGAACTGTACACCTGTTGGGCGTGGAGGTTCTGCGGAACGCGGATGAGGTACTGCGCGATGGTTCTCAGCACGAGGAAGTGCTGGGCGTGACCCTGGAAGTAACTGGGCATGCGGGTTAGATTCAGGGTTGCGGGAAAGCGCGCGCGAAGTTGGAGTGGGGGAGGGGGAAGGAGCGGAAGACGCAGAGGGAGAGAGCAAGGCGGCGAGAAAGGTCGAGGTGGCGTGCGGGCGGGAGCGCGTGCGGGGAAGGAGCTCAGCGTTGCGTCTTTCTGCGCGACTCATATAGTTCTTTGCTTGTTGCGCTGGACGAGTGGCGCGTCGGTTCGTGGGGGAGGTTGCGTGGGTGGACGTGAAGAACGCAACAGAGCGGTGGTTGCGCGACGGTCGAGCTGGGTGTCTCGTGTGAGACGCTGCTGCGGACATTTGCGATGGATCTCGAGCAGCAAGCAAGCGAGCTGGCCGAGCAGCGCGCCAAGATCATGCGGGAACTGCAAGAGCTGGAAACGCACGGAACAGGAGAGGATGGGGGGCTTTCAAGCGTCGAACTTGCGGTCAAGACTGATGAAGAAACGGCGCAAACGCCGTCCGCCCCACAGCCCCATGCCGAGGAGGCCAAGTATCCTGCGGGTTTCGAAAGTTCGGTGCGGGACGCAAGCACGGCACGCCCGTCGCGAGGTACGGGCGGTTCCGCGGCTTTGGCTTCAACGCCGCAAACCGCCCAGCAAGAAAACTCAGCGGGACAAAGACAAACCTCGGCACAAGAAAGGGCGCCTATAAATAAGCATGGCGGTAAGAATTTCTACGAATTACTGCTCGATTGCGAGAAGGAAGTGCGGGATGCGAAGGGCTTCTCGGACCTCGAAGCGGCGGCACGCGGGGAGATCAAGGTTTTGCGCGTCCGCAAGGGCGAGTCGGCACCAAAGCACGCCAAGTTGCTGTGTAAAGTACCCAACACGGGAGTGGATTTTACAGTACCCATCAACGTCGTCGGCTATTCGGACGTCGTGAAGACGCCGATCTGCCTGAATGAAATCCGGGACAAAATTCGGCAGGGCGAATACTGGAAGGCGGAGCAATACCTGCAGGATATGGAGCTTCTTGCGCGCAACACGCACGCGTTCAACCGAGGCCCGGATGTAGATTGGATCTGTCAGCATGCCGATATTATGCTAGAGGTAGCGCACGACGCCGTGCTTGCCCGCGGAGAGGCGTTGGACGCTGCTGAGAAGGAGCTTGAAACCGGACTGGTTGTTCCTCCGGAGCGCGCCAAGCGCAACTCGAATCGTAACTCGCTCGATTCCGATAGGCCCAGAGGTTTTGGTGGCTCGCCCGCGGGGAAACAACAGCAGCAGGAGGAATTGCCAGAGGTTGACTCGATGATCCAGATTTATTCGAGCACGCACCGTAAGTGGCGCACAGCGCGGCTGATGTCTTACAACCGCGACAGAACGAGGGCGGTCGTATATTATGAGGAGCTTGGTGGTGAGGGGGAGGTCGACATGGTGCACGGTAAGTGGAAGCTGGCGCCCGTTGAACCGCAGACACTTGCCAAAACGAGCATCACCTCGACACAGGCAACAGTTCAGCAGCAGGCTTCGCCGCAGCGTCGAGCGTCTGGTTCCAGCGGCGGTGAGCACAAGCGCAGGCGGACAACAGATGAACCAGCACAGCTTTCGCTTGCCGTGGATGAAGGCCTACTTGATAGGTTGGAAGAGATCAAGTCAACGGTTGGCGAGCAACTCACTGCGCAGGTGCGCGGGATTGACGCCAAACTGGAGACGCTCAGCCAGCCGGTAGTGGAATTTGACGACGCCAAGCTTGGCGTGTTGCTTGATAAGCTTGAGTCGCGTTGCCGTGTACTCATTGAGACAGCCAAAATTGAGATCGATACCAAGCTGACCTTGCTTTTAGCGCAGAAGGAGGCCCGAATGATAGAAGCCGTGGACCGAGTGGTAAACAGCCGGATGGAAGAGTGGGTCGCGCGTATGGATGCAGATCGTAAGGCGCGCCACCACCACCACCATCATCACGGTAGCCGTGGTAGTATCCACAAGGACGCTAATCACTCGAACTCGGTCGGCGATAGAAGCACGGCGGAGCAGCCTGGGACAGCAGGGGGGGCGTCTCGTGGATTCGAACTTTCAGACAGTTTGTCAAAAAGTCCGCCTGTCTATGAGCAACTACCGATCGGCTCGCGGCTTTCGCCTCGTGCGGCGGCCGTGTTGGGAGTGGATTCGGGCATTCTGATGAATGGCGGCGTCGAGCTCAGCGCGCACCATGACGAACCTACGTCTGAAGGTAATGGCGCTGCCGGAATGCGCTCCGCAGGAAATGCTGAAGCGGTGAAGCCTGGTCCTGCTTTGCAAAAGCAGTTCTACGGAGACGATGTCGTAGAGCTGGAGACGGCGGCCGTCGCAGAGGAGCCTGAGCCTGAGCCTGCGCTTACGATGGACACCGAGGGGCATCCAAATCAACGTGTACATATGGACATAGAGCCTTAAATCCGGCGCGAGGTAGGCACAATGAGCAAGGGGGAGTGAAGCACCAATGATCACGGGATTCGTAGGTTTAATTCAGAAACAGTGTAAGTTTAAAAACGGACCAGCAACGGATCAACGTCGAGCTCCCGAGATGAACCGTGAACGGCAATGCGGTTCCCCTGAAGAAGTCTGGCAAAGGCCGATACATGGAAAAACATCCGGCATATGATGCAAAACCCGGCGGTATCAGGCTCACAGGAGAAGCTTTCCTACTTGACCACTGCTTACTACATCGCGAGCAACTATGCGGCTTTTTTCATCGAAGCTGACAATGTCGTCAAGCGTTGGGGTGGCCATCCACTCGTTCTTGTGCTTCTCCATCACGGCTTCGATCACCTTGCTGATTTCCAAGTAGTGAATTTTCTCCTGGCGAAAGAGTTCGACGGCGGCCTCGTTCGCTGCGTTGAGCACAGCTGGCATGGTGCCGCCCTTGCGGCCTGCGGCATACGCGAGTTCCATGCAGGGATACTTTTCGTGGTCGGGTGCCCTGAAAGTTAGCGAACCTTGTTTGACCAAGTCGAGCCGCTCGTACGGCATTTCTACGCGGTTGGGCCACGACATGGCGTACAAAAGTGGCAAGCGCATGTCCGGCCACCCAAGCTGCGCAATCACCGACGTGTCCTTGAACTCCACCATGCTGTGAATAATCGACTGCGGATGTACCACGATCTCAATGTCGTCATAGCTGGCGCCAAATAAATAGTGCGCTTCGATGACCTCGAGGCCCTTGTTCATCAGCGTGGCCGAGTCGATCGTGATCTTGGCACCCATGCTCCAATTAGGGTGCTTCAGCGCGTCTGCCACTGTCACTTTCTTCAAGTCCTCAACTGGCCAGTCGCGGAACGCACCGCCGGACGCGGTCAAGATCACCTTGGACAGCGACTTGTTCGGCGCGCCCTGCAGGCACTGGAAAATCGCGGAATGCTCGGAATCGGCAGGCGTCATCATGACGCCGTGCTCGTGCACCAACGGCACGATGACGGGGCCGCCAGCAATTAGCGTCTCCTTGTTCGACAAAGCAATATCCTTGCCGCTCTTAATGGCCGCCACCGTGGGGAGCAGACCTGCACAGCCAACAATGCCCGTCACGACGACGTCAGCATCCCCGTACGCAGCCACCTCGACTACGCCGGCGTTGCCCGTCACAACCTTGGTACTGGGGAGCAGGCTCGCGAGCTTGCCTTTCAGCTCCGAGTAGAGGCTTTCGCGCTGGATGCACACAATTTGCGGCTTGAATTCGAGGGCCTGCTCGACCAGGAGGTCAACATTCGAGCCTGCGGTGAGACCAACGATGGAGAACATATCTGGCCGCTCGCGCACAATATCGAGCGTCTGGGTGCCGATGGAGCCCGAGCAGCCGAGCAGCGTTACCTTCTTATGCTGCGACGCGCTGCTTTGGACGCCGGGCGCGTGCTCGTACGCCACGCTAGCCACCCTATCGCTTGCCAGCTTGGTGAAAATCGGCGCCGCGGCCACCGTGCTGCCTTCTTCGGTTTTCGGCACCGTCGCCGTCATCCGGGTCATGTGCTTGGACGACGGCTCCACGCGTGTGCGCCGCTGACGCCGCCAGTATGTCCGCGGCTGCCGCGACGCAATCTCACATGTTCGCGCTCGATCACCCACACGAGGACCCGCTCCTGCGCTCGCGCCGCTCACCACAAATGCTGCCATATCTCTGTATTTCATCCGCGGCGCCCGCGTCACCAACCAACACGCCACGGCCACCACGTTTGTCTGGTCCCTCTTGGTTTCCTATTCCGTCTCTGTCTCGCTCTCGACCGCAACACAACCGCGCTTCGGAGATTAGAATTTCTGGCAGCCGTGAACGCCAAACCATCGAGGTACAGTTAGCCCTGGAGTACAGTGACGTTTGTGGAGGTACACTAGAGCACGCGTTTGTACACTCCGGGCAAGAGCTGCGGCAACTCAAGGCTGTGGTGCCGAGTGTGCTGAGGGTTGAAGCCAGCTCAACAGGATGTCGGTGAGGATGCGGTCGCCGTTCCGCGTGATCGCGTCTTCATCCAGCGAGTGCGACGCAGTGTCCGTGTGAGGATCAGAACTGGCACTGGCGCCCGCGCTCGCGCTGGGAGATGTGCCGCTAATGCTCTGGCCTCGTGCGTCTGCGCCAGCCACCGTCGGATACATGGCGTAGCACGTCTGCGCGGCGCTGCTGAGTGCGCCCAGCGCGGTGCCAAAGTGTGTCGTACTGTATGCGTCCCCGGCAAAGTAGATGGCGCCGTGTGCGGGATCGCGCAGATGTGCGAAATCCTCTTCGGTGCAGTCCAGAGCGGGGTACACGTGCGAGCCAAGCGTGTACGGATTGGCGGCCCAGCGGGAAACCAGCACTTGGCTCGATACCCGCTGAGGAGTCACAAATCGACCGATCATATTCGTCAGACTCTTCAGGACAAGGTCTCGGCATTCGTCGTCGTCCAGACCTTCCACCATCTTTGACAGCACATCGTTGCAGTATGCGACGAAAAGCAATTTCCCGCATCGCAGCGTACGCGCGTGGAAATACAGCGGTTTGTTCTCGAACTCTTCCGATTCGGCCAGTACATTCATGAAAGTTGAGTGCCGCTCATAGTCAAGCGGAGAGTCATCGAGCAAAAACGAAATCTTGTTCGCACAGCCCATTCGAAAATTTTCCAAGCTTGCTTGCTTTGAGCTAGGAAGTTCCGGTTCGAACGTGATTTGCTTGCTCTTCAGTACGCCGACCGAAACCGTGCATAGGCATTTGGACGCGATGTACACTTCACCGGTCTGCGTTTCAATCCGAACCCGTGTGTTCGTATGCGCCTTGGTGCCGGACTCTGGTGTGGCCGATGTGAGAACGCTGATCTTAGAAACCGCGCAGCTATATTTCACGACGACTTGATTGTCCAAAAACTTTACAAGGCCGTCCAATTCGTACATACTGCGATGATAATCAGGCAACGCTGAGCGAAATAGACTATTTTTGGTAAGAACACGCTTGCTGACTTTGCGCAGGCTTGCACCACAGTACAGTGTCGAGCTGGCCTTATACCAATTCACAAGGCTATCCTCCTCCGTCTTGATATATTCCTGCCTCCTGAAATGTTCCAAGATCGCGTATACCGACTTTTTGTTCGCAAGCGTTGCTCCCGCCGCCGACAATGCGGCTTGTGTTTGGTGATGAACTTCGACAGCCTGTCGCTTGACCGCTCGCTCCGTATGATCTGTGGAATCCTCAGTTTGAACGAATTTCCATGCATTCTCCACAGCGTTACGCCACAAGATCAAAGCGCTCACCCCCAATTTTGCGCTTGCTTTCTTTTCGTTCAGGAACATACATGAGCCAGCGGCCTGGCACCGCTTGTCCTGTCCATTTTGACGCGCTGTGGTCCCTACCCGTTGAAGATCCCTTGCCGTAGACTCAGGGAGCTCATGCAAGCACGCCACGCCCATGGGCACTTCCACGCTCACGCTTGGGTGAGTGCTAGGAAAGGACGCCGACACACATCGACCTCCCGACTTTTCCTGCGCCTCCAGGACGACCACGCGTTTGCCTTGGGATGACAGCCACGCCGCCGCCGCCAGCCCCGCCAGTCCGGCGCCAACAATCACCACGTCGTATGGCTCTGTCTGCATGGTCGGTCGTGAAAGCACCAACGCCAGGCTCCTTTATTGATTCGCTGAGTAACTGGCCAAGAACGCGTCGAGTTTTGACGAACTGGTGATGTAGCGCGAGGCTTCTGCGCCATCCTGTGCTACGAGGTCAACGCTTGATCTTGCGCCTGCATCGCTGGGACGCAGTGAACGTATAGAGTCTCGAAAGGAGTAAAACCGAGCTCCATATTCGACAAGCCAAGCCGGATCAACTTGCGTGCACACGGACATGTACTCCTTCTGTGTCATGATGAGTTCGTGGTAGACAAGATAATCAGGCAAGTACCCAGAATTGGCTAGTGCACTCCCCGGATGAACGCAGCATGGAAAGTTGGAGCGAAGCGAAGTGTATTCGACCAGATTTCTGCGCCGCGCCGCCTGCCAAAAGTACGCTTCGCAGACGCTTCGGCGAACAAGCTCCCAATTTGCGCCGCACGAAGCGCACGCCAAGCCGAGCTGTGCCAAAATATCCTGGAGTTGACGGCGCACCTCGGCTGCTCGCTGCATGCTCTTGGCATTGATGAAATGTTGTCGACACCATGCCGCCGAGTCGCAGGTGGACACACCTGCAGCGCTGGTGCGACTCATCGAGCGCCAGCGCTCGTACACGTGCAGAAAAGTGAGGTGGTCACTTTCAGCCACAAGAAATTTTTCACGAGCAGCGTCGCTCTGCTGCTCGGCACCGCGCGGGCGGAGAAAAATGGTCGGCACAGACAGCATGGCAACAATAGTCAGCATTTCCGACGCACAGCCTAGCTTCGCACCAGAAAGGAGCATTGCAGATAGGGGCGGATCAAGAGGAAAGGCCACCATCATACGCCCTGTGTCCGTGATGCGGCCCTCGTCGTCCAATGCGCTCAGCGTCCACAGGTCCAGCATAGACTTGGCCACATTCTCCGATGGCGGCGAGTCCATGAAAGAAAAGCTCATCAGGTCCGAAATTCCAAGCGACTTGAGTAGAAGTACGATGTGCGAGAGGCTCGTCCGCTGAATTTCCGGTACCGACCCAACGTGAAGCTCCTCTGTGTACGCGAGCTCGGTGTACAGCCGATAACACTTACCCGGACCCGTTCTGCCGGCTCGACCAGCGCGTTGCTGTGCAGACGCTTGCGAAATCGGACACAGAAGCAACATGTCCATGCCTACCTTGGCATTGTACGTCTTCATTTTACAGTAGCCGGAGTCGATCACGTACTGGATGCCGTCCACCGTGAGCGAGGTTTCAGCAATATTGGTGGCAACAATCACTTTCCGCGAACCTTCTGGTGGCGGCTCAAAGATTTTAGCTTGCAAGTCTGCTTGCAACTGCGAATAGATGGGCAAGATCAGCATGGGCGGAGGACTTTCCAAAAGCATCATCCGTTCAGCAAGCGTTCCGCATACTGCATCTATGTCTTCTTGGCCAGTCATGAAGACCAAAATATCGCCTGGAACGGGAGCTTGTACATGAATCTGCATTACCTGTCTGACGGCTGCCTCGGCATAATCGTGCGGCAAAGTCCGCGAAAAGAAAGTGTCCACTGGGTGCGTGCGTCCTGGAATGTGGAAAATCGGACACATCCCGAAAAACGCGCTGAACTTGTGCGCGTCCAGTGTAGCTGAAGTGACTACTACACGAAGGTCCATGCGGCGCTTCACAATATCTCTCAACACCCCAAACAGAATGTCCGTGTTCAAGCTCCGTTCATGTGCTTCGTCCATGATTACATATGAATACTTGTCCAGCTCCGGGTCTGTCAGCGTTTCTCGGAGCAAAATCCCATCGGTCATGAATTTGATCCGCGTTTCGGCGGATGTTTCGTCCTCAAACCGAATCGTGTACCCAACATTTCTGCCGAGTTTCACGCACATCTCATCGGCCACACGCTGTGCGACAGACACAGCGGCAACTCGGCGCGGTTGTGTACAACCAATCATACCTCTGGGCGAACCACGAGTCTCTTCGTAAATGTACTGCGCCAGCTGCGTGGTTTTCCCGCTGCCCGTTTCGCCGACAATCACGACAACTGCGTTTTCACGGATCAAACGCATCAGATTATCCCGCACCGAAAAAATGGGCAGCTGCCTCCTCTTCTCTTGGATCTCGCCCAACGCGCTTGCTCGGTTGGAATTTTCATTATTCCGCAAATGCGCTGAAAAAGTTGCTGCTTTAAATGCATCCGTATCTGCGAGCAAGGTGTGTCTCTCGTGCGCCTCGCGCCTCGAAGTGCGCTCATGGTCTTCCTTTTCTTTTGCGCCAACCTGTGCACCTTCCAGCTTCCAGTATTTGACCTTTGCTGACCCTTGTGCACGCTCGCGCTTCTCTCGAAACGCTGCAATCAACTCACTACCTTTTCGCGCCAGCACAGCCATGTCGCTTGTTGGGTCTTTGATTGGACTTACGGCGCTCAATTGCGTCGTGTGATGAACGCGCCCGTTCAAGAATGGCGGCACGTTCTCTCTGACTATGATTCTTCTCTGCACATCCAGCGTATCATCAAGCTGCTCGCCCTCGCGGAATGAGCTCAAGGACACTGAAGCATCTATTCCGGAAATGCGCTGCATCTGCTGCTCTTCCCATCTGCAAGCATCATCCTGCGCCGCAGCCGCACGGGCACTGATTCTTACTCCTGAATCGCGCCTCAATGTGTGCTCACGCTGGTTAACCCCAGCAACGCTGCTCTTCCTCTCAAACGTGAGCAGCGCCGACGGCTCTCCGTCCTCGTGCGTGTACCAAGCACGGTCCGCGTCGACGTCATCTCGCGCATTTTCGTCCTCCGCTTCCGAAAGCGGTGCAAATCGCGATTGCTTTGTCCGTCTCTTTCTGTCAGTACCGCTGACGCCGCCGTCTACCTGTGTCATGCTACCAGTTGAGGCGCCAGCCGCAGGCGGATGTCTCAATACCGCCTGTTCATGAATTTGCACGTCCGCCTCGGCATCATCCTGCTCGTCATCATGCAGTCCCAGCAACGACGAGGATGGCGTCCGCGCCTTGTGCGACGCACCCAGCCTGCGCTTGCGCTTTGCAAAGCCGTGCGTGTCCATTCATCCGCTCACCTCGACATTCTTGTACTCCCGTCACGTGTCGAAGCCAAACTTTTTATTTCTGCGCGCGCTCGAGAGCGCGTTATTTGTTCCGCATGGGGACGTCCACGGTACCAAAGACATCAACGTTGTGAGCGAGGTAGCTGAGTTCGGCAGCATCGACATGAGCGCGTCGCCGCTGAATGTAGCGCATGACAGTATCCTGGTCAATTTTGCTCGAACACATCTCGGAACCGCTGAGTGTGTCTTCAATAAAGGACAAAATACAGTGCAAGAAGTACGCCTCGTTCTCCTCGTAACGCGGACCCGCGGTCTGAAAACCCGTGCTTGGCATCACCACCCATGCTGAACTGCCTGCGCAAAGAATGTTGCCGCCGGCGCGCGGGATATATTCGAGCAGTTTGCGTCCTGCCCGGCTTTGTGAAACGGTAGCCCCAGATTCGTTCACCATGTCCATGTGCGCATGGAATTCCTGCTCGATCTCCTCGTCTTCATGCAAGCTCGGACTGAAATGTGTCGTCCCATCAAAGTTGATGGGAAAGTAGAACATTCCTCTCGCTTTCAAGCATGAGAATAGGATCGGCAGGGATGCACGGATATCCACAAGGTCGAGAAACGCCGCCGCGATCAGCAGATCGAAAGGCGCATTTTCTTGCTCCTCATGTTCACTTGACTTGCTCCTCGTGCAATACTGCAAAGCGTCAGCGCACACAAACTCAATGCAAGCGGGTCCTATGGTGCTGGACTCTCCGACGCAAATCTGCATGTCCATTGCCGCGTTGCGTTTCTCGAACGATGCTTTCGCATGCACCGAATGATCGCCGGCCACGGAGACTGACACTGATTCACGATCTTGAGAATCCGCGCGACGTGATACGTGCGTTTTGCCCGGCGATCGAGCCAGCGCCTTGTCTCCTAGAAGTCTGAGCAGACCTCGTCGCGCAGCTTCCAGGTTTTCCAGTTTGTTGTCGACCAGCACGTAGCGCAGCTTGCGCCTGCCTCGCCTCGCGCAGGTGAGGAACCTCACGCACATATCGCCGACGCCACATCCGACCTCGAGGACCCGGAATTCATCATCACGGGCGGCGGGCGGCGTTACAGCAACCTTGTCGAGGAGCGCATCCCACACGCGCGCATTCAGCGCGCGCGCGTCCACGCTCCGTTTCGAGTGAAGGTATGCGACATAGTTGAACCCAACCTGTGCAAACGAAAAGTGCTGCGAAGGATCACACGCTGCAGACTCCATGAGTACAACTTTGTTTATATGTTGAAGGCAACCCGCTTGAAAAGTCGCGTGGTGTAGTTCAAGGTAAGATGAGGTGTCCTCTTTCCGCCTGTGTCCGAGACCTGCGACTTGAAAAATGCAGCTCACAGTAGGACAAAGTGCAGTTCGCTCACCTACTCTGGGTAGAGAACCACCAGTCCATGAGTACTGCTCGGCACTGCAGGCACTCGAGCTCTGATTGTAGCAGAGTTCGGATATCATTACCATCGTCATCCACACGGTAAGCCCGGTCATGCAGATATTCGGGTTTCAGCATGACAGAGTTTTTGATCACCGCGACACCGCCGATGAGTCTCTGGTTCGAAAGCGAGCTGTTGATGAGCCACCCAGAACCATGTCCTCGGTCATCACAATCGTTGTCGTCGTTCAGAAATTGCAGGCTGTCGACATCGCTCCTCGCAATACCAAGCTCACGCAAAAGCACGTCGTACGCTGTGTCGATCAGGCTTCGTTGGTCCACACGCCCGCCCGGGAAATCGAGCGTGGCTCGACCAATGCCAGGCCGGAACTGCATCTTCGGAAACACGAGGCGGTTGCGGTGAACCGTCAGTATCACAAGAGAGTCTGCGCGCTCGATGCGCCAGTAGTCCAACAAGGCGCTTTCGTGATTGCGCAGTCTCTCAAGGATGATCGTCATCCACGGCGATTGGATCGTGGCGAGCGTCGCGACCAGTTCCCAAGGAGACACCTTGCTTTCCTCCCTCTGTCGCGAGTCCGCCCTCGAGACGTTGGATGGGTCCACAGTGAGTACACATCGCTGCCTTCCTCTCGCGTATCGAGTCTGCGGGTGTCTCAAACTCACGCGCTTCTCGCTTCTTAAACCATCCTCACCCCAGCCACTCCGCGCTCGTGACGTGGCCGCTCTTGCCAGGCAAGAATGGCCCACGGCAAACGCTGCGCGGCGGACTTCTAGGCCCCGATCGTGCCGCTCTCTCTTCATTCATCTGCTGTTTCCATGGGACGGAACTGTCTCGGACACCCACATTGACGAGCGCCTTGTGTGCACTGCGAGACACGGAAGGTTGAAGCGAGCCGGCGTCCGGGCAAGAGCGCAAACATGTCGAAACTTGCGCAGGCACTTGAGGAAGGCCAAGAGGATGTGGGCCGAGAAGGGATGTCCGAGAGCGGCCACGCGGGCATGGAAACGTGGGACGACGCGGCAATCCAGAAGCAGGCTCGCGAGGAGGAGGAGAAGCGTGCGTATCTCGATCAGGTGATTCAGCGCCCTGATTGGGATTCCGAGCAAGATGTAGCAAAGGTCAGGGGCGCGCTCGTGGCACTGCTCGATGAGCTGCGTGAATCCAACTCGTTCAGGCAGCAGGCTACGCAAGGCGAAGCCGCACGCCTGGGACAGGAAGACGCGGCAAGCAAAAATGGCGCGGTACACGCGCACGAGGTGACTGGAGCAGGAATCACAGAATCCCATGACGATGGGTCGAATAAGGCGGACGATTCTGACGATGAAGATGATGACAGCGATGATGACATGGACGATGAGGATGCAGATATTGAGGAGCGGGCCAGGTACATTCCTTTGCGGCTCACCCATTCCGAGCGAAAGCTTTTGAGACTAGTCTCAGCGGCGCTGAACGTGTGCGAATACACGGACAATGTGGATGTGCTGATAACCAAGACTCAGCGTCGGCATCGAATGCACGCGCAGTTGCGTGAGATCTGCGCTGTTTTGAGTGGGCTACTTGTGGCGAGCGATTTTGAGGCCGGACAGAAAGTTGTCGAAGCACGCGAGTTTTCAGATATGCAAGATTTCTATCAGAATGCGTTCGAGGTGGCACGCCGCCATAAGGTGTCCAACCCGGAGCGTTTGCGCTCGGATTACGGGAAACTGATGTATCTACTACAGGACGCAGTAAGTGCAGAGGTAAACGCGATGCTCGAGTTCAACCCTGTCACCCCATTGCGCACAGTTTATTCCGTGCTCCATGAAGCTGGCCTCGGGCAGATGCTCCGAGATCCGCGGATGCGTGTCGCGACGATGGAAATTTCGCCCATGGGCAAGACGCGTCCGCAAATCCAGGCTGAAATTAGGAACAAGGAGCGTGCCATCAAGTCCCTCGTTCGGTCGTTTGCCAGCTCAGCGACCGAGTCTGTGGCCAGCACAGTGGAGCAGTGTATTTACTCCATTGGGGACAACAGTTCGTTTCTGCTCGCGTCGCGACAACCTTGCGACGAGATGATTCATCTTCTCGAGCACTTGTTTCATCCAGAAAAAATGGCGTCCGCAGATCCTGCCATGATGCTTAGTATTGTACGCGGACGCGACGGCGCACGCCTGACGCATGACCACCGGCGACAGTACAATTATGTGCTGCAGTCATTGCGGTTGTGGCGAGAGATTTCACACCGCATGTTCAAATTGTGGTACCTTGCTGAGCAGGACTTGCTTGATCCCGATGTTCCTTATAGCTTGCGCAACACGGGGCAGGGCTTGCACAGGGTGCAAGGTGCGCATCGCGTGTACAGAGAAATGAACTCAATCGTCACCAAAGTGCAGCGCGCCATGGGGGATGCATGGGTGGGCAGCAGTGTGATTCACCTGGGTGACCATAATGTGCCGAATGCGCTTACCTTCATCGATAAGTACGCCCAGGTCCCGCGCATTTTGAACCCGGTCTTGAATGTGATCCGAACTCTGCCAGAGTTGTGCAAGCGTGACCACCAGGTCAAAGAGTACATCGAACGTTCGTTTTCTGGTGTCAGGCAGGTTCAGACCGCAATTCTGCGAGATTTTTTCCGCCACGCGTTTGACGGCTCTGGCGCCGATAATTTTATGGACGCTGGAAGCTGCATAGATGGCCGGCTCACGAGTGCCTGGAATTGGTGCAGCAGCATCGAGAAGAAGTCGTATTTTCCGGTCTTTTTATTGACGGGCTTCTCCGGTTTTGATGGACAGTTTTAGGATACGCGTGGCTCGGGTCTGGAGGAGTAACCTGATTTTATATGCTCCTGAGGGGCAAACCGGTGTGATTTCCTTCCAAACTGTGTCAGCGAGTGCCTGCAATGTCTTCAGAATCCCTGATTCGCGCACAACCAAAGACAGCAAATCATCGAGAACAATGGTCAGCCGCGCCAAAAGTAAAAGAGAAAACATTTTTGAGGATCACGCCGAGGAAAGTTGCGTGCTGGACTTTGAAGTGCCGGGCTTCTCCCTACTGGCTCGCCAATCACTTGACTTATCGTCACGACAGATTATGCCTTATGCGAAAGAGTCAACTGTCCCATTTAATTCGCACTCACGTCAACAGCAGCGTGAGGCTCTGAGTCTGAATCAGAAGCGGGGCCAGGGGCATTAGCGGCTAGACTTCCGGCAGAAGATGAAGCTGACGACGTGGATGTCTCAACCGCTCCCGGCTGTCCCGATGCCAATTTGGCCTTTTCTTCCGGCGGAAAGATTTGCTGGGCCATGACACGGAGTGCTGAGACGCCGCGGATCTCACGATCAAAAAATTGAATGGGTGAAACTGCTAAGCTTTGGAACTCTCGCGTAACGTACGCCATGTTAGCCTGCTGCTCCTTACGGCGAGTGGAGCAAAATTCGCAGTCTGTATTCTCTGGCTGCACTTGGTTCAGAAATACGTGTTCAACAGGAATCTGTTGAGCTCGAAGCTCTTCGATCAAACGCGCGCTCTCAGCGATAGCCATCATATTCGGAATTGTGGCCACTATGAACTCTGTTTGGGCCTCGTCGCGAAAGATTTCGCGCACACGACGCATAGAACGTTTCTGTTCCTCCAAATCTTGGCTATCCATGATGTCGTCAAGGCCTCCATCATCCCCGCCAAACACACTCTGAAACTGTTTCAACATGCCACCCATAGACGAGCGCATCCCCGAAAGCTTGCCCAGGAAGGAGTCCATGAAGTCAGGCAATGACAGCAGGCGCAAAGTGTGTCCCGTGGGGGCCGTATCAAAAACGATGCGGTCGTACTGTGCGTCCTGTGGATCATTTTCCACAAACTTGACAATTTCCATGACGGCCATGGCCTCATCAAAGCCTGGCGGAAGTGTATCCAAAAGATCCTCCATCCCTGGCATCCCCATTCCACCCATTCCACCCAGACCGCCCGAATCCTTCAGGAAACTCATATCCGTCTTCACATCGTCCGGGTTGATTTCTTGGATAAAGAGGTTCGGCATGTCCGGCACGCCTACAACCTTCCCGTTTGAAAAATTCGCCGGCAGCCCAAAGATATCGCATACAGAGTGAGCTGGATCTGTGGACACCAAGAGGACTTTCTCACCCTGGTCAGCAAAACGCACCGCGACAGCCGACGACATGCTTGTCTTCCCCACGCCGCCCTTGCCCCCCATGAGAATGAACTTCTTCTTGCTCTTCAGGATGTCGTTCGCGTTTTCACACGTTTTGTGCACTTTCGGTCTGGCCTTTCGCTGCGCGGGCGCTGACGGCGGTGCAGCGTCTGCCCTGTTTTCTCTTACGTCTGAACCCACAACGCCGTTCCCACCGGCTCGGTACGCAGTCGATCCGGTACGCTGTCGCGCAGTCAGCAGACTCCACAATTTCGTCAGCACCAGCGCAACCGCAAACCCGAACCCGACCTTGACGACAGTGGACTGCCCATTGATACGCCTCCACCACGAGCGGTCCTCGCCGGTAGGAGACACTGACACGTATGTCTTTGTCGTGCTGCTACTACCTTGTGCGCTGTCGTCAGCATTGGTGGAAGATGGAGCGGGTGTTTGAGACGTCCCCGCCTGCATGCCTTCTGTCTGCACGGCGCCATCGGTCTCTGGCCCACCACTGGCCGGCTTTGACGGCACTGGTGCGGCATGAACCTGGTTACGCGGCACGCGGATCAGCACGCGGCGCCTTGCATTCGGCTCTGGCGCGGCGGCCATGCGAAGCTCGCACGCACGCAGGACACCAACCGAGCCGCGCGGCCCGCCGCGCAGGGCGGCCGACGAAACCGCAATGAAGCTTGCGCTTGTCATTCCGGCGCTGCTGAGATAGGACGCACGTGCGCGAAGCGAATGTGGCTCCACCGCAGCGTCCGCGGGATCAAAGTTGAGCGCACGCAGCCGCGGGCGACACACATGAGGAGAGGTACAGTGAGTGTTCAGTGTTAAGAAGGGGGAGCTTTAGTGGTCTGGCGTCGGAGTGTGCATGGTCTTCACGTGCTTGCGCAGGTTCGATCGCGTGCTGAAGGGCATCTGGCACACGTCACACTGATGGTTGCGCGCGCGCAAGTGCACAATCTTCTCATGCGTCTGCGCGTGCTGCTTCAGTGAAAATACCTGGTCGCAGCCCTCGTAATGGCATCGGAAGCGCTTCACGGCGTGGTGCACTACGTCGATGTGCCGACGCAGGTTGGAGCGGCGGTTCGACGTCACCTCGCAGTACTTGCACGAAAACACGGACGAACCGTCCGGCAATCGTTTGGTCACCACCTCTTCCTTTGGAGCGGTCTGCGCCGATCCTGACAGGTCTCCCACGTCCAAATGCGGTTGCGCAAAAGATCCTACTTTAGATTGTTGCAGCAGTGGCAGATGCAATGACGTTTGCGGCTGTGGCGACGAACGCCGATGCAGCAACTCTGTTTGCGGGTGCGGTCCCTGATGATGTTCATGCTGCCGGTGCCACTGATACTGCTGTTGCCAGTAGTCATTCTGGTGAAGTTGTTGCTGCTGCTGCTCTCGCTGGTGCGCAGAAAACTCAGCGGACGAAGTTCCAGTCCCCGCATCCTGATTGAAACGCTGCCCTAGCTGAGGAGCACCCACTTTCAGAGTCAAACCTGCGTGCGAAACCAATGGGACATGATGACGATAACCAGACTGCGCCTGCGGTTGCATCTGTCGCTGCGTCTGTGGTTGCGTCTGTGGTTGCGCCTGTGGCTGCATCTCTGAATGGATTGGGGAATGAGAGCGCGATCGTAAGGCTTCCCAGGCACCTTCACCTGAGGACGCGGCCATTTGATCCGAGCCCACCATCAAACCCGGCTGACCACCCGACTGGTAAAGAGGCCGGACACCGCGCTCTGATGTGCCGCTCGCGTGCAGACCATGGCTTACATTAGCATTCCAAGAAGATGGCGCGCCATACTCGGAGGGCTGCTGCTGGTGCGGGGGTACTTGGGAGGAATGGCCGGAATGAGGTTGACTCAGAGGATGCACCCAATGCACGGGATGAGGCTGGAGCACCGGATCTACCATCGAAGGATTAAAGCTTTGGTGCGAATCAAGCAGCGCTTGATTGGGCCAAGTGCACTGGCGGCCAGATTCATGGGATAGACTGCTCCCGTGCCTCGGCGCATCAGAGCTTCCCAATCTTGCCAGACTCTCGAAAGGTGCCCCGATGTATCGTGCAGCTGGGTCCACAAATTCACCCGGCGACTGCATAGATTCACCTCGCACCGGAGGACGGGAGCTCCCCCACGTATCAACAAAACCCTGCTTATAAACGCCCGCGTTCTCGCCAGCCCACGAAGCGGGCATCGGCTGATCGCCAGGACCCATCCACTGAGTTTGACCAAAATAGCCGGGCGTTGCGTCTCTACATCCCTGCAGCCGTAGCGTATCTGACGTGCGTTCGGGAAATGACGAAAACGCAGGCGTGGGCCCTTGTGCGTACGGAGCACCTGATCGAGCGTGAATCGGGCTGACTCCTAAACCGCGCAGCAGGCTGCTCTGGGACCGAGCACGACCTCGTTCGCCATTCTGCGTCGAGGATGAAAACGAGAGGCGGTCGCTCGCTCCCAGACCCTGGAACAGCTCGGGTGACTGCCAGCGGGCTGGGCCTTCCATGGGCGGTTGACTTGTCTCACGGTGTTCGTCTCTCACTGGAACAACAGGAATTGGTTCCAGACCCATGTCATCACCCTCCCCTCTGCCCGGATGAGGCAACAAAGAAGGCAGTCCAGCACCCCGGAAGAATCCTGTTGCAACAGGATAGACTTGACTTGCTGAAACAATCTGCTCGCCGCTATCAGACACTTTCATCCTCTTTGATGACCTCGCTACTATCTGGTCTTCCTCAGTTGCTGGAAAATTCCGGGTGGGAAAATCAGACACCGAACTTTGACCATTTTCGTGCACAGTGACATCAGAACTTTTCCGAAAAAGCTGCACATCACAGTCATCTACGGCTGACAGAGAGCTGAAATGACTCAGATGTTCCATGGCGCATGTTCTTTCTGCCTGTTCTGTCGATTCAGTCGCCGGCAAAATAGTCGGCTCGCCCTGTGAAGGTGACTTTACAAGGGCACGCTCGACACATACATCCATGTCTGCGTCACCGGCAAAAATCCTTGCCACCGTGCTTTTTCGTTTCTTGGCCTGTTGCAATCCATCCAATGGCTGCCCTACATCCGTAGACCGTCCGGATTCTAGACAGTTGTTGCCATTCGTCGAATTCGGCGTACCCAGAACCCGAGTGTACTTGGTTTCGAATGCCGTGATGAAATACATGAAGCGACACTTTGAGCTGAAGGCTCGATCCTCCATTGTGCCTAGCTTGGCAGACAGCTTCGGCTCACACGGTACGGCCCAAGCAAGGCGCTGCGCAAAGGCGGCCTCGTACCAGTCGCTACCAATGACCGAATAGGAATTCTCCCTGAGAACGCAGCCCGTCTCGGAAATGAGCGACGACAGCGCCACTCTGCGGCCGCTTAGCGCCCTCGTGTACCTTTCGCGAAATTGAAGCCAATCAAACGTGGTGCCGACGGCGCCGAACTCGAGAGGTTCCCGATTCGACGCGGATCTATTTAAGGGGAGTGTGGAGGACGAGCCAGTGTCCACAGTTGCATTTGCGTCATTGCCTACGCTGCCCATGTTGATAGACACCAAACCTTTGAATGCGCGTTGGCGCAACGCTGGGGGGCACGAGCACACCTCGGCTTCCACATAGTGGCAAAACGGGCATACGCGCGGCATAAAGTCTCGCGCACGCGCTACCACCTGCCACGATTTGACTGCCTCTACGCCGGCGTGGCGCCCCTCACGCCCTTCAGTGCAGGCGATCAGGGATGACCCGGAGCCACCGTCGCGAGCCTGCAGCATCAAACTTTCAGTGTGGACGGCGTCGTCGAAGCCTGCAAGCAAGGAGAAAATTCGGCGCTTGCCGTACGAGCTTTGACACGCGAGGAAAACGCCGTTGCTGGCGTTCATCTTGACCGCTCCACGAATACAATACGGCGCGGCATTTTTCTTGACGGACCGCACTTGTCGCGGCGGTTTCTCGCCGAACAGAAGACACAACATGATGCCGTCGTCCGGCAAGGCCAAAATCGGGATGATGATTCCATCGTTGATATCATTTGTGACGGAGAGCTCACGCGCGGATGGCGCCACGATCTCGGAGACAAGCAACGCGTTGTGCAACGCAGTGGCGGAAACAACCTGCTCGTCGCGACTGCTTAGCCAGTCGGCGACGGCGGGCGTGCGCAGCCACCCAAAGTTTTCCAACAAGACGCTCATTTTGTTCTCGCCGTTGTGCACGCTTCCTATCTCGCTCATCCCGGCAGGCCGATACGGCACGCGGCTCCTCGGGACGGGCTCGCAATCGGTCATCGCATTGCCAGCTCGCTTGCCGTTCAACTCTGCGGCACCCACCGCACTTTCACCTACACGTCGCCCCTTATCAGTGTGCGGGCGAGACCTTGCGCCTGCTTATCCGCCGCACAGCCTCGCTCCGCCCTATTCTGCGCCCGTGATTTCTCACACCTGTGGCGCGCGCGTGAGAACATCTTTCCGGGTGAGCTGAGCGTGCGTGTGTGTTAAGCTCTGCGGACGGTCCCTCCAACGCGCATGTGGGGTGTGAGCGTTTGTTGCCAGACTTCGAACTTTGCATCACAAAACCACGAAATCAACCCCCCCTTGAAAAAAAACACGGAAAATTACTTTTTCGCAGTACTTTTGGAATTTCCTTCTTCCCCCCTTCGTCTAGGACGTCCGCACGCCAAAGGTGAGTCGTGTGTGTGTGAGAGAGAGAGAGAGGGAGGTCATGACGATGCTGGTGCTGGTGATAAGATGATGAGCATAAGCGGTTCTGCGCGACGTCGCGGTTGCAAGTGTCGCCGCTCACCACAGCCCTCATTCCAATCCACCTATCCGCCGACAGCTGCTGAAACCAATGAGTAAAATGAGCGGAATGAGCGAATGACCACATGACCTACTGCGTGTGTGCCTGATAGGGCGTCGAAACTAGAGACAGGATGGTGAGGACGCGCGTTCCATTTTGTGGTGCTACACACGTTCGTGCTCACTCGCTCACCCTCCTCCCCTCACTCCCTCCTCCGCATCGTCGCTCTTTTGCGGTAGCCTTGGGTGAGCAGAGCGGCACATAAACATTAAGGATCATGTGTGCGCATGGTGTCCCCCCCCCCTCCGTCGTTCCTCCCACGTTCGGGTGGGTGCGTGCACGTCAAATTGCCGATGAAATCAAAACGTCTTGTATTCTACGCCGACTCACACGGCCTGACGGAAGCTTGGTTGTTTGGTTTCAGCTCATGACGTGGAAACACACGCAAATGCGCCGGTCGCAGCGCGCACGCAAAGCACTCGTACAAGCGTGCCGCTTTTGGGGGTGTGAGCACTGAACACTATAGACGTGCACTGTACTCTTCGCACGAGCTGGCGCGCGGCCACGTGTGAGCGCTCGCAGGCCGCGCAGAGAGGCGCGTTGCGCTCGGACTACACGGTGTGAGCGGTGGATTGAAGCGCGAGTCGTGCACCGGCGTTCTGCTCACGCAAACAGATGGCCGCGTCAGACCGGACTCTGGCTTTGTATCTCGAAGCAAGCCTGCATCGCCGCGGCATTCGATGACGGTGTGCGCCGATTTGCGCGCAGCTCTCTGCACAAGCCTGCTCTGCAGCGAGCGCACAGCACACGAGGGGCACTTGGCTTCGATTCGGCTGGTGATGTCGCACGTTCTGAGCGTTCTATGCAGTGGCGCGCACGCTACCACAACGCTGCACCCGCCGTGACCGCGCGTCCTGGTCGCACCCACGCGCCAAAGGCTTCAGCATGCCTGCGTTGAAGACAATTCCTTCTTGGAAGATGATTTGTTCCACCAGACGTGCATCCAGGTCAAGAGCACCTTCGCTTGCGCAAGTTCTGAAATAACGGAACATGCGGGGGAGTGTGCGGACCGTGGGAAGGAATAGAGCTGCTCGAGGCCGCCACTGGCATGATACGATAAATCTTCATGTGGGGACCGCCAGCGACGCGGGCAGGTGGCTGTGCACTTCTTGGCCCTCTCGCTCTGCGGGTCGAGATCACTCTCAAGTGCCTGCGATTGCGGGTCGATGGATTGGTGATCGACGTGGACACGCGCACCTAGATAAAAAGAGCGCGCGACATGCAGAGCGCGTTCTTTTTATCTCTGTGAAAGCGGCGCGGTTCTACTTTGCAGAGGACAGATGCTCCGCCGGATGGAGGAATATAAAAGCTCGCCGGCTACCCCGGCAACGACGGCGCGAGGCACGGCTTGCGACCGCCGTCGTGACAGAACATCTAGGCCCCCGTCATCGAGAAAGGAGTGGAGCAAGCCAGGGGTAAAGCAAGCAAACCAGCGAATCATTGAAGACGACGCTGTGAGTGACAAGCAAAGTCCTACCTGTGAAACTGACAGGGTGCACCAGCAAGCTGGCGCTGGGTTTGGCGGTGTGGCAAGGGACTTGAAATTGTGGTGACAGTTGACTGCTGGCCGACCAGTCATACACCCGTGAGAATGGTGCGAGCAGGCTTCATCGCCGTGCTTGCAGTAGCTTGGCTCGTTGTGTCGTGGAGTGTTGCTGCCTCACACGACGAGTACGCTGCACCGCGCAGTCAGTACGACCCTCGAGACGAGCACGGTTATTCCGACTACGGCCGTCCTGGATACGACTTCTACGCTGGACCAGAGGATGATCCGTATCTCTCTGGCTGCTGTACGCAAGAAGAAGAGAAGTGCGGGTACAAGCTTGTGGAAAAGGACGTTTACTGCTATACCGCGCCGTTCAGATACCACCAGAGTGAGGGCGCGTATCATGACGAGTATCTGTCACATGCACATCATGCAGGAGACGGAGCCGTCGGCCGAGAGATTGATCTTTCATATGTTGACAGCCTGCACAAGTCTCGCAAGGAAAATCGCGAGGAATATGCGCTCGTTCAAATCCTGTACAAGTGCGCGAAGCTTGGCTACAAGTTCGTGCCAGAAATCAAGTATGACGAATACTGCGAGCGCACTGACTCGGTGTGGGGCCACGACGGCGAGTGGCACGACGTAAGCTACTTTGAGCCATGCGCAAAGGTGGTACCCAAGAGCGTCGCGTATGAATTTTTCGGCACGTGTTCGCGCGAGGAGTACCGCAAGATTGACGTTGCATTTGTCAAGGCTAGCGACCCAGATTATGGCGTCTTTTGCAAACCGCACTTTGTGTGGAAGTGGCTGTGCGAGTCGACCCCTGAACAAAAGTACTATGTTGCCGCCGATGATGCCGCTGGCCTCAAAGTTGATGGCGGTGTGCCCGTGAATAATACCCAGCAAGCGAACGACGAGCTCATCTTTGATGGAGGCATTCCTCCTGGCCAGGACGGGTCTGGAAGTCCCGGCAGCGGTGGTTCGGATGGAGGTGCTGGTCCAGGCTCTGGTGATGGTGACGGATCTGGATCTGGATCTGGTGGCGGATCTGGTGACGAATCTGGCGGCTCAGATGGTGGGAATACAGACCCATTTGGCCCGGGGGGTGAAGATGGCGGCCTTGCAGGCCCAGATGATGGCAATGGCGAGTCGTCTGCGCCGGGCTCCCCAGAAGGAGCAACATCAAACGCAAGCGCGTCAGGGTTATCAGGTGGCGCAATTGCAGGAATCATTGTCGGAGCTCTGGTAGGCGCCGCGCTTCTTTTGGCTATTGTGTTGTTTGCGTACAAGAAGCGACATCCGGGCACTGACGATGGCACTGGACAAGACCCGGAAGCAGCAGCCACATCAGCCGATGGAACTCAGGAGCAGGCCTTTGTTGAGCGCGATGAAGCTGTCGCCATGGATGCGGGAGAGGCACAAGCACCCGCGGCGCCGCCTGGTTCTCCCGCCCTTCCGGAGCGCGACCCGCAGCCGCAGCCGCAGCCGCCAAGCGATCAGGATTTTGGAGTCGCTCATGGAGACGTTCGCACTGAGAATGATGCGATTGCTGCGTGATGCCTCCATCGCGGTCGATTGAACAGTGACTAAGACCGAGGCCGTGCATCGCGGGCCTGTTTCGAGTTTCGAGAAGCCAGAACAAGTAGCGACCTGGCTGTGCAGCGGCGCGAAATGCGCACGCGAGCAAGTGAACCAATATTTGTAAGTGTCGGTGTGTCATTTGTGCACGCGCATTTGTTTGTAGCATAAAGACGCGTGTCTAAGACTCCCTCACTCTTTCGGAGCGCTGGTTTCGGATTCCGCGAACTCGAGCCTCACGGATCTCGACTTCGCGTACTTCATTCAACGCGAAACAATTAAGAGTCGCCGAGTTCGCGGCAGGCCGTGAAGCTGAAACATCACGCGGGAGACTGGTGTGCGATGGGAGAGGACGGGGAAAAGAAGGGGGAGCGGCAGGCGGCGACAGCCGACCTGGACCGCGTGACGGATTATGTAGAGGACCGTGAACTAGACGCGGACAGGTTCGCATCGGTGCAGAAATCGATGGACGCCATGTTCGGCAGCAGCGCCGCGGCCGCGGCGTCGCGCAAGAGTAAAGGTAGCAAGGCCCAGGAAGGGAAGGAGCTGCATGCGTTGAAGGTCGCGCCCGAGCACATAAAGCTAGTCATGGAACACCTCGAGCTCGATGAGCCGGCGGCCGAGCTGGCGCTTAAGCGCCATGGCGGCGACGTGCGCGCGACGCTGCACAGCTTACTTTCGATGTAGGAGCGTGTAGACGACATAAAATCACGGCAAAAGCGCGAGTGCGTCTCCATTCTGTGTATTGATACTAATATCTCTTGCTGCCGGAGCGCGAGCGTGAAGAAGCGTCACCCGATGCCGCGCCAGTGCCACTGTAGCTGCTTGATTGCTTCGAAAATGCACGAGTGATGAATGAAGACTTACTCTTCTGCATTTTGGCAAACTGCGCCTGGCTCATTCGCTCGATCAGAATTCGCGCTTGCTGTGCCAGTTCGGGATCGTCTTGGAAACGCCGCAAAATACCGTCAAGATGGTCTTCGAGCCGCTGCCCCAGCAAATCTTTCGCGTACGAGTCGGTCAAATTCACAAGCGCCGCGCAGCCGTGCATCTGAATGCCATGAATCTCTGGGAAACTGATAAGCGTTGAAATGAGCGTATCGGCCATGACCGAGCGAACTGCCGACTTTTTGGATTCACGCACCTGAAACGCGAGGTTTCGGAACACGCGGCAGCCCGTCTCCTGGACGCTTGAGTTCAGATGGTGTAGTTTCATCACTCCCGCCACAGTTTCTACGCATCCGCATTCGACCGCAAGTTTTTCATTTCTGGGGCTCAAATACAAACAGTTGCTGAGTGCAAGCAGCGCGTTCAGCGTTGGCAGCGGCTCAATTTGCAGTCGCACGATACACATCTTGATGACTTCAACGGCACGACAGCGCGCCATGCGGTCGCGGTTGTCCTTGGTAAACGCCAGGTAGCGCAACGTGATGCATCCTTCCGCGAGCAGCGTGATCTGCGAATCAAATTGGCGCATCGCTGCCGCAATGACTTCGATACCGCCCATCTCACCAATATGTTGCTGCATCGGCGCGCTATCGCACGACAGTACACAAAGCGTGCGAATCGCTTGCTCCATGAACTGCATGAGTAGCCGCAATTCAACCGCCTGGTCGGCAAAACCGCCCTTGACCGCGACCATCTCCATATTATGGATGATCGGTGCCACCCCTCCTGCCTGCACCACATCTGACTTGCAATCTGTGTTTTCTAGCGCGTGGTGCTCGATCACTGCCATGCAATTGTTTTGAAAACCGACAATCGACCGAACGGAGGACGCTGACGCCGTGCTTGATTGCTCCAAACGCCACCGCTTCATTACATCCACCAGTAGGCCCATAACACCTTTTTCGAAGAACTGTGACTCGATTTCGCGGGTCAGGGGATGATACGACGGATGGGGTCCGGCCTCGTCAGTGGCCCCATCTAGGGCGGACTCCGCAAATCCTTCGCTGTTATTTTCATCTCCCTTTGTGCCTTTCGTGATACCTCGTTCTTCGCTTGCGCGCAAAGAGCACATCACGAGCGACCCAATGAAAAAAACCACAGCCTCTGCCATGGAGTACGAATCTGCGAAAGAGTGTGCTGCTGATACGGCCAATGCAATGGCCCCGTCTCGCACGATTTCTAGAATTCGTTCATTCTCGGCCCGTACCGAGTCAAACACGGTCCCGAGAAGCTTCAAGCCAGCGACTTGCGTTGTTTCGTCCAGCCGATGCGTTGACATGGCGAGAACTACGAGAGCCGGGCCGTCGCCACGAATAAATTGCGTTGCGCTGGCCACGCTATGCTCACAAATGGAGCGCAGGTTTGAAATGCAGCGCTGTTGAACGTGCAAGGTCTTTGCGCCTACATCACTCTGCATGGCATCTACGGCAACTCCGACCAGTCCGTCCGAGGGCGTCGCGGACGGGCTCAATGTCGCGGGTGAGCTGCGAGACGTTGTTCGCTGCGCGGCCGGAGGACTGGTGCCAAACGCCTCATTTGCGTCTGCATCTGATCTTATGCGCTGAGCACTAGACTGCGTACGCCAAAGCGGGATTTGCGCCGGCCTCTGCTGCGGTTGGAGCGCGTCGCCCTTGTTCAGGAGACCACTGGAATAAGCTTCGGATGCCGCGGACTGGACGGAGCGTACGGAATCTGCATGCTGTGCTGCAAATCTGACGCCCTGTGGAGACTTGTCCGCATTTTTGAGGGTCACATCGTTCAAATTGAGCAAGCTGTCCACAGAGTCGGTGACGCCAGGGTTGCGCGGGTTGGAAGATGCAGCTGCAGCTGCGGCGGCGGCGGCGGCGGCGGCGGCGGCGGGAGCATGTTGCACCACCAGACTACTCAAAGACACGGGTCCTCGCGGTGGCGAGCGCACATGATTAGCGGCAGCATTTGCATGACTGCTTGTCCGTCCGGGAGGCGACGTCGGCCCGGACGACGTCTTTCTTGTCGACATGCCACTGGGCGGCTTGGCGCCGTGTCGGGAAGGCTGCGGCGGCGGCGACTGGACACCCGCTGTTGCATCATGCACCCTACGCCCGTTTATCGGGGCATGCAGCAGCTGTCCCGCAAAGTCGTCGTTGTCGTCGTCGTCTTGAATCTCCATGCTTCACGCTCGCAGCCATGTCCCTCACCGCACCCCGTGGCTCGCGCTCAGCAGCACTGCGCACTGACACAAGAATGCTGCATTGCATACCAATTATTCATTCCAAACCCAGGTTCCGTGATGGCATTTTAATGCAGCATTTCCATGACCGCGTGTACACTTTAGGTGTACTTGGGTGTACACGGGTCAGTACGATGAAAAATGGCCAGTTTGGGTGGGTACAGCTTGATTATGTTTCCAGGCGGTTGAAAGTTGAAGCCGGACAACGTTTTTGGCGTTTGTCGGTTGATGGTGCGTAGAGGCGGCAGGGAGGAAAGAGGGGGATCCTCAACGCATGCGAACGATGGGAACGATGGATGAGGGAACGGCCGCGAAGAATGAGACTGACAGTGGTGCGGCTGACGGCGTTACCCCGCGAGGAGACGTGAGAGAAACTACGGCGAAGAAGGAACGGGCTCGACACCGGCAGAACAACCGACGCCGCAGTAGCAACGCCACACCAAACGCGGGCCACAATGGTGAGCACGCGCACTCGCGTGCGCTAAATCAAGCTGCGGAGAAGGCCAGGGCTCATGAGAACCAGGGAACGGAGCGTGGGAGGAAGAGTCAGGCAGCGGAAGTGGCCCCAGACGCGGCGCTGCCAGAAAAAGTGCCAGGCGATCCGCGGAAGATCGCAGGCGCTCCGTTGGGCAAGGCGCAGCTCGCTGCCATGGGCAAAGGAGTGCAGTACGGGCGCAACACAGAGAACTTTGATCCCGCATCGACTCTTGTCCGCCCGTCGATGCGCATTTTGGTAGGCAGCCCCTCGGCTGAAAAATACGATCGCCCGATCAAGCACGACGATGTGGTCATTGTACCCGAGTTCTTCTGCGCAGAAAATGACTGGTCTCTATACTATACACTGATTGAAGAAATGACTGCCGTGCAGACTGGCGCAAGAGAGCAAAAGGGTAGTGAGTGGATCAGCTGGCACGAAGGAGCGCATTTAATCTGCAAGAACCCCACGGGCAGCAAGACGTTTGCCATGATTCAGGACAGAATGGGCGACTATTTCGGTATTTCAAGGAAGAGCGTGGGCACGCGCTTCAATTGGTATCGCGACGCATCAGACTGGAAGCCGTTTCACCATGATTCGGCAGCTTTCAATCCACATCGCGCGAAAAACCAGAACTGCACGGTCGGCGTGTCCTTCGGTGGCGAGCGCGAGCTGGCTTTTTTGCACGCTAAGGACCCCGACATGAAGATCTATTTTCCCCAGAAGAACGGTACTCTGTTTTTCTTTGGCCGTGACGTAAATATCAACTGGAAGCACGGCGTCAACGCGCTGTCTTACGACGAGCAGCTAGCACAGCTGGGGAAGGGCCGCATCTCCATCATCCTATGGGGACTCGCAGCGAATTGCGTTGACGAAGCGGGCTCGCCGCCCATGCTTCCGTACTCAGGACCGCGGAAATGAGCCGGTCACACGTTGAGTTTTACCACGTGTATGGTCTTTCTGCCCGTATGCTCCCCATACATCGCCACCAAGCGCGATCTTTGCGTCGTTGATTCGGAGTCATGCAGCGAGCTTGCGCTCTTGCGCAGGCTCGATCAAGCATCTGCACCCCGATGCGACGTCGCGCGTCCGCGTACGTGTGTCAAGAACTCACGTCGCACTCTGTATGAAAATAGGCTAGTTTAATAGGAAGTAAGAGGTACACTCCGTGCGCACCCACGTGTACAGTTCCTTCTGCGCGCGATGACGTTGTGAGGTGGCTCCGAGTCAGACCATCCACGTCAAGGCACGGAGCGCGCTCCTGTCGTTGTTGCACAACGCGCGTCCGAAATTCATTCGGGCCATGTGAACACGAAGGTGTGCGTGACATGCCAGTGTGATGTCCGCGTCGACCTTCTGACTGGGCTCGTTCCTGGCCCTGGTCTCGCCACGACATTGACCAGGTGCAGATGTGTTTCCCCGAACCTAGCATGTCTGCTCATCTCAGGGACCGATCAAATATTGACACATGGCTCGACTGTGGAGACGCTAGCTACACGCTTGGACACGCAGGCATGGACATAACGACGCTGACCGTGTCCGACGGATTCTATCTTTCTTCGTACCACCTGCTGCGTGTGCATGCGTTCGGATTGCAGGCAAGCATATAAATGGACCTGAGGAGCACGACGGCCCAGGAAGCATTGGATGCTCGTCAGTAAAACGCACCAGGTAGCATTGAGATTTGGAAAGGAGCAGCGGAGACGAGAGCGAGCAGACCTTGTGGAAGTGGTACCCGGCACCATGCAGGCCATAATGTCGATGAACATGCAGCCCGGACCACATTTCCTCAGTACACCGGCGGAGGAATCGGCGGACGGCACGCAGACCCCCGACTTTGAGTCCGGCTTTCTCACAGTTCCAGCGTTAAAGGGAACTCTGCAAGGCATCAACAGCATTCACGCGGACCATGTGAATGCGGCGGAGGAGGACGACTACGCGCTCGAGACTTTTGAGGAGTTTCAAGTGACTGACCCCTCGCCCGACGACTCGCCGCTCAGTTTCGAGCATCTTGCAAACGACGCAAGGCGTGAACCGTGCTCTGTTGATGGAGGGACACTGTTTTCGCGTTTGCCCCGCACGTGGGATCAGACAGGCTTTGAGCAACAGCGCAACACTTTTGGTACCGCGCGAACGTTCCGTAAAACCAGTGGTCGACTCGCTGACATCGATGCTCTGCACGGTCACTGTCCTACCCAGGTACCGGTTTCGTGGTGCGAGGAGCCCGAACCGGTTGTGCTTGATCATGCTGAGGCGGAGGAGGAAGACATGGCTTTTAGGCAGCAAACGCAGACCGACTCCGTACCTGAGAAGAACACACTCGAGCACTGCTCTGGAGGAGCAAAGCTCAGATCTCCGGAAGAGTTCGCGTACGAGTTGGTGCAGCCGCATCACACTGCGTCCCATCCGGTGGTGACGAAGAAGGCCCTCACAGAGCCTGTCACATCGGACGACCTAGAGCTGAAGAAGGCGGAGAGCAACAGAAAGAAACTTGGCGAGAAGGTCAAGGATATACTCGCGCACAGCACACTTTCCCCACGTGGCCGCA